>CM035093.1:16322437-16638698 GCA_020205505.1 Panax japonicus | reverse complement strand
AAAATAGTAGATATCATACTTACTTGACTTTTAATGGATTGCTTATTCCGCTAGTTAAACTTTATGTCTATTGTATTTTATCATTTAACATTGTTGAAGGCTAACAATAATTTATTCTGCATTATCTTAGTCATAATATTCTTACTGGGCTATGAGCTCACCATTTGCTTCATTGTTCTCTTCAGGAAATGAGAATATAGCTGGAACTAGTTGGGGAACGGAGTGACGGTCCAGATATTTGCATTAGTAGTCCTCACTATTTTGTGAAATAGTGTGATAATAAATGTATTGAGGACTTATTTTGAGTTTGAATACTGTCTAGAATATATTATTTGTATTAAAACTTACAGCTCATGTTGTATATTTAAGTTTGTATTTATATTCTGTACCATGTATTTGGCGACTCAAAATGGGTGAAGCATAAGCAAAACTATGTTACATATCCAATTATCCCCATAAATACCCCATATTTGGTTAAAAGCAAAACAAACAAACAAAAAAATCATATTCGGCTCAGTATACAACCCATATTTGGTTAAAAACCAAAAAAAAAAACCAACAACCAACAACCTATACTGTCATACTGAATATGCACAACCAATACCTCTAAAGGTCTAAATTCAATTGAAAATAAGAATGAAAACCTATACCTTTAAAGGTCTAATACGTTATATAAACAGCTTAACAGTAAACTATATATGATTTTATGCATTTTATATTAGTACTTTCAAAGAATTGAAGATGTCAGACTTAGATTAGACCGGATGAGAGATCGAGAGAAAAGAGACGAAGAAGTTGCATCAAACGAAGAGAAAGAAGACAAAAAGAAATTAAGAAAAGGAGGAGGACTCATCGACTTCTGATTCCTAGTTCGAGTCTTCGAGATCTAAATTCTATTTCTGGGTTTGGGATGAGATTTAGAGGTGGTAAACGGGCCGGGCCAAAATGGCTCGGGTTTTGGCGGGCTGCTATAGTGAGGCCCGTGGCCCGGGTTGGACCGGGCCGGGCCGGGCCGGCCCGCGGGCTTCTTCCTCTATTTTTTTTTACAAAATCTTGTTACATCAAAAATAGTAATGATAATAAATATTAAAAATAATAAAATAATTTATAATAAATAATAATTTCTAATTACCTATATTAACTACATATCTCAATCAATTAAAATTTTAATAGTATTATAAATTACTTTCAAAGTATATAATCAAATTTGATTTTTTAAAATTAATATAATTTATTTAACTTTTAAAAATGCATTCACGACTCCACAAATATTGTTCCAAGAGATATCTAATTAATTTCAAAGATTTACACGGTTAGAACTTGGAGATGCCAAGATTTTAACACTTTGAATATTTAAATTGATTTTCAGAAAATTTGAATGACATGATTTTAGGCATTACCCAATATCTCATTATTAAGCAATTGCTTGTTTTATGGGACTATTAACAGCCACATCAATTAGAAATTTCAACTACAATTATTATTTACTACAAGTATAATAGTTAAATACCGTATTAGCATATGATATTTTTGTATAAAAATATATTTTTATATTGAAGATTGCATTAAAAATAAACAGTTGTTGTAGCTCAGTTGGTTTGAACTTTTATTTATTTACTTACAAGTCTTGTGTTCAAGCCTCATAACCCACAAGTAACAATATTTTGTTAAAAAAAAGAGTCGCGGGCCACAGGTCGGGCAAAAAATGGCCCAAATTTTGTGGGCTAAAAAATTGCAGCCCAAAGCCCAGCCCGTGGCGGGCGGGCCGGCCCAGCCCGTGGGCCTGGGCCATCTTTGCCAGAGTTTGTCTTCAGAGTCTGGGGACTGGGGCCAGGGCTAGTAATGCGCTGAGCTGAGTCATTAGTATTACTTTATTTATTTTAAGTGATTTGTGTGTGCAAATGTGCAAACTGTGCAATGTTTTGTTCAGTTATTCGGGTAAACCGAATAACTCAAAAATGATACCCGTATAAATTAATCGAAAACCGTATATAATTTCGGATATAACCGAAATGTTAAAAATAACTGAATTATCAGAAAATTTCGGTTAATTTATTTCGGTTCGGTAATTCGGTTATATCCGTTTTTTGCTCAGTCCTAACGCTGCAGCGCCAGGTTTAAGCCGCTGCAGCACCACTGCTAGAAAACTAACAATTTTACCCCTAAAAGATGAAAATGACCTGTATACCCCTATAAAACATATATTAAACAAAATAATAATAAAATACTCTAAAAGTAATATAAAACGAGATAAACAAGTAACTTTTAAGTATTAACGGATCCGATTCACGAATAAAAATTTCACTAATCAATTTTTGGCAAAGTTGCTTGAATTCGCCTCGAATCGCTCGGAATGCTCGGAATCGCCTTGAATTGTCGATCGAAATACTCGGAAAACTGAATTTTTTGGTTGGCCGACTTAGCATGAAGGGGTATAATGGTCCAAAATTTTCTTTATTCTAATTCGCTAGAAATTCTAGGCGACGGCAAGTTCAGTTTTTAAATCTCAACCCTTGATCATTTTAATAAAAGGTAGAGATATTAATTTTAATCCGTAATAAATACATACTATACTATTGATCATTGCCATGTATAGTTAGTGATTTATAATTGCCATGTATAGTTAGTGATTTATAACTACCTAAAGTATATTAATTAAAAAAACATTTAACCCCTGCTCGAACCCTAGAACTAGAACGCAGAACCAGAGAGAGAATTGATTATCATTCACAAGGTTTGGATCTCATCATCCCTGTTTCTTAAGGCTTTAATTTTGCTCCATTTTTTGATCAAATTCGGTTTATATTTAATTTTGCTCCATTTTTTGTTCAAATTCGGTTTATATTTTTGAAGGTCGAAAGGTTTAGCTTTTACTTTTAATCACCTTTAAAAGCAAAAAAAATTCATGTACTGATACATAATTGGAAATAGCAGTTGAAATTTAATCAAATTCGTTGTTGATAACCATAAATATTTATTATTCTAATTTGTTGTATCTTAATCTGCTTTCTAAATAACATAACTTATTTAGGGCGGTTTCATGACCGGCTTGTGGGTCTTTGTTTTGAATTGAATGCCTTATTTGATATTTTTTAGATGTTTAAAAATCATTTCATATGAAAAGTTAAGCTACTAAATATATGGATACGTCTAAAATTAACCATTTGACGTTTATTTTTCCCATAACATGTTCATATTGTGATTTATACTACTTTGAGTAAGAGCAGGTTATAATGGGATTTGCACCCTTAAATTGTTTATACTATTCACACTGTCCAAATTTTGATTTGATTTTATTCTTTTGTTCTTATAATGATGTCAGGTGTTAGATAATATGGACTCAAACTTGTCATCTTCTCCCTCAGACAGTGGCGGTGCAAAAGCAGCATTTCGCAAGCCTTCTAATGATGCAGTTAACAGAAAGTATAGGCGCAGGTCTCCAGTTGACGGGTCATCATCCTCATCTGATGGTTAGTCCTTCAATTTTGATTTTCGAGTTAGTTAAATTAGTTATTTCTCTAATGCAGTATGCAATTATGAATCCAGAGAATTATTTATAACATGTGTTAAATTGTTTTTTATATATGTCCAGTGTGTTCTTGATTGGTCTGATTTAGATATTTACTCTCCAAGCTGTTTAGTTATCACTTACTGTATGTAATGAAGACTTCACTTGCCCATGCTCACTGGGTCACCGCTGTTGCCTGTTGGTTACTGACTACAATAAAGTAGGAAAGCATGATAATGTGGATATTACTGTCCAAATTATTGGTGTTTGAGAATAGTGATTTGATAGACATAAAAGTGAGTGATAGTCTTCACTGTGAAATGCTAAAATAGTGTTGGAATGATGTTTTTCAAGTTAATTCACTGTATCTCCTGAAATTAATGTGAGAAAAAAATTAATGCTCTTTGATTTTTTTTATATAATCTTTACCACACGCTTCGCTTAAGATGTCAAATTATCTCTATGAAGATTTTTGTTCTGTATGAAGAATTGGTCGGTCCTTTCTATAAAGTGATATCTTGGCACTAAGGTATGATGTCTTTATATATGCAGGGAGTCCTAATCGTGCGCGTAGCTCAAGCCCTATCCCTTCCGGGGAAGATCCTGCAAAATCTTTTGATGATCGGCAGAGGAAGGATGATAGGAGGGACTTAGATAAAAAGTACGGTAGGAGTCAGTATGGTCGACATTCTGATCAACATTCTTCCAGGAGTACTAATTACCATAGACATGATGACTACAAACATGAAAAGCTTGTGGATGAAGATGACAGAAAATGTCCAAAGTTATATTCTCGTTTTGGTAAAGAGTCGAGGGATGGCACTCATTCTGATCATACTAGCCGAGAAAGTGAGCAAAACAGATCAAGAGATCATCTGCATAATACTGATAAGTATGCTCGTGGAAAGACTAATGGTTCTTGGAATAGAAGCAGGGATAGGGATAGAGAAACCTCTCCTATTGAGTATCAAAAATATAAAGGTAGGGAATCATCATCAGACAGAGCTGGATCTGGTAGGAGGCAGACTAAATTAAACAATGAAGAAGTGAAATCTGGGGAGCGCAATAGGCATAGAGGGTCTGGAAATGATCGGGATAATAAGAGAGACTATCGAAGAAGTGTTGGGGATCACAAAAGTGATCTTTCACCTACATATGAGGAGTGTAGGGGGTATCGGCATAATTCAACCACACAAAGAGATGGTTCTGGGCATCGGCTGAAAGAAACTTCTAGGATTGATAGTAAAGAGCTGGGTGGTCAGAAGTACCCTAATGAAGAAAAGAAGAAATATGATGATCGTGAGTCTGACAGGCACAAGGAGCGATACACCAAGGAACTAGCAGACAAGTCTGAAGATAGAACTACCTTTACCAGTGAAGATCAAGAATTTCCTGCAAAGAAACCAAAGTTCTGTAGCTTGGATAGAGGCAAGGACCATGGGGAAAATGGTAATTGTTTTACATATTATGTGGCTATTTTCTAGTCCATTACTAGTTGGCAATACTTTTTTACCGTTTTCTTTTAATTTTTAATTCTATTAGTCTAGTCCATGTGCTTATATTTGTGCATTGTTTTGGTAAATTAGTTTCAAAGGTTATAACTGCAGCAGATGAAAGGCAGCCTCCCAATCCACCACAAGCTCAGGTATTTGTTGGTAAATTGAGTTCAGATCAGGACTTTCTGAAAGACTCTGATATAGATGCTGCCAAAGTTGCAGCAATGAAGGCTGCTGAACTAGGTAATCAACATTCATGTATTAATTAGAGTTATAACTCGTAACTATGATTATCATAGTCTGGTTTGGTTATATAGTTCTGAAGGATTTATCCATCATTCATGTTAAATACTAAAAGTTGCTGTTCTGGTGCATTTATTGTTGTTATCTATATTCATATTCTATAGTTACTGTATGCGGTCTGCTGGACATTTATTACAATTAGACTTTGCCTTTATTTTATTTTTTCCCTGAGCCTGAAAATTATATTTTATTATAAGAGCTTTTCTTCACTTGTTCTGGTAGTACAAGTTCATGGGGCCAGCTATAGAAACTTGAAACAAGTAGTGTGGTTAATTTGAAGACTGCTGATTTGGTTTTTTTTTGGTGGGAAACTCCACAGTTAATAGGAACCTAATTGGTACGGGGTACATGTCTGCTGACCAGAAGAAGAAGTTGTTATGGGGGAATAAAAAGAACACCACTATGGAAGAGGTATTTGATGGATATACTGCTAGTAATTGTCTGTCTTTATTTATTGTAAAAATGGATCTCATTGCACTCTGACTCCCACTTATTTAGCGCTTTTATTCTGAATTCCAAACGATATCTCATATCAGTTCCAACTTTATTTTAAATCATCATAACTTGGGCTACAAATTAGGTAGTTGCAATATTTTTTGTAATAGCAGCATAAAGTAAAAGTTACTTCAGCACAAAATTTTGTAATTCCTGTTACCCCATTCTTCCATGATGAAATATATTTGTTATGTGATAAAGATCGTATCTTCTACATGCCTAATCCAAAGGTTCTTTTTTCGTTAAATATATTCACCCCTTCTTGAATTTGTTGTAATATTTGAGATGCTTCACGTTATTTAACTTCTTTATTCTTCTTTGTGTATGCTTTTGTTCAATGCATTGTCAAATTCTTACAGTCTACTCATCGATGGGATACGTCCCTGTTCTCTGACCATGAACGACAAGAGAAATTCAACAAACTCATGGTAATTGCCTCTTCTTTTATTTGTTCTCATGCTCTACTTAGTCAGGAAAACAATCTCTCTCTCTCTTCTTAATGTTTCCATTGTGCTCCCCCCTTCCTTTCCCTTTTTCTTTGTTTGTAATAAATCCCATACTAACACACTTTTAGAGTCTGAGGTTACATTGGTACCTATGGCCAATTGTAGGGTGTGAAGGGCGAGGCACAAGTGGAACACAAACCCGACAACCAGGATGGCAGTGGCGTCATCCAAGCCGAGAAGCAGAATCAACTCCAGCTGGATTTGGAGAAGCAATATACTGCTGGACTGCGTCGAAGAGATGGCCGTACAGTTGGACTGGGTCTTTGAGAATCTACCTTGAAATATTTTTTTCTTTCGTGATGAATCGTAGTTACATTTTGTTGAACAATTTTGCAAGAAAAACCTTCTTTTGACCAGCAATGTGGTTTATTGGGATCATGATGGAAGTTACTTACCCTTGCCCTTACGGTAAATATGTTCGCCAGATGCCACCGGAGTGTTCACTGGTATAAGCCTGAACTCTCGTCTTAATCTTAAAGCACCCTCTTCTTTTCATTCATGGACATGGCATGGGTTGGTGGGTATCTTTTTGGAAGATCCCTGATACTTGTTTTTTCTCATTAATGGGAAAAGATATGCTTAAAATTTGTTCTCAATCTGGAATATGATAAGAGTTTAAAGAACATCAAGGAAAGGAACTTGTAAATCAAAAAAATTACTCTTTAGACATACTTGATATTAGTATTTCTCATGTCATACAAAATGCCAGCTCAGCTTGGTGGGTCTACTTGGTTTACACGAAATTAACTCATTTATTCATAAATCAACTTACCTGTCAATTGTCATCCGCCAAACTAAACTCAATTGTTGTAGCAAAGTGTAAAGATCTTCTCAAAAATTGTCTGTTTCTCTATCATTCATCCTTCATCCCTATATATATTACAAGAGACCTAGTATATTCAGTAAGTCCTATACTTGACATGCAAGCCCACAAATCATGCCTAACATCACTATAATGCTATAATTCATGCCCACAAATCATGCCTCCTATCTCTTAATAACAGTAAGTATCTTTTCACATAATATTATTAGTCACAATATATCATATAATATCTCAATACCCCCTCAAGTGGGAGCATGAAGGTCTCGAATGCCCAACTTGCGAAGGAGAAATTCAAATTGCATCTTTCCCAAGGCTTTTGTAAAAATATCTGCTAATTGCATCGTTGTAGGAACATACGAGGGACAAATAACTCCTTCCTTAACCGCATCGCGAACGAAATGGCAATCGGCTTCAATATGATTCGTGAGCTCATGAAACACTGGATTCTGAACAATATGTAAAGTGGATTGACTGTCACAATAGAAGCGCATCCCTTTAGGATGACTAACTCCCAAATCACCAAGTAGCTGTTTAAGCCATTTTAACTCACATGTAGTCGTTGCCATAGATCGGTACTCAGCTTTTGCAGAAGAGCATGACACGGTTGGTTGTTTCTTAGTTTTCCAAGACACCGGGGAATGACCAAGTAACACCAACCATCCTGTCAAAGAACGTCTCGTAAGTGGACAACTAGCCCAATCCGAATCACACCATCCTTCTAAGTTCAATCGACTATCAGACCTAAGCAGAATGCCTTGGCCCGATTTTTTCTTCAAGTATCTAACCACCCTCAAGGCCGCTTCCCAATGTTCTTCACGAGGTTGCTGCATAAACTGAGACAAAATGTGGACAGAATACGTAAGATCAAGCCTAGTCACAGACAAGTAAATCAACCGCCCTATAAGTCTTCGATAGGACTCCGGATTCGCGAGTAACACACCTTTGGCAAATGCCAATTTATGTTGTTCCATCGAAAATTCGGCTGGCTTTGCTCCCAACAAGCCCGTTTCTTTAATAATTTCCAATGCATATTTTCGCTGATAAAGATAAATTCCCTCAGGACTTCGGGCTACTTTTATCCCCAAAAAATATTTTAAGACTCTCAAATCCTTCATATGAAAGCATTCACCTAAGTATGCTTTAAAGATTTTCAGGGTCGTGATATCATTTCCTGCAATGATTAAATCGTCCACATAAACTAACACATTGATTTGTATTTCTCCCATGTGCAATGTAAAAAGAGAATAGTTGGAGTAAGATTGAGCAAATCCATAGCGCTTCAATGCTTCAGCTAGTTTAGCAAACTAACACCGGGGAGCCTGTTTCAACCCAATAGTGACTTTTTCAACCTGCAAATTAAATTTGGGTTAGTGTTTGTAAAACATGGAGGTACTTTTATGTACACCTCCTCAGTCAAGTCACCATGGAAAAAAGCGTTGTGCACATCCATTTGATAGACTTCCCACTTTTTAATTGCTGCAACTGCCAATGCCAAGAAGGTACGAACAGTCACCATTTTTGTCACCGGGGCAAATGTTTCATCATAGTCTATTCCCTCTATTTGATGATGTCCGAATATAGCAAGTCTCACTTTCAATCGTTCTATGCTCCTATCTGAGTGATATTTTATTCGGTACACCCATTTACTTTCGAGTGCTTTTTTCCCGGGCGGCAATTTCTCCAGGACCCATGTCTTATTCTCTTCCAAGGCTCGTATCTCAATGCCCATTGCATCACGCCACCCGGAGTGTTCTATGGCTTCCTCAAAAATCTTAGGTTCTTTTTCTGCTGTCACAATTGCAACAAAGTTTCGATGCCTAGCAGAAAATCGTTCACAAGATACAAAGTTAGTAATAGGATAAGGAGTACCTGAGGCATGATTATGGGCATAATATAGGCAACCAAAAATTTTCATGTTGTCAAATTTAGGTAGTTTCCCAAATAATTTTTCATAAGGTGTCATATAATTAAGCACACTGGACGATGTTCGATTAATTAAATAACACGCTGCCAACACACATTCTTCCCAAAAATTGCATTGGTAAATGACCCTGAAATCGAAGTGCCCGTGCCACATTCATAATATGTTGATGTTTTCTTTCAACTTTCCCATTTTGTTGTGGAGTGCCCACACAGGACGTCTCAAACACAATCCCCTTCTTAAAAAAATAATCACGTAAACAATTAAATTTTGTGCCATTGTCACTTCTTACTGTTTTCATTTTCTTATCAAATTGTCTATCAACTAAAGCCACAAAGTTTATAAACATGGTCTCAATCTCGATTTTATTGCATAATAAATAAACCCAAACGGCACGCAAATAATCATCTACAATTGTTAAGAAATATTTCACCCTGCACGAGGAAGGAGTTTGATAAGATCCCCATAAATCACAATGAACTAAGTCAAACAAATCACTTGCATTATTCTCACTTAAAGAAAAACTACCTCTATGCTATTTAGCACGTGGACATACATCACATGCTCTTTTATTCTTCTACTAAACTGACTCACATTGGGGATAAACCTTAACACCTTATCCGACGGATGACCCAAGCGTTTATGCCACAAAGCCATTGATGAATCCCCTTCCATCGCCAAAGCACGCACCCTCGGAACACCTCAGAAAAATTAAAGTCCATCGGTTCGTTCACCCGCTCCAATCAAAGTCCTCGTCGTCCGGTCCTGTATTACACACAATGTATTAGTGATTTGAACGATACAATTGGAGTCATCAATTAATTGTGTTACAGAAATTAGATTGCAAGTTAATTGAGGCACAAAAAGAACATTATCGAACCGCAAACCACCGTCTAAAATCACACTGTCCTCATTTATAGCAGTCGCATCTTTCCCATCTGGTAACCCCACCGGGCAGTTTGTAATATTTTTCACATTAATCAGACAATGTAAATTTCCTGTCACATGGTTTGAGGCTCCAGTGTCAATAATCCAAGCAATGTCATTCTTACCGTGAAGACAATCCGTGGGTTTGAGAATGTTCAAAACATCAAGAATTTGTTGCTACTGTGCCGGATTAATGCCTTATATACCTGCTGTCTCACTCGAGGTTGGTGGTGCATGAGACTGCCCACCCTTAGCACCGATGCTACTACTACTTGCCACTGCTTTGTTGGCGCGCACAGGTGCATTGTGAGTGCCCCTACCACGCCCTCCAGAATGACCAGCTCCTCGTCCTGTCGTTATTCCGCCACGACCCGGTCCACGTCCACCTCGAGGACGGTCCCCCCACCAATCAGAGAACCCATGGAGTTGAAAACACGAGCTTTCGTCATGGCCTTCTCTGTTGCAGTAGGTACAGAATTTTTCAGAGTTATTCACAAATTTAGATTTAGTAAGTCGAAAAGCCATGATGTTGTCGCGATTTTTATGATTTGAGGACTCTCCTCGCACTAGTCTCTCATCTTGTGCGACGCGCTGATATGCTTGATCAATGGTTGGTAAAGGATCTTGAGAAAGAAAATTGGAGCGGATCGTTGCATAGACCCCATCGAGGCCAATAAGGAAATGATGCAGGTAATCTTCGGCACGCGAATCAATCACTTGTTTGTTGATATCACACGCACATGTTCCACATTTGCAAGTCGGTGTTTTGACATAAGTCACAAGTTCATCCCATAGACGAGATAAACGGCCAAAGTAGACCGACACCTCTTCATCTTTGCCTTGCTTGCATTCTCCTAGAGATGCCTTTAATTGGCATGTACGAGTCTAGTTCACAACACAAAAACGCTACTTGAGATGTACCCACAAGGATTGCGCATCATCATAATAAGAAAGAATAGAACGTAGTGAGGGCTCAATAGTGTTGAGCAACCACGATATGAACATTGAATGCACCGCAGTTCAGTCCTCCATTTTCTCAAGTGTCGTTGGTTTTGGAATTATCCCTTCCACAAAATCGTATTTTCTCTTCGCTTGCAACGAGGTTCGAATTGCCTTCGCCCATTCATCATAATTCGGACCACGCAATTTGATTGGTGTAATCACGTTGCCGGGATTGTCACTTGGGCCAAGAAAATAAGTCAAGTCGACCTTCTTCTCGGCATTACCACTGTTCTCACCGTTCTTCTCATCTCCACCAGCCATAATCTCTTATGGTGCTTGATCTGTAGGAAAAAAGAAAAGAAAGAAAAAACAAAATGTGTTTAATTTTCCCTAGTATATTCCCTTGGCTCTGATACCATATAAAGATCTTCTCAAAATTTCTGTCTGTTTCTTTATCATTCATCCTTCATCCCTATATATATTACAAGAGACCTAGTATATTCAGTAAGTCCTATACTTGGCGTGCAAGCCCACAAATCATGCCTAACATCACTATAATGCTATAACTCATGCCCACAAATTATACCTCATATCTCTTAATAATAGTAAGTATCTTTTCACATAATATTATTAGTCACAATATATCATATAATATCTCAATACAAAGCTACAACTGTCGTCCCCTCCTCCATATAACTAGTATTTTTTAAACCTATGTGGACTCTTTAGTTGTTTTTCTGTTTATTTATAATAACGAAATATTTTTCTTTTATATTTATCTCTAAATAATACTCCGTCCATTTTATTGAAAAATAATCTCAGTTGCAAAAAAAAATTGTTTCCCAAAAAGAACCCTTTTTTATTTGTTAACTAGTAATTACCCGTGCCTGAAGGCACGGCATAACGAAAAATTAAATTAAAATTCGAAAAATACTACATTATACCTAAAGACATTAATAATTATCATAATTCATCACACCGCCACAATAATTAATACATATTCAATCATCAACATATTTAACCACCAAAATATCAAGCTAGTCGCTACTAATTTCAAGAAACTTCGTCAGAATTTTCTTTAAAAATAGATATCCAGAAAATTTGTTTAAAACTTAGAAGTACCCTAGTAAAATTCTAGTGGAAGTGTTGGATTTTTACTGTTTGTTATTATAACTATGGGCTAATGACAAAACTGTCCCCTCAAATTTGGACGAAATTCAATTTGATACTAAAAGTTTAAATTTTTTTAATCAATATCTCTAAGTATTTTAAAACAACAAATGTGTTCTTTTTTAGTCTGACTCACCAATTTTTCGTAGGAATACGGTTTGACTTCCTTTTTTTCTTAGGAATACATTTGGCTTCAATTTAATAAGTATTTTATCAAATAATGTTATTCTTTACTTTGTTCATTTATCATAACATTTATCCTAATTAAAAGTATCAAATTGATTTTAAAATAAGAAGGTGCTTCATATAAATCATATCACAAATAAGGAGATAAGAAAAGGTTCATCTACGTTGTTAAAGACATTGGTAACAGAATGAATATCAGGACCAGGGAATTGTCCATTGATTAAAATTTCCTGCAAAAAGAGGAAAAATAAAATGTCAAATTGATAGTAAAATGTTTAAATTCCTTGCAATTGTTTGTGCCTTTAGGCACGACGTAACGAAAAATTAGATTAAAATTCGAAAAATACGACATTATTTAAAGACTTTTTGCAATCTAAAATAACATACAATCAGACATAACAATTACCATAATTTACCACACCACCACAATAATTAATTTTTCTTTAAAAATATATATCCAAAAAAATCTAAACATGTTTACAAAACTTACAAATCATCAATAACAATTTTCTTAATTCACCACCACAATAACAATTATTATTATTATTATTATTAATTATTACTATTCTTATAATAATTATTAATTATTGTTATTATTATTAATATTATTATTATTATTATTACTATTACTATAATTATGATTATAATTATATTTATTATTATTATAATTATAATTATTATTATTGTTATTATTATTATTATTATAATTATTACTATTCTTATATTTTTTATTAATTATTATTATTATTATTATTATTATTATTATTATTCTTATAATAATTATGAATTATTAATTATTATTATTATTATTACTATAATTATGATTATAATTTTATTTATTATTATTATTATTATTATAATTATTATTATTATTATTGTTGTTGTTATTATTATAATTATTATAATTATTATTAATTATTACTATTCTTATAATTAATTTTTATTATTATTATTATTATTGTTGTTGTTATTATTATTATTACAATTATCATAATAATTATTATAATTATTACTATTATTATTATTATAATTATATTATTAATATTACTATTATAATTATTATTACTATTACTATGATTATAATTATAATTATAATGATGATAATTATTATTATTATAATAATTATTATTATTACTATTGCTATTACTATTATTGTAATTATTATTATAATTATTATTATTATTATTATTACTAATATTAATTATTATTTTTATTATATAAATAATGGAAAATGGAGTTATATTTTTCTCCTCGCAGAGGCCATACTTCATATTTATTAATTCTAATGTATTGTTTCTGGCATCGGAACATATAATTTAGTAAACAAATAATATTTTTTTTTCCTTTCTATACTCGGTGTACAGAAGAAATGTCAAATATATTTTACAGTTAATATTATTATATATGAATAAAAAAATTATAGCTTTTTTCAAAAAAATTGCAACTAATTGATCATCAGTTATTAAATAATTTAATAAACATACAAATGTAGCCTTAAATAACTTATATATATTTAAATTTAAATTTACAATACAATCGATTCTGGATGTGAGTTTAAATTTTTGAGAGATAAATTCTTGGCCGTCGGATGTTGAAGCCCTAAATTGATTTGAGGTCGTTGGATGTTGAAGCCTTGAGATTTGAGCCGCTCTGTTTTATTATATAGATTTTTTTTGAATTTATATATTTTTTTTGTTAATGGTAATATAAAATAACATAATATCCTTAGTCTAACATCCCAAATTCATTATCATATCATGTCACCAAAAACTAAACTCATCATATTTAAAGATAAATATAGGGAAAAAATTATATCAAATAATACTCTTTTGTGAAATAGATAAAATAAATTATTATATTAATAGTACTAACATGATAATAAAACTGCAGATAAAAAAAAAACATATGATAATAAAATTGGAATGATAAATTTATGGGCATTATTATCATAAAGAGGACAAATTTCTGGAGCAAATAATGTCTTCTAGTTGTACGCAGTTTAATGGATAGAGAAAGCTGCCGGGAGTCCATCAGTTTGATTGACTTATTTATTTATTTATTTATAAAAAAACACAGATATTATAAAGAAACAGTTTTCAAGTTAAAATAAAATAAAAGTATTCAAAAATAAGAATAGAATGGTGTTCCTTTAATCGACATTAAGGATTTGAAACTTGCAACACTTAAAAGAAAAACAAACAATTCAAAAATTTATTTAAAAAAATGTAACCATTCATTATATTACATTTTTTTAATGTAATATATTTATTTATGATTTTAATCCTTTTCTTTTAACACATCTCAATCATTGCTGTTTATTTTTCAATTAATAGTTTAGTTTCTATTAAGGTAAATAATATTATTTTATTTTTATACTCGTAAAAAATATTATTTTCTTTCATACTCCATATTATATAAGTGATATTATTTTATTTTATTTTCTTAAATTTTAAACTTACTAGGATAAATATTGCTTCTATAATTCTTGAAATAATTAAAAATTTCTTAAGGTTTGCGCTTCATCTAATATCATTTTACTAGAATATTGGTCTGAACTCTCTTATTAAATTTTAATCTTTTTATGTCGGGGTACTATTCATACGGTACAATTCATGGGTATTATTCAAGAGTACTGTTCACAACATAAATTATTTTTTCTGTACAAATTACTTTTGATATATGAATACCATTTTTGAATTTTACTCCACAATTAGTTATCATGTTGACAATTTAGACATTTTAAATTTTGGAATTGAATTATAAATTTTTAATATCTATCATTGATCTCACTTGATTGATTCTTTATATCATTGTCATCATCCTCATTCTTATATTGTGGTGAAAGTCATCTTTGGCTCGTAGTGCAAAGATGGACCGTTGATTGGTGTGATTATGACCAAGAATTATTTATTGTTATAATCATAACATTTAATACCCATATAATCAATAGACTTGGTTCTTCACAGTTCACTTTAGAACTCTTCAAGTCCTTCTGACTTGGAACTTCTTACTTTACTTGTTTGGCTATTGTTGAGTTCTTGATTGGTGCTACTCAGTTGTTGTTAAGCACTTGTTCGAAAGAACTGAGTAGCTGAGCAAGCTTCCTCTTTTTCTCAGATCGTTGAGTTGAGCGTTGAGTGTTCTTGTGCATTTTGTTCAATGCTTGCTTAAATTTCTCATCTGCATATGTTCTGCATATATGTGATCCTTGAAATCTATCTGTTGAAGCCATTTGTTGAAGCATTAAATGCGTTTGACATTTCTGAACTTTGATGGAGACTTTTCTGCACACTTCTTGAATTGCATTCTGGCCCACTGACACAGCAGACTGCTTTATCACCTAACATCTGAAAAAGGTGTTTTTCTCTGTCTTATGGTCCTTTCCTTAGCTTCTTGAATACGTTTCTTTTGTTGTATACTAAGGATATCTTTTGTGCCGTTGGGACTGGTGAGGATTTCAACGTTTAAAACTCATTCCACATTTGTTGGAATTTGTCTCCAAACAAAAGGTAGGGCTCGATGCTTCTGACACAAGGCAGATGATACTCTACGATCCATATCGTGGTGTCTTGCCACCTTGGTTCTTGGTCTGATGAGAATACTACGATCTCTCTCAAGGATTTGCACACTACGATCTTCACTTGCTTGTCTTGCAGACTATACGTTTTCGAAAGCACACTACAATCTCTGAGTTAGCTTCCACAAACGTCTGGATCACTCTACGATTTTTCGAGAGGCCCTTCAAGGCAGATACACTACGATCTTCTAAAATCTACGATCCTGCCTTGGCTTCTGCAATCTCTTGATCAGCTCGATAGACTGCGATTCTTGTTGAAGCCTATCTATTCCTTTCAAGACATAGATCAACCTAACATCTTTGATCTCTTTATCTATACATTCGCTTATAGAATGATAAACATTAAAAGCTTAGATCAACATAACAAATTTGATCTATCACTAAGTCCTTGTACATATATTCCTTGAAGGACTTTACATAAAATCATGAGCATTTTACTTTAAACATCAAATCAACATATGAACTTTCCTAACATAAAGCTAAAAAAAACTTGCAGTATTTATCAACTCTCAAAGTATCTAAATTGTGAGACCGCAAATTTTATGAATAAAGATTTAAATTTTTTGAAATATTTTTTTTGAATATTATGGTGTGGATTTGATATAATGTTATAGTTGTGGGTAATATTTATAAATTTTGTAAAGTAAGCAAGTTGTTATAAAATATTTATTTGGTCGGGGAATATTCTTTTTATTGGAGAATATTCGTACAACGGCACAATCATTGGTGGACCCCACAACGGAATTATTATCGGATTGAAAAAACGACAAAAATATTTTATGAAAATAACGGCGAAAGTTTTACCGTTAACTTTTGAAACACCCGGTGTTAAAAGTACAGTAATACGTGTGGTTGCATAGTAGCACACGGTATTGATTATTGATGCTTACGTGAGAAGTCACTCAGTTTTTTTCAATTATTACTACAGTAATTGCCTTATAGTATCTCACGTTATTTGATTCAATTATTGTCAATATTTTATATATTATTAAATCAATAATTGAGACGACAAAGTTATTAATATTATTATTTGCAATATTAACGATGTCTAGAAGTTCTGTCAAGGAGAGGTTTGGTCACCTAATTGCTTGTTAATAGGGAGAAATCCTTATTGGAAAGCCCCCTCTTTCCTAGAAAAGATCTGGTTGGTTAATATTGTGAATTATAATAAAGGTGATAAATGTTGTTAAAATTATTAAGGTGATTTTTATGAAGTTTTGCTTATTTTATGGACCCCTATTTACCCAATTTTCAAAATAATCGGTATAAATTTCTTAAAAAGTGGGCCCACATGTGGGGCCCACGAATGAAAAATAGGGGGAATCTGGAAAGTCACGGAAGCTTATATATATATATATATATATTATTTTTTTATTATTATAAATGTAATAAAACAGAAAACTTTTTATATAAAACAAAATACTTTTTATAAAGTTTTGTTTTATTTGATTATAAATATAATATAATATATTTTATTATGCATAATGTTTGCATAGTGCCAGCATAGTGTTTATATAGTAAAATCTTTTTATATAAAATAGAATACTTTTTATAAAATTTTATTTTATTTGATTATAAATAGAATATATTATATTTTATTATGCATAGTGTTTGGATAGTGCCTGCATAGTGTTTACATAGTAATTTTTTTATATAAAACATAATACTTTTATAAAGTTATTTGTTTTATTAGATTTTAAATAATATATATATATATATATTTATAAATTTTGTTTTATTATATAATTATAAATAGAATATATATTATATTTTATTGCATAGTATCATTTCCATTCTCCTATAAATAGGATGCTTAGTTATAATTGAAAAACACACCAGAAATTTAGAGAATTCTTCTTCTATAATCTTGAGCGTATTTCTTTAGAGTTTAAGAAAGCTTTGAGCGTAGAAAATAGTGCAAGTTTTCTTCAAGTATATCTCCGCCCTACTCGTCGGAATACTCTTCTTTTTAAGGTAAAGGGTATTATTTTTTTGTATTCATGAATAGAGTTATTTTCTTTCAATACTCGTAAGGGTTGTTATTCCATTCTTTATTATTATATTGGAATAACCTGTCTATGCAAAGTACCGTATACATGGTGAAATTCTTCAGTTATTCCATTCTTTATTATTCTGTTGGAATAACCTGTCTGTGCGGTCTATCGCATGCCTAGTGAATTCTGTTGTTATTCCATTCTTTATTATTCTGTTAGAACATCCTGTCTGTGCGGATTATGCATGACCTGGTTCCATTCTTTATTATTTTGTTGGAACATCCCGTCTGTGCGGATTACGCATGACCTGATTCCATTCTTTATTATTCTGTTGGAGCATCCTGTCTGTACAGATTATGTATAACCTGGTTTCATTCTTTATTATTCTGTTGGAATATCTTATTTTTGCGGATTACGCATGACCTGATTCCATTCTTTATTACTCTGTTGGAATAACTTGTCTATGTGGATTACCGCATCCATGGTGAATGATCCTTTGTATTCATTCCTTATTAACTTGTGGAAATGATCTGTCTACGTGGATTACCGTATGGCGAGCGAAAATCCATTTGCAGTTTCATATATTCTATTATGCTCAGTTGGTTAAAGTTTTGGCTTCTATACTCCATGAAATTAGTAAAATATCCTGGATATTTGTTCTTCATCCAGTATCTTTTCATAAAAATATTCTTCTGAGCATTCTTGAATTTTACTTCACAAAGAAGTATCATGTTGACAATTTGGACATTATTGGTTCCTGGATAAATTAATTTGTAAATCTATAAAATTTATTCTTGAACTCATTTTATTAAATTGTCATTATCCTCATGCTTATATTATGTTGAAAGTCATCTGTGGCCTGTAGTGCATAGATGGACTTAGTATGATTATGACCAGGGATTATTCGGTATAATCATGACTGTAATGTTGCAAATGATGTGGAAAAAGTCCCCATTGGCCCGTAGTGCATTGATGGACAGTTTTTGGTATGATTATGGCTATGGATTCTCTTCGGCCAAGGGTGCAAAGATCAATTATTTTATGGCATGATCAGGACCGTTGATGAAAACACGATTATCTTTGGCCCGTAGTGCATGGATAATTCGTGGTCGTGATACTAAAGAATATCATTGGCCTGTAGTGCAGGTATGATTTGATGATGCGGATTATTTATTAAGCTGAGTCTCAGCGATAAAAGTGATGAAAAACCTTTTAAATCATAGAAGATAGCAGATTTTATTCTCTACTTGACTCTTCTAATGGATTGTTTGTTCTGCTGCAGTTAAACTTGATGTTTGTTATATTGTATCAGTTTAACACTATTGAAGGCTAACAATAATTTATTATGCATTATCTTAGTCATAATATTTCTTACCGTTTTGCTTTCACTGTTCTCTTCAGGAAATGAGAACGTAGCAGGGACTAGTCAGGGAACGGAGTGACAGTCCAGATGATAGCATTAGTAGTCCTCACTATTCTATGAAATATTATGATAATAAATGTATTGAGGATTTATTTTGAATTTGAATACTGTCTAGAAGATAATATTTGTATTAAAACTCACAGCTCATGTTGTATATTTAAGATTGTATTTTTATTCTGTACTATATATTTGGCGACTCAGAATAGGTGACGTATACCTATTTTGAGAGTGTCACATAAATACTCACAAAAATACGCTCGATATTATATAGAGAGAAAACTTCTGATTCTGGTATGTTTTTCAATTCTAACCTAAGGACCTTATTTATAGAAAAATGCTTAGAACACCAAAGCAGAAAATTTAATAAAATATTAATATTTTAAAAAAAAAATTGTACGCACACCACATCACTCTCATCGGCACACAGGGTCCCACCCATATTAAAAACGTTTTTTGTGAAAAAAAATTTATAACCCCAAAAATTAATTATTTCGGAACTTCAATAATTCATAATAAATAGTTTTATCAGAAAATTTTGAATCTTATATCCATTTCATAAGAAATTTATTTCTCTACAACTTTGTAGAAGAAAGTTTTTCCAAATTCTAAACGAAAAATGACCGAAATTTACATACAGATGATTTTTAACACCTCTATTCCGACAAAATACTGATAAAACACCACAACATTAATTCCTTCATTTATATCTACATAAAATAAATATTTTTTTATTATGTTTATCAATAATTAATTATTCACAAATAATATTACAGAACCACAATATTGACAACCAGGTCGTTCCTAGGAAAGATGGGGCTTTCCGATAAGGATTTCTCCTTACTCGCGCGCAATTAGATGACCAAACCCCTTTCCTAGACAGAACTTCCTTACACAGAACTTCCTTAGACATTTCCAATAATGATATCTAATAATATTACTTAAATAATATGAATTATTGATCTGATAATGAGAAATACTGTGCAGTGACAATTAATGAATCAACAATATAAAATATCAACGTAGCAATTATTGAATCAATAAAATAAAATATTGAACAGTAATTATTGTAACAATTATTGAGTAGTGACTTCTTACGTAAGAATCAATAATTAAAATTATTGTGCAATACCGTGTGTTAATGTGCAACAACGCGTATTACTTTACTTTACCCACCGGGTATTCCAACAGTTTTAACGGTAACCGTTACGTCGTTATTATTAAAAAAAACTCATTCGTGCCGTTTTCTTCATCCAACAGTTTTTCGTTATGTGGCCCATAAATGGTTGCGTCGTCGTACGAATATTCTCCGACAATAAGAATATTTCACGACCAAACGAATATTTTCCAACAACAATGAATATTTTATAGCCACTTACTTACTTTGTAATATTTGCGCATTTTATCCATAACTAACCACATTAACCAAATCAACCCCTTACTATTTCAAAATAATAAATAGAGAAAATTTAATTTTATTAAAAGTTGGGGTTTTACAGCTACACTTTTGTCATATTGTATAAATTAAGTTTATATTTGAATTTTGTACTATATATTTGGCGACTCAAAATGAGTTGTGTATACCTATTTTTGGGGCGTCACATTAGAGGTAAAAGGACAATAAGACAACAAACCCAAAAAAATCATCAAAGTCAGATAAGAGGACAAAAAGGGACTATAGGATGGGACATACCTATCGACCGTTACTTGATATCGACCATCAAACGACTTCTAACCAACGTGAATCACATTAAGATTCACCAAATAATCGATTTTGTTTAGCTTTTCAATTAATCGATCGAACAACTCGTCATTCTTTGCTCGGCTTTTCAATTGATCGATCACGTTCGAAGGGTAGGCTAAAGGCTCAGTTGACTTGAACAATGAAATTTGGAACAAATGACGATTCAATTGCTTCTAATACACATGTAAGTCCATTGATTGGTAATTTGGTAGGAGATTTTCCCTCCATATCCACGTAATGTTGGTCACATGGACTGATTCGTGTCACATCAAAATTTTTTTGCACGTCTATAACTTATTTGTTCAATTCCTTCTAAAGTCAAAATACTTAACGGAATTTCAAACGTTTTGTAAGTAAACAAAAGTTCAGTGAGTTAACTGTAAGAGATAAAAAATTGAGTGACTCATTTGTAAATTGACATAAAGTAGAGTAACTTAAAAAGTATTTATCCTCTTTCGATGTCAGACAAGTAATTGTGTCTAGCTAAAGGCCTGCTTGTCAACTCCGTCAGTCTCACAACCAATCCTAAAACTCTCAGCCTTGAGTCAACATATCTTTATCTTTTTATCCCCATTGTAAAACTAAATTTTTTGCCTCTTTTCGTCCTTTATATATATATATTTTGGCTCAAAACAAGTTGGATTAGTTTTGGTTTCCTTAAAGTTCCCATCTTTATATATGCTCTCTATTAACAATCCATCCTCTTAGTTCAAAAATAGAGAATGCTGAGGTTCAAAAGGAGATATCTTTACTGATTTGGCCTTGGAATGCATTCTGGAGCAGATTTCACAGCAGAGTCAAGTAATATGACAGGAGTATGCATGTAGTACTTCTTTGAGGGAACAAGTGACCATTTTATGGGAGAGCCAGGCATGTGCAACAAAAATCTAAACTTGTAGCTAGCTAGCTATTATAATTAATGTTCATGACCTCGCTGTAAAGAATTTCCTTAGTTTGAGATTAGAAAGTTTAGGCAAGTAATCACCGGGCTGGCATCGGTTTTGAAAGGACAGGAAAACAACCCTTGATTGTTGTATGCACCAGCTCTTCCATCTTACCGATTCAGCCATTCAGATCAAAACAAATACATTGACCGATTCAGCCATTCAGATTCAGCTCTATTCAGCTCTAAACAAACACCCCATTAGTCTAGGCTATCATATTAATTATTTCTCTTTCTTTTCCCTTTGCCCTTTCTCTTTCCCTTTCCGTTTCCCTTTCTTATTAGGTAGCAAAACTCAATTAATTCTAACAACTTTCAACTTCATTAATATGTAACTTCACAACTTTAATAATATAAATTGAATAAAAATATATTTAATTATACACATTTTTAAATGCATATTTTTCTTCTCTATACTATTTATACATATTCACTACAAAATAAAAATACATATAATTAATATTACTTATCAACATACTCACACGAACATGTTATATATATATATATAAAAATGATCCATAACAAATATTTGTTATAGATGAAAAATAAATAAATAGCATCATAACCCTCCATTACAATAATTAAGGGCAAAAATTAAAAAAAGAAATACGCCTAACGCTGCTTATCTAGCGGACTGTCTAAAATAATAAACACACATCCGCTTGACCAAGTAGCGGATGAGAGAAAAGCCAGCTAATGTACGTAACAAATTGTATAAATATCACATGTATAAATAATAATTGAGAGGTAACAAATTGTGGGCTAAATCACGAGTTCAGCGATTTTAGGTGAGAGAGAGAGTTATACCACGTAATAATGTTGACCCGACCAGACCCAACCCGACCCTTACAAAGTTTGTTGAACATGTCTAAAATATATAGTAGTAAACAGATTTAGTGGACTTTTCTAGATACAATTATTATTTATATAAGGTACCATTAATTATAAGAGATGTTAACTAAGAAGTGTTTATATATATTTCATTTCAATCCCTGAAATATTAATTCACATGCATCCCAAAAAACGATGATTTTTAATGAAATTTTATTCTTTTCAAAACATTTGCGAAAAAAAATTAATATTAGTGGATCTACTTAAAATCTTTAATTTTAGAATAAACCACAGAGAAAAAAAATATATATATATATATATATATATCTAATTAATCTTCAAATCAAAATTTTAATTTTTTTCTAAAGTTGTAAACTACTTAAATTATATATCTAAAAAATTGTGTTCCATTCCATGGATCACTATTTTTATTTTAGAGTTTTTTTTTTCTATTTCCATCACAAGAACCCAAGGAATTAATTAATTACTGTTAACGCCAAGATTTTTTGCCACGTCCCAATCACGTAAGACGTCCTGATCCTGCACAGTAAACACGATAAACACCTCAAGCTTGACGGCGGTTCCGTCGGGGGATAGCTCAGGCGTGAGAATTAGTATACATGTTCACAAGGTTAACTCAAGAGGATGATAATATCTAGTGTATTGAGAGAGAGAGCCATATTCTCAGTTGTGTGTGTATATATATGAATGTAAAACGTACCTGTTTTACGAAGACTTCCTTGCTATAATACAAGACTCGGTTCCTTGTGCCACTGACCCTCCTGACCCTACCCACTGCAGGTAGCTTTCCTGTTAATCTCACCCCCTCTGTTCCCCGCTGACCAACTGTCCAATCCTCATTAATGCCATGTAAGATACCAGTCAGTCATATCTTTGTCATCATCACTGGTCAAAGATGTAGATATTTAAATATCTGATGGGTCGACCCACTGATTTGGTCTGATATTAGAAGGACTTAACAAAGATAATAAAGTGACTAGGCCCAATAATGTCAACACCCAACAGTGAAGACCCAATGGACTAACTGAATAAGTAGGCCCAATCCATTCGGCCCAATAGGAGAAATATCACGACCTAACATTGCCCCCTAGTTTTTTATTAAACAGGAGGTTTAATAGGAAACTATAAATGGCATCGGTTCAGGACAAAAGAAATTATAATAAGATCAATAAGGGCCCAAAATACGGTTTACCGAAGCCCATCTGGTGAACATCAAATAGCAGCATAAATTAAGATCGAAAGTCCAATTGAGGAGCCTGCTCCAGCTGAACATATAACAACAAATATTTCATCGCCTCCCGATCAATTCAGACCTTTGCCATAAAAACCATTTTCTTATGAATCTAAGCCACTAGCTGTGGTGACACCGATGATCATCGGTTCGGCAATAATTCCATCATGGAACCAATGGGTGAAGGAGTGAAATACCAGACTAAAGGAACTTGAGATTTGACCATCAATCTGAACTAATCAATTAATATTGGTCATCTGCAAGTAAACACTATCTTCGGGTACCTCCGTCTCAAATACAAAGAAGCCGAAAAAGATACCGAAGAGAATGCCGAAGAGATAACGCCATCCGGAAGTCCGTGTTGGCAAAAGAAAAAAGCAACCTTGACATTGTTTTTCTCAATCCGAGCTTTAGCAAAATAGAGGCTCCGAGTTCAAATCCCAAATCGAGAGGCAACCACTAATGGACACTCTTTTCGAGCAACCAAGGATGGCATAAGAAGTGGTTTTTTGTCAAAGTACCCGAAGTCTCCTCCATACCTAACTGGACCACTTCCGATCGAATCTCTGCAAACTTCGGAAATATTTCAACAGAACGAGTGAGAAAAATGACGAGCCTTCTAGAGAAGATTCACATTAAAGAATGGAGCTTCGAACTTCCGAGTAAACAAGCATGGTTGTAATACCATGACTGTAAGTCTCGAACCCACTTTATTGTTTAACTCCCAATTTTCATCAGTAGTTATCGTGAACAATTGTTCCTCATCTTCGCCAACCTCTGCCGATGAACCAACTAAAGAGCTTCAAGCCACCGAATCAACTCCTACCGAAGGGAGAAACCAACCTCGCCGAAGAAAGCAAGCTGGCCGAAATCCCAAACACATCCCGACGCAAAATCACACCGAGTGCCTCCTCGATATGCCCTCTGACGAACGGATCCGAATCCTTCGCGCCAAAAAGAGAAAAACCCAAGCAAATTCCCCGACTTCCGAAGAACCACAAGTACCTCTAACAGAAACCGATCCTCCGCAAACCACCCTAGTTAAAACCGTTGATTCTGACGAGGAGCCCGAAGAACAAGTGAAGTGATCATCCAAAATTGCTCGAAAAAGATAACCAACCTCCTCGGACTTCAGGTCTGAAAACCCGGAATCCCCCACTCACCAGCCAGAATCAGAAGAGAATTTCTCAATTGAGCTCTACAACTCCTTCGTCCGTAATACCGACAACCACTGGCTCGGCAACAGCTCTATCATGGACACTGATCATCCGGAGGCAAACACTGTCTTCGGACGCCTCCGTGCCAAATACCAAGAGACCGAAGCTGAAGAGAAGGCTGCTCGAAGAGAGAATACCCTGCTTAAATCTGCTCTGATGAAAGATAGAAGTAGTCTCAAAGTTGCTCTTCACGACAATGAGTGCCTTCAGAAAGACCTTGCCCAAACCAGAGAAGATTTGAAAATGCCCCGGGCCACTCATCAAGTCATCGCTGATATAAATATCAATTTGTCAAGCTAAAGGATCAAAGCATCTGGTACATCGTCAGAAGCTCGAAGAAGATCTCAAAGAGCTTCGGGCCCTTAAGAATTTGAGTCCGCCACTGACCGAAGACTTTCGTAAGGATATCCAGGCAGAATACAGAAAATCCGCCGAGCTAAACAATAAGATCGTCCATATGTATTCGAAAGGATATGAAATCTGCCGAAGTAAAGGCAAGAAAAAGCTCGGGCCAAGGTAGATCCATCTCTTATAGACTCTTTAGATGGTGACGATGACAAGGAAGAAGCCTGAAGATGACCTCTCCTTATCTTTAGCTGTAGAACTTTCTGTGAAAATTCTAACTTTATGTGAACAGTTAATATTTAATGAAATATCAACTTCATGCCTTATTACTTCTGAGTGAACATTTCTTGTCAATAATTCAGTATCAATTAATATGTATGAACTTAACTTAGGGCATGAATTAGATAAGGCATATAACAGTTAATTTATGAAATGAAGTGAACTGAATTTAATGGATAGAATTTAATAAACAGTATTGAATGAGCTGAACTCAACACTTGAACAAAATAAAGTAATGTATACTTATCGTTTCCGAAGTGTGAGATCGGTCATGTGTGAAGTGAATTCGGCTGATCCTCCTTGCACTATCAAAATCTTGATTACCACTCGGGGTAGAACAAGTATATAAGGACATTTGTTTACCACTCAGGGTGAAACAATTATATAAGGGCCAAGATATAAGGATCAAGATATAAGGACCAATTGTGACCATTGACTTACCACCCTGGTAAAATCAATATAGGATCATTTGTCTACCACTCGGGGTAGAACAACAAATGGGCTGCCATCGAATGGCCAGCGAGTCCTACCATACCTCCTTACACCATAGTGACCATAGGACAAATAGGACTAGGATCAATAGTGACCATTGATTTACCACCCTGGTAAAATCAATATAGGATCATTTGTCTACCACTCGGGGTAGAACAACAAATGGGCTGCCATCGAATGGCCAGCGAGTCCTACCATACCTCCTTACACCATAGTGACCATAGGACAAATAGGACCAGGATCAATAGTGACCATTGATTTACCACCCTGGTAAAATCAATATAGGATCATTTGTCTACCACTCGGGGTAGAACAACAAATGGGCTGCCATCGAATGGCCAGCGAGTCCTACCATACCTCCTTACACCATAGTGACCATAGGACAAATAGGACCAGGATCAATAGTGACCATTGATTTACCACCCTGGTAAAATCAATATAGGATCATTTGTCTACCACTCGGGGTAGAACAACAAATGGGCTGCCATCGAATGGCCAGCGAGTCCTACCATACCTCCTTACACCATAGTGACCATAGGACAAATAGGACCAGGATCAATTGTAAAAAAGTGAATGTGGATGAGCCACCGAAGCCTTTTTGTGCTGAATCCTCAGTTCTTTCAAGAATATCGCTGTCGAAGTGCTTTGGAGATCAACAACTTCAAGCCAAATAATCGGCACAAATATCTTTGTGAACTTCCCGAAGAACACACTCTGCTTCGGACGGAGCCAAATGTCTGAGCAATGATGACGAAAAAGGTCTTTCGATAAAGATTCTCATCAATGAGAGCAAAATTGACACTCTTGTATTTGGACTACTTTGCCAGCATCTGATCCGAGGGAAAGACGCCGTCTGCCATCAAAGTTATAAGCATCTGTAGTGGTCAACTTCGATAATGCATCAGCAATGGAATTGTTATTGTAATCGACCCCTTGATAGTCTGTTGTACTGATGTCCGAAACGGAATATCCATCTGCATGCAATGTCCACGAGCTCTGCTTCTGCTGAAGTACTGTAACGGCTTTGTCGGACCCTTGAACTTCTCTTTAACTATTATCAGCTTCAGAAAAGAATTGTCATAATGTCAACCGACCTTGAAAATATTTACCGAAGGGTTCGGATTTCCAGGAGTGCGGCTTATAGATCTGCTTTGGTGACGAGTCCTTCGCTGTTGGCGAGAACACTCAAGGCAGAGTGCCTTTTTTTTGCATTCTCGGGTGAATATATTCTTGAATTGCTCCCTCATCTGTTTGTGTCATAGTCTCGAGAACCCATAGGATGAGGTACCCTCTTCGGATGCTTAGAAATATGGGTGCATTTTGTGTGCTGAATCTGAACCTGACAGCTTTAGATGGGCATCTCCGAAGACAAGTGCCCACAGGGCGGTGTGCCCTCAGTGGATTCTCAGAAGTGTGGCTTCTGGATCTACTTCGGTAAAACTTTCTGTCACTGTGGTGAGGATACTCAAGGCAGGATGCCATATTTGTACTCTGAGGTGCATGCTCCCTGGATCAGTTTCTTCGTCTGCTGCGACCATAATCCCGAAGACCAATAGGGCGGAATACCCTTCTCGATCAATCAATCAGGAAAATGGCTGTTGGGTCTTCGTCTACTCTGCTTCGACCATAATCCCGAAGACCAATAGGGCGGAATACCCTTCTCGGTCAATCAATCAGGAAAATGATTCTTTGGTCTTTTTTGGTCATGAGGATCACCTTGAGACATGTCCTCAAAGTGTATAGACTATTTTCCAACTCACGGTTGTCCATCTTTAGGCGTACCACATCTTTCAGACTGGACATAATTGAATGCTTTGTCCCTCAGCTTGGCAATCCGAAGAATCTGCACAACTATATCCTTGCTCTGCTCAGCTACATCCTTGCTCCGCTCCAAGAGAACCTCCAAAGCTCTATCTGCTTCGTCCACCATCTTCATCAGCCTGACCTCTTCGGTGCCGAGTTCTAGGCGGGATGCCTTTTACTTGCCTTCAGCCATGATCATGTTCTTTGTCAGCAGCAAAGACCAATTATCTTCGGGCTTCGCCGGGGGATCTCGAACGAGAACCCCCTGATTTGTGCCATAACTTCCGATATAAAACAACTGAAAATATTGTGATTGATAACTCAGGAACACTAGAAAATCCCTCCTTCTAGCGCCAATGTTAACGCCAAGATCTTTTGCCACGTCCCAATCACGTAAGACGTCCTGATCCTGCACAGTAAACACGATAAACACCTCAAGCTTGACGGCGGTTCCGTCGGGGGATAGCTCAGGCGTGAGAATTAGTATACATGTTCACAAGGTTAACTCAAGAGGATGATAATATCTAGTGTATTGAGAGAGAGAGCCCTATTCTCAGTTGTGTGTGTATATATATGAATGTAAAACGTACCTATTTTACGAAGACTTCCTTGCTATAATACAAGACTCGGTTCCTTGTGCCACTGACCCTCCTGACCCTACCCACTGCAGGTAGCTTTCCTGTTAATCTCACCCCCTCTGTTCCCCACTGACCAACTGTCCAATCCTCATTAATGCCATGTAAGATACCAGTCAGTCATATCTTTGTCATCATCACTGGTCAAAGATGTAGATATTTAAATATCTGATGGGTCGACCCACTGATTTGGTCTGATATTAGAAGGACTTAACAAAGATAATAAAGTGACTAGGCCCAATAATGTCAACACCCAACAGTGAAGACCCAATGGACTTACTGAATAAGTAGGCCTAATCCATTCGGCCCAATAGGAGAAATATCACGACCTAACAATTACTAATCACTCTTAATTAATTACATATACAAATGATAATGTTCACGCGTAGATAAACAAGGATCATGCATGTTTAAAGTATTTTATAAAAAATAATATTTGTATCTAGAAAAGTCCATTAAATCTATTTACTCCTATATATTTTAGACATGTTCAACAAACTTTGTAAGAGTCGGGTCGGGTCGGGTCGGGTCGGGTTAACATTATTACGTGGTATAACTCTGTCGCCTAAAATCGCTGAACTCGTGATTTAGCCCATAATTTGTTACCTCTCATTTATTATTTATAGGGTTCTTTACACTAATATACAACATTTAAAAAGTAATTACAAAAATAAAACATACACAAAATAATTACAAAAATAAAACATAAGCAATATAATGCACCTAAAATCACGTATATATGTCAGTTACACACTTTTCCTACTTACAACTAACCGCTCCTAAATTCAAGCAACTGAGATCCAAAATTCAAGCAACTGAGATTCAAGCGACTGAAATCCAAATCTTCTGTCACGACACACCTCTGAGATCGGAGAAGACGAAACTTTTTGTCGCGACGGCACGCTAAGATCGCAAAATAGCATACAAAATCAACAACAACTTCAAATTTAGTAACGAAACACAATCGAACGACAGTGAATGTTGAATACAAAATCACAACAACTTCAATACAAATCTGAATACTGAGGTATGTGAGATTAAAATTCATATACATATAGTTACATATGCTTACTACGAATTCCTATATTGATTACCTTTCTTAAGTTTTTCACACTTAAAATGGTTACTACAAATTTCTATAACGATTGGATGATTCATTGATATATTTTTTTATTATGGTTACTAAATATATATAAATTGGTTACTGATAATTGTGCATTTGTTTGATAAATAATATTTATTTGATGGCTTTATAATTTTTAAATGAGTTTGGTTACCTTCATGAAACTGTTGGTTACTCTCTAATGTTGTCTTGGTTACTGAATAACATTATAATCTCTAATGTTGTATTGGTTACTGTCTAATGCTGTCTTGGTTACTGTCTAATGCTGTCTTGGTTACTATGTAACAATATATTGGTTACTGATTAATGCTGATTCGGTTATTGTGTAACATTATAATGGTTACTGATTAATGCTAATTCGGTTACTATGTAACATTATAATGGTTACTAAATATTTTATTACTGTCTAATGTTGTCTTGGTTATTGTGTAACATTGTCTGTCTAATGTTGTTATGTATTATACATTTTATAAAAAGATTTGATCCAGTTGCAATTTGGCAATAACTGTCAAGATTAGAGTGTCGGATTTTGGCATTTTTAGAGCCTAATTTCATTGGAAACGGGTCAACAATCAAAAGTCACCAGCTTTGCTGGTGAACTGCATGGTTTTTTGGTCAAATTCTATCATTTAGGCCTTCAAAATTGCATGTAAAAAATAGTTTATTTTCTGGTTACTAACATTATGTAATTTGGTTACTATCTAATATTGATTTGGTTACTTTACAATGTTTATTAAGTTGTCAGACAATGGAGACTGACAGTAACTAATACAACAAATTTAATTGTTTACAAGAATATATAATTGTTTACTATTAGCAACCATTAACCACATGGTTGGTAACATTTTGATGGTGTACAATAACCAAAATTGATGTTGATTAAAAATGTGGTTTATCATTGATTTGGTTACTGTATAATGTTTATTTGGTTGTTGTATACTTTAAATATTTATTTGGTTACCCCGTGGTTACTATATACTCGTATATTGGTTACCTTTCTTAAGTTTTTAGCTCTTTGATTTGTCACAAAGTCAGTATACTGACTGTTTTGATTGTAAAAATGCATTTGAAAATGTGTTTTATATTATAGTTATTAAATATATATAATTTGGTTGTTGTTTATTATAAATTTGGTTTCTGAATATTATTTATTTGATTGCTTTATAATTTTTAAATGATTTATATTGATTTTATTATATTGATAGTTATTCATTAAATACATTATTTAACTTTCTGAAACTGCTAGTTACTGTCTGATGTTGTCTTGTTTACTGTGTAACATTGTACTGTCTAATGTTGTCTTGATTACTGATTAATGCTGATTCGGTTACTCATTAAATGCATTGTTTAACTTCCTAAAACTGCTAGTTACTGTCTGATGTTGTCTTGTTTACTGTGTAACATTGTACTGTTTAATGTTGTCTTGGTTACTGAATATTGCTGAGTTGGTTACTGTGTAAAATTATAATGGTTAGTGCATATTATTACTGAACAATGCTGACTTGGTTACTGAAAAATGATGACTTGATTACTGACTAATGCTGGTTTGGTTACTGTTTAACATTATATTTGGTTACTGACTAATGCTAGTTTGATTGTTGTTTAATATTATATTTGTTCAGCTTCCATCGTGTCGTTAGATGACAAAGAAAACTGGGATATGCCAGAGGAAGTAAGAAACATAAGTGTAAAACCACCGAACACAAGAAGACCAATGGGAAGATCAAGAATAGGGAGGTACAAACATGGGTCTGAAATCAAAATTCAAAACAAATGCTGCAGGTGCAAAGAAAAAGGACACAACAGGAAAACATGCAATAATCCACCTATTTTAAGACCAAAAAAGGCCTGATAAATTGTTGTACATTAAAAGTGTAAATACATTAATATATAATTGTTTACTATGAGTAACCATTATCCATGTGGTTGGTAACATTTTTTATTGTGTACAGTAAACAAAATTGATATTGATTAATATTTTGATTTCTGATTATACAAAATAGCAGCTATATACTGATTTTAAAAAATAATAACTAAAATACCTCATTGATTGTACAATAATAGTAGTCAAAAACCATTAAATAACAGTAAAACAAATATAATAAATAAGTAACCAAATAGTTACATAACAGTAATCATAATATGTTTTAACGGTAACCAAAACATAAAACAACTTGTGTATCCAGCATCTTGTAATGAAGGTGATATTGTTTGTTTAGGCAATCCAACTATACTAAGACATGTACATTTCACAATTGATATATGTCCTGAAACAAGCTTGTAACTCTGTGGTTACTATCAAAACAATAGTTGGTTACCTTTACATACATATTTGGTTACCAACTGTACATCTCAAATAATGTAGCAAACACAACTTAAAAGAAACAATAAATAATAACTAAAATACCTCATTGATTGTACAATAATAGCAGTCAAAAATAATTAAATAATAATAAAACAAATATAATAAATAAGTAACCAAATAGTTACATAACAGTAACCATAATATGTTTTAATGGTAACCAAAATATAAAATAACATGTGTATCCAGCTTCCTGTAATGAAGGTGATATTATTTGTTTAGGCAACCCAATTATACTATGATATGTACACTTCACATTTGATATATGTCCTGAAATAAGCTTGTAACTCTGTGGTTACTATCAAAACAATAGTTGGTTACCTTTATATACATATTTGGTTACCAACTGTACATCTCAAACAATGTAGCAAATACAACTTAAAAGAAACAATAAATAATAACTAAAATACATATGATAATAATACATCCACAAACTAATGATGCCTTAAACTTCTCCAACTGACTTGAGTTCAATTTTTTGGTAATAATGTTGGGGACTTCCATGTAACCAATATATAACTTTTCCAATGAATAGGACTTCAATTTTTACTAACAAGCTTGTAGATAAATAGGACACTCACACATGTACATTTAACAATTGATGTTTGTCCTGATACAAGCTTGTAACTATCTGGTTACTAATAACAATAACCATAATGTAACATAATAAAACAATAACCACATAATTATATGATTGTAATCAGAACAGGTTTTAATGGTAACCAAAACAGAAACATCATGTAATGAAACCCAGTTTAGACAATCAATGTATACTAAATAATTACATATTAACCAGAATAAAAAATAAAAGTGTCTGAAATCTCACATTGAGGACACAATAATAGTAGCCAAACCATAAGTAACAGTAACCAAAACATAATTAAGAATTAACCAAATAGTTATATGAAAGTAACCAGAACATGTTTTAATGGTAACCAAAACAGAAACAACCTGTATGTCCAACCAAGTTTACAAAAATAATACATCAATGTATACTAAGCAAATACATGGTTTATTATGACTTGGGTTTATTATTTATAAAAATAAAACATCCACAAACTAATGATGCCTTAAACTTCTCCAACTGACTTGAGTTCAATTTCTTGGTAATAATGCTAGAGACTTCCATGTCACACCAATATATAATTTTTCCAGTGAATTTTCTATTGCATTCCTCATAGTAAAGATCCCATAACTGCAAATAAACAAAATCAGATTTACACAGTCATTAGTAATTAGATATAAACAACATGTAGTACATACCATTTTATGCAGTAAACAAATAGTTATATATAATATTAACCAAAACATAATTTAAAGGTCACCAAAACAAAAACATGTATACCAAAAAATATACTAAAGAAGTAACCAAACAGTTATATGATAGTAACCAAACCATGTTTTAATGGTAACCAACACATAAACAACATGTATACCAAACCTAGCTTACTCAACCAATGTATATTAAGCAAATACATTGGAACCAAAACAACATATAAAAGTAACCAAAATCCCAATTGAAGAAAAAAAATGGTATCCAAATCATAAGCCAGCAAAAAAAAATATACTAATGAAGTAACCAAACAGTTATATGTTAGTAACCAAAACATATATTAATGGTAACCAATACATAAACAACATATAGACCAAACACAGTTTAGTCAACCCATATATACTAAGCAAATACATGGTAACCAGAACAACAAAAAACCAAAATTCCAACTCAAGGAAACAAAAATAGAATCCAAATCAGAAATTAACAATAACCAAAAACATACTAAAGAAGTAATCAAATATTTATATGATAGTAACCAAAATACGTTTTAATGGTAACCAATACATAAACAACATGTACACCAAAACTAGTTTAGTCAAGTACTATGTATACTAAGCAAATACATGGTAACCATAACAACATAAAAAAGTAACCAAAATACCAAATCAAGGTAACAAAAATGGTATCCGAATCACAAGCTAACAATAACCAAAACATAATGCAGAAGTAACCAAACAGTTATATGATAGTAACAATAACAAAATTTAAATTAGCAAACCTTTAAAAAAATTTGGGTTGAAAATATCTTCTGGCTATGAACTTGAGCTTTTGTCTTAACTACAGGAACATCAAAATCAAAATCCAACTGCACAAACGCAAACAAATTTCTTCAAGTCCTTAATAGAATCACCCTTTGTGATTCTTTTCTTCTTTTCATCCTTCTTCATTGTATCAACCATTCTATACAAAATATAAAAATAACAAAAATCCAAACAACCAATACCCCATTCTGTTAGAAACATAGTGTATATGTATGATCATATTGACAATTAATTAGTAGAATGAAAATTAACAGAAATTAGAAGCATACCTTAGAGAGAAACCAGAATCCTTTCAGTTGTGAGAGAGTTGGAGAGAGAAAAACACGTATTAGCCTGAAAATATAGCCTGAAAGTCACGTATTAAATTTTCTGTCGGAGTTGAGAGACTATGGCGTTGCGGCGGCGGCGGCGGCGGCGGCGAAAGAGGACGACGACAAGTGGCGTAGAGAGGAGAGAGAGAAGTAGTAAGGGAGAAGAGAGAGAAATAGTAAGGGCATAGAGAGAGACCGAAGGAAGATGGAAACTAATTTGTTATGTCAGTCCATTAATATTAATCCCTTAATTTAAGGACCCAATATTAATCCCTTAATTTAAGGACTCTTTAATTGTATTAGTATTGTAAATATATATGATGAAGTGTCATATTTTTATAATTATTTTATGAATGTATAATTTTTGTAATTATTTTTAAAAATGTACTATAATATGTAATTGTTCCTTATTTATACATGTGATATTTATACAATTTGTTACGTACATTGTTGCTTCGCGCCTCCCTTATCCGCTTACGTACCCGACATGTAGCTTATTATTTTAGAGAGTCCGCTAGATTAAGTAGTGGAAGGCGTGTTTTTTTTTTAATTTTCGTCCTTAATTATTACAATAGATGGTTATGATGTTATTTATTCATTTTTCATCTATAATTATTTTTCATATATATATATATATATATATATATATATATATATAAAACATAATACAAAAAAAATTATTTTAGAAGCTAGCACGTGAGTCGGTCCTAAGCTTGTAGATCATAAAACTTTATTAAATTATTTTTTGACCAATTTGTTAAAAAAATATTTAAAAAATAATTTGTAAACAGCAAAATTTATTTATAATAGTAAAAAAAGTTAGATATTAAATATAATTTTTAATTATTCAGGATCGATAGATAAAAATATTATTTAATAATACTTATTTCATAAAATGGTTTAATCGGTGAGATTCAGCATTCCGTGAACAAACGGCCTACATTGAACAATTGAATAAAGACGAACTGAATTCGGAGTTTTTGGCATTTCAGCGTTGCGAAAACTTGCAGCCGATGAATACAGAGAAATAGTCAAGCAGATAAAAGAGAAGCACAATCCCCTCTTTAGATAGTTTCCTACCAAGAAAAGAAAGGAGAGAGAAGGAAGGCCCGGGGGAAGAAGGTCGTTGGTCCAGTTTGAAGATGAACGGCGGCCCATCTGGTTTCAGTACGTTTAGCTTTTCAATTTCCCAATAACTGCTTGTGCAATTGTTTGATTGTTTATAAGTACATGTTCCTGATTTCTTCTTGTTTTGTGTTGAAGACAATGCTCCGATTACTAGAGCATTCGTTATCAGCTGTGCCATCTTCACAATTGTGTTTGGGATCCAAGGTCGTTCAAACAAGCTCGGATTCTCCCATCAGGTAGACAGACTAGTCTTTTCTTCTGGGTTTTTTGTTATGCAGAGTCTGTTTGATTCTTGCCTTCTTGTGCGTATCTGCAAATTGCTTTCTGGGTTTTTTGGCTAGATTGAAGCTATGAATGTTAATGCCCACTTGTTTTGTTGCGTCTTGTATTCATATATTTGTAGAAAATTTGATGATTGTCATTTTGTATGCCATTAGAAATGGGTTTCTGGGTTTTGATTGACTAAATATTGAAACTTTATTACTCTTATTATTGTACATAAATCTTAAGATTAATATGTGGGTTTTCAGCCATCACTTTACTTCATACTTGTTTCTTTGGTCTATATGACTTTGTATGTATTAGTGAGATTCATGATATTGCTTTTTCTGGCTTTTGGATGACTGGACATTGAAAATTCAACGCCAACTCAAATATCTGAATGTTAGAATTAATAAGTGGGACTTCAAAATTATTGTTATCCCGTTACTGTGCACTTGCTTGTTTTGGTGCTCTAACTTCTATCATTTAGAGTTTGTTGGACCTTTTTGTGCCTAAACGTGTACTTCTTTTAAAGTCTTCCTCAGTAAATACTATAGTTTTGGTGACCACTTGCTAAGAGGGTTACATTGTATGCTAATTCTTTTATCAAGAATTTAATTTGCCTCTCGTTTTTTAATTGCGATTAATGAGTATCTGAGACTAAGTTAATTACCTAAAGAGTTTTAGGACTATGGCTTGTAACTAGTTCTCTCATTCTTGATATTTGTGTGAGAAATCATGTCTCACAACTACAATATATCCTCTAAAAAGAAACCAAAAGTGAAACATAAACACAACATCCTTAAATGGAGGATACAGGATAGCAAACTAATCGCTATTCAAATCCAAAAAATCTATAAACTTCTACCCCTCTAAAAGCTCCCACGTCAGAATTTTAAAGAGTGGATAAAATTTACACCCTATCCCATAAAATGCGCAAAAGACGGTAATTGAATCTGAAAATTTCGTCATCTTTCTAAATCCATATACCCCAAAGATGGAAAATCATGAACACTAGAAACCTACCATCCTTCGTCCACCAAATCCTGAAATGTGATCAAAAGCGAACTCTTTAAATTCACAGGGTAAGATCATGCTTAACTTAAAACCCTAAAACTCCGAAGGCTCTCTTCTTACTGTCAATGAATAACAAGTGATCATTAGACTTGCTTCTTTGTTTGCATGTAACACACATAAAGGTCTTATAAGGCCTACACTTATGGAGTATACATACAGGATTGAACCAATTGTGATTTGAAAACCAGGCAAAAACATCAATCTTTGAGGGGATTTGGCTTAAAGTTTAAGAAGCCAAAAGAAAACTGGAAGTAACTTGATATAATTTCAGTTATCGTTGTTGCTCCCTCTGTCCCAAAATAAGTGATGGGTTTGATTGACAAAGTTTAAGTAACATAATATTTGTCCAAAAATATAGATTTACTTCTCATTATGCCTTATGAAACAAATAAAATATCAAACATAAAAAATAATGGCGGGATCACTTAATTTTAAACAGGAAGGTAAAAATAGTCAAATGTACATGGAACGTAAAACTTATTCACTTATTTTGGGCATCCCGAAAAATGGAAGTTCAGTCACTTAGTTTGTAAAGGAGGGAGTATCACTCTTATATAACTTAAGAAGAAACTCTAGCTTTGAGGGGATATTGGCCTAAAACATATAGGAAGCCAAATGAAAACTAGGATGATAACGGACTGGAATAAAAACACAACCAGGAATTAAGGAATATTTTCTGTACTGCAAATGCTGCTTACTAATCTTGAGTTCCTTAAAGTTACATTTAATTTAAAATTTGATGATATTTTTTTCTCTAATGACAGGATATTTTTAAAAAGCTTCAACTATGGAAGCTAGTTGTGTCAGTTTTTGCCTTTGCATCTACACCGGAGTTGATGTTTGGATCATATCTTCTTTACTACTTTCGTGTATTTGAGAGGCAGATAGGTTCAAACAAGCACTCTGTAAGTATTTATTGACCAGTACTACGTGTGTCTCTTTGCTAATTGTTCAATTATGTATAATTTAGAGAAATTATCATCCTTCTGTCTAATAAAAAAACAAGAGAAAATGTACTAAGCTTTTCATTTGTTGTCTACAACCTCATGCAATTAAATAAGGATGCATAAAACGGGGGAAAATACTCCAGAAGGATGATGATGTCAAGGAATTTTTCAACATTTTAAACCTTCAATTCTTAGATGTCTTCTTAATGCTTTCCATCTACTTACTGTCTTCCCTGTTTTCTTTTCCTTATTACCAGCAAAGTTTAAGCCTCATTCCCTTTTGTGCAAATAAATTTTCGCCCCTATTTTTTACAGAATAGTTATATAGTCATGATTCAGTTAAGGTCCACTAATTTTTCTGAACTCCTCAAACTGACCAATCCAGGAAACAACTCTATGATATACTGCCATTGGCATATCTTTCCTGTACCCAAACTTGAGGGATGGGGGGAGTGAAAATGCCGGATTAATCGTAGTATGGTCTGGTGGAGTTAACCTATTTGAAGTGGCTCAATCCTTACAAGAGAAGCCTATTTATGAAGAAGAATATTTGATGCATGGATCTTATTTTACTAGTTGGTTACAACTATCCATAGGGAAATTTTTGGTCCTTTAAAACTTCCAGACTTCCATCAGAGCTTGACTACAGGTGTACACCGGCCAGGATAGAGTCCGGAGTTACTTTATTGAGTAACTTGATCTTGTTGTTATTGTAACTTTTATCTGATAAAATGTTAAAGTGATTGTTTAAATATGTTTTGTACTATTAGCATACCTGTAACTGAAAATGTTATCCATCTGTTATTGAGAATAGTTGATATTCCTCTTCTGCATTATTGGCTACTACACTTTTAAGTTCAATGACAGGATAAAATCAACCCTTGGAAACTTTTTTTGGCATTGACATATGGTTCAACCTTTTAATCTATGTCTCTCTATATGCAGGTTTTTATCTTGTTCTCCTTAGTAATGTCTTCACTTCTTGAGGTCCTTGTGCTAGCACTTCTTAATGGTATGCTACACTCATGATTATTATTATTTATTTATTTTGCTAAGTTTCCCTCATGATTATTTCATATAGTTCTTTTCTGTTGTCTTCAGGAATTTCATTAACCATTTTACACTGCATGGTCTGTAGCATATTTACTTTTCCAGTATGCTATATGCTGTATGCATCTTAGTATTAATTTAGTAGTAGTACTCCTTTCGTTCCGAAATATAAGATCAGGCTTTGTAAAGTCAATTTGAAATATTTCAAATTCAAAATTGATGGGATTCATTAACTTTTGAAAACAATAAATCTTTAACTAGTAGTACCTTTAAGATAGCTTATGATGATATCAATGCACCACATCTTATTGCAGCCATCCTAGTCAGTGATATCAATGGACTTGCATGCATACAAAGGATGGAGTAGATATAATGGAAAGTTGGAATTAGTATTTGTGGGGGGGGGGGGGGGGGGGGCTTGTAAAGTTTTCTAGATCATCCGCTCCTCTTGCCTAGTCTGTAACCTCTTAATTTTTATTTATTTTTGGTTGGTCAGGTATCATGCTTTGCAGTCTGTCCAGCATTTATGCTTCCTTTTTTGTTTCGACCTTTGCTTTTTGCTTGCATAGTTAATGTCAATTTGCTTCTTGTTGATAGTATCATTGATGTTAAAATTACCTTCCAGTCTGTCTGTTTATTTTATTTTGCAGATCCATCCTTGAACTTACTCGCATCTGGCCCCTATGGGCTTATATTTTCTGCATTTGTACCCTTTTTTCTCGACATTCCAGTTTCAACACGGTTCCGTGTATTTAGTCTCCACTTTCCGGATAAGTCTTTCATATATTTAGCTGGCATTCAGGTGATTTAGAATAGTAGTGTGGCCACCTCCTTCCGTTTCTCACTTCCTTTACTTTCATTCTTCATCTATTTAACTCTTCTTTCTTGCAGCTTCTTTTGTCGTCCTGGAAGAGATCAATTATCCCGGGGATCTGTGGCATCCTTGCTGGGACCTTATATCGTTTAAATATCTTTTGCATCCGAAGAATGAAGGTACTATCAAGCCCTAGCTTTTCTTTTGAAAAGTCAGATTTATTGAAAATAAATCGCAATTGGTGGTAAAACTCAGATAAGTCAGCCAAGAACCCATATCATATGACAAAAGCTATTCACTCCTCAACACTAAACCCTTCCAAGAGGGGATTCGAAACACTCCTTCCAAATACTGATGCTGGACAATTTTTGGAGAAGAATAACAATTATAAAACAATGGAAAAGAACTCGGATGAGACTCCACACCTCACTACCCCAAGTATCTTTTACTCGGGTGATGCTCTGCACACTACTACCCCAAGGGTTTCTCAACCGCCAAAGAGAGGAAAAAGCTCATAGTTTAATATCAACAAATAATAATATATTTTGTAGTGTTATTAACTTGTGGGATTACAATATTTATAGAGACTCAAAACCCTAATATTACTTGGAGAACAATAAAAGAACTAAACGACTATAATACCCTTTACTAAACATTAAAATCCTAATCACCACTAAATGTCCTAAATCCCTCTAATAAATAAATTATATCAACTACTTTTACATTAAACATAGTAAAAATTCCAAAGAATAAATATAAAAAATCTTTGATTTCCTCTTGACTTGTGATCCCCATCAGGTATGCCTCAACTCTGAAAAAGGAGAATCAACATTAATTTTCTGACTTCACATGCTTATGAGTAGTTTTTTTACCATTGAGCGATGAGGACCTTGGTTCCTTCAAATTCTGCATTATGCGTCTCCTTTTTTCTATTTTTCAGTTTCCAGAATTCATCGCCTCGTTCTTTGCACAGCTGTCTTGGCCGTCTATGGGGAGTACATCACCTACAGCACGAACTAGAGACATACCATCTTATGCGGGTCGCCAAGTGGAGGCAAGTATACTTTAATTTCCTTACCATATTCTTGAAGCAATTTATGCATCTAGCTTAATAACTGACTAAAATAAAGTTGTGCATCTAGCTTAATGACTAATTAAAATAAATTGTGCATCTAGCTTTCTCTGTAGATCCATATATGCTCTCTGCTAAGACATTTGAGAATAGTGAGAGAGAGAGAGAGTGAGTTAGTGAGTAAGCAAAATCATTGGCAGTTTTACTAGAAAGTTCTTCCCTTCATATTACAAATTCAAGTATTCTGGGACATGAAGCGCCTAGTTCAAAACAATATGAACATTCTTTGCATCTACTGAATGTATATAGACTGAATGTATATAGCTCATATATATGATCAAAAGACGATCCTTTTTTCTTTTATAATTTAAGAGTTTGCAATTAAAATTAGTTCTCGTGATTGTGACCAACTGTGTTATAATTATGAAACAACTATAATCAGCTTGGTTGGTTTCAGGCAAACCATCCTGCTCCCGTGTCACTGTCATCCATGTTAGAGCCACCAGAGAACTCGATTGCTACACTTGTTTCAATGGGTTTTGACAGAAGCTCTGCCAGACAAGCACTTGTTCATGCTAGAAATGACATCAACACTGCGACAAACATCCTTCTCGAGTCACAGTCGCGCTGAGTGAAATAGTTTTCTTGCTCTACAGAGAAGGAAGCCAAATTTAGGCTGCAAGAAGGAAGCTCACCAATGCAAGGAGATTCTCATCTAACAAAACAAAATTTGGACTGATCATATTATGCGGGGAACCCATCCAAGCAGTCATAATATTCTTCTTTCCGGCTATCTTCTCCTTTTAGATCCTTTTAGTTAATTGTTAGCCATCTGTACAATTGTACTCCTAAACTAGAAGCCACTAGGATTGTAAACTGCATTTCAGACATTGCTTGCCCTTAGCTAAATTACAAATATATGTATAGTTGCTGTTTTAAGCCTGCAGATTTTCAGTTAGTACATTTTAAATGATTTTGTAACTCCCAAGTTCCCTGGTAAATCCTCCATATACAATCTGGAAAGATTGCTGCTTGATAGCTTGGGCCTTCAAAAATACGTACACTTGCTTAAAATATAAGATTATTATTAACTTTTAAAGTTAAATTAAGATATTTTTAAATTTAAAATTAATATGAATTCTTTTAATTTTAGGTAATACAATGATGAATGTTATAAATTATTTAAAAAGTATTATTTATTGTGCTATAATTTTTAATAAATCGTTTCAATTTTAAAATTTAAAAATATTTTAAATTGACTTTCAAAAAGCAACAATAATATAACACTTTATATTTAAGACCTATAAGCACAATTTATCACTGTTATTGTGAGATGTTTGATTCTAAAAAATACTATGAATCGTCAAAAGGCAGAACAGGGAATACTTGACAAATTCTCATAAGCTCAGAAATCATAAATCTTCAAACATAAAGTGAAAACACAAACAGTAATCAAGAATCTAGTGAAAGACTCCCTCCAAAATTTAATACATTTTAACCGCATCAACATTTCTAACAGGAATGCCAAACCTGATTCAGTTACATTCTATTACAGATGGCAAAAAGCCAAAAACGATCAAATAATTGAGCTTGAGCTATACATTTCCGTATACATTATAAATAACTGGAAAAATAAGAATTCTTTGCTGAAACTCAGCACAATATACAACAGGCGAAAAAAACCCGACAATATTCTAATCACTACTGGGAAAATATGCATGTAAACCCGACAATATTCTAATCTGCAACAAATACTTTCTTGTTCTGCAGTGCTGGAGAAGTACATAATGAGCAAGAAAATTCCAACCACAAATGTGTAAACATTATGGACAGTCACCCGAAAAATTGGGAACACCATCATACGAAATCATGTCAGCACTCTTCTCCATCCCTGGTATAAACAGGTATTTGCCATACCTTTGTATTCTTCTTTGGGTCGTTAGTAAGGCTGAGATCTGTATCATCTTCCTTGAATGTTCGAATGAATTTTTTTGCACCCATCATGATAAGCCTTTCTAACATGAAAAGTTGGTAGTTATTCTCAATCAATGGATCCAATATGTTGCTATAATTGGATGAATATGCTAACTTGTACCTGTAACATTAGCCATCAGCTAAAAAGGTTAAATTTGTAGATGCATGTAATGATTCTCACAAAAACACAGATTACAGTTGCATTTAAGTCGTATACAAATTAAATAATTATAAATGTTTAATTTATTATGGGCAGCATTAAAACTACAGTTTGTTTTGGTTTAGATGCGAACATATATCAGTTTAGCTCATGCAGCATGTAGTCAGCAAGTGAAGATACAGAAGAATTGCAACAAAACTAATTACCTCACAGAGAGAGGAGAAAAGAAACCCGGGGTCCTCTCATTTGAAGCAATAAAAAGAGTTCGTCCTGGTGGAACCCATTTTGAAATTCTACAAAGAATAAATTCTGCACGTGTGTCCCTGTCGAGATGTGGATGTAAGCTCCTATCAACCCCATATCTATCCTTCCTAGTTTTCAATTTATCACCTCGACGAACATGGACAGCATCATAATCACTAAGGAGCATCTTAATCTGCAGGGTTGACATTAATTCATAGATGAGAACCGATCACAGCAAAAATGGAACATATCTCCAATGTGTTGATGCCAAAAAACATAAAATACAGTGAGGAATGAAGGATATGAGAATGCCATTTTATTACACATGATTACACAGCAACTGTGGCTGCATGTTAACAGCACAAGTTTGAAATGGTCGCATAATTTATCTGCTGTTTCATCCCTCTTGCAGCCAGAACTCTGTGAAAGACTCGGGGAGTATATTATCCATAAATCACCAACTGATTGTGGATACTTTTAACAATGCATTGTATATTTGTATCAATATTGGGCCACATCAGCACTGAGACTTCACAAACACTCCAACCCATAAACTAACCTTCTCTGCTGCATCTCGTAGCTTCTTTGAAGCCATGGAAGGAAGAAATGAATATGGCAACATGATATGACCTCGATTGTTTCGATCCTTGCACTCCATAAACCTGAAAGATTATTATGATTAATACCTACACAAAAACTTTCAAGACTCAAAAAACTCTGCCAAATCATTACCCACTTCATAAGGAGGTTGATAATTACATTGCAAGGAAGACGCAATCAAAGTTTTGTGTGTGCACGTGTGCATGAGTATGTGTCTGCGTGTCAGAGAGAGAGAGAGAGTATGAAAAAGTCCTAAACCAAAACAAAAGGACTACAGCACATAAACTTTAATCTAAGAAACAATTTAAATTCACTTTCAAATGCATGTCAGACCCTGTTTGTGACTGAATCACGTATTATAGTTCAGGCTGGGCAAAACCAAACTATTTTATGGAAGTACAAGAAATTACAAAAATGACTTTGCCTATTGTATTCTTTCCAAGAACATGTGAACATAGATAACTGAACACATTGCGATATCTCAGGAAATGAAAATATCCAATAAATTCAGTGCATGGAAATAAAGGGAGAATGAGAGAGAGAGACTATTATCTAAGATATAGCACATTTACCAGGAAAGAGGGCTTGCAGTCCTATTTATGAGCAAAATATTTGAGTGCAGACTTTTCTCTTTTAGATCAGCCCGAGAAACTCCTGCTACATGAACAACCCCTCTGGATCCCAACTTCAGACTCGTTGATTGGACTTGATACCACATTTTCGAATTATCCAGAATTACAGGTACAGTCTTGGATATGAGATCTAGATCATACAAAGAGTCCATGGCACAAGAGCTAGCTGCCCACCTAACATAAGTTAAACACATACAAATGCATCAAACGATATTGTTCAACTCTTATGAGTCATTCCTATAAAAGGAAAAGAACAACTGACCATGTAACAAGGTACTCATTCTTTTTTGCAATTATCATAAAAGTTAACAAATGTAAAAGACTATAATACATGTGTAGCATCCCCCTGTCCTAGTTCCTCTTTGTTACAACCATGCAACCAATACGTATGAATATGAAAACCCATGACAGTAGCCATGTTAAATTGTGAAACTCTGAATATACTTGATTCCATTAAGAGGCAGGAAGTACATGTAAAGGGATAGTAGCAAGATAACCAAAAGAAAACTCACCTGTCCTCTAAACTTTCGTTGTTGGACTGATGAAGAATCCCTTTCTTATTATGTATTGGATTGATGCACATCCTAGAAGGCATCACAAAAGTTCTGCAAAAAAAAACAAAAAACAAAGTGGGATATGATAGTATCAATATGGTCTACTATGTTACAGAAAATGTTTCAGAAAAATGGACTACGCTTATTAACCTTGTGATATGGAGTTGATCACAATAACTGACATATAAGATTCAATTTCAATTGAATATTGAAATGAGTACAATATGACAACCCAGAAGCAAACACCAAAACATATGAACAAGGGACAAAGAAGAACCACAAAAATGGTTCCAAAGTCTTTCAGGGTTCACCTCCATCCATTGCGAAGACAATGACAAAAGAAAGCATGCATTGGACAAATCTTAAAAAGGAATATTTGTCTGTCAAAAAAAATTACTAAAATAATGCTAATGGGTAAATACTGGTCTAAAATTATGAATCATTCAAACAAAATTTGAGCTACACAAAGGAAAAAACTATTTAATGCAGACAGTAAAAATTCATAACAGAAAACTAATTACTGATAACACTGGAAATTTCAAATATGACCGTAACAAACCACACATGCAGTTAAGTGGTCCACTCACCAATGAATTATAGATAAATCTCATATCAAATTCCTCTTGGCAATAGATCTTCTAACTTGTAGAAGCTCAACTAGGAACTGCATGAAACTTGCAGAAAGTCGAAGCAAACCTATTGCTAACATTTTTTTATTGAAACACATGCCTACCGGCAAAGTACAATAAGTTTTCCTCAGGCACGAAGCAAAAGATTAAATGTGCTATTACAAATACAAAATCAAAGAGCAGAGTTCTCTAAGGCATGATGAACAATGCAGTATTGGCAAGTCAAATCCATTCTGAATTCAACAAATGAACATAAACCCGTGGATAGAAAGAAAATGTTAGACAGTTAAAAACTCTTGAACGCACATCAATTAGCTCGCTGCTCACCAAATATCATCTGCTATGCCCAATCAATACATCATGCAAATAAATTCTTCCTAATATATGCTGTAAAATTTACTAATATCTTCAACTGATCAATTCAGCAGATTTACTCCCAAGTCCTAATAGAAATTCACAAGCACAAGACTAAAACCCCAACAATATTTGACAGCACCCCAATTCAAGAAAAGGAAAATATCAAGAAATTTAAGTGCTGCACAAATTGAACTGTGGTGCTTTATGATCTACTTGAAAGAAAGCTCCTTTCAAACCTTTTAGCTAATATTTTTCAAGTAAAATACAAAAACCAAATAACCCAAATAGAAAGGGGATAGATTACATTACCTCTGAAGAAACATGGCCTCTTCAAGGGCACACCTAAGGCTGGATTCCTGATGTCCCAAACCCTCACAAGACCCACAGTGTTTTCCAGGACAGTCAATTTTATTGCCCCAATACAAATACTTTTCGTGCCCACTTAAATGTGGCCTTCGATGATTAATTGCAAAGTCTTTTATTAGGGTTTTTGAAGTAGAAAACGAGTACCCATTTTGGGAAATGAGAGAAGAAAGAAGGTACAATAGTGCAACTGCAACAATGGAGGTCGTGAGCATTATAAATGGAGATCTGGGTTTTGGGGGTTTGTACTTTAGGGCTCTGTCGATCCCCATTGGTGTTGCAGAGAAGTGAAGCAAGTAGAAAAAATGTTCACACTATGGGGTTGTTTAATTTATAAAGTTGTCAAAGACGGGAAAGATGTGGGTCATTATTTGCAATTATATAATGGGCAGATGGGCTTAAATCAAAGCGGAGTATTTAAGGTTAATTTTATTTTAATCCAATGAGTTGTTTGAGATTTTCTCCAGTGTGGTCCCTAATGAATAACAATTACAAGAATGCAATGACATCTTTAACTTTGATTTCTTTCTTGTTTCTTCTTTCTTCTTTCTTCTTTCTTCTTCTTCTTTTTTTTCACTAAATTTTACTTTGATTTTAGTTTATTTGAACTGTATTTCTGTTTTTTCAAATTAAATATTTAAATTGAATTCTATCTTATTATTATATAGATATCATTTACATATATTTATCTCTCTATATCTATATCTATATCTATATCTATTCATTTTTATTTATATTCATATTATATATTTGTCTATGATATAGTGTAAGACCTCAACTTATTATAAATAAAATTAAATTTTTTTTATTAATTTTTCTAAATTAATAAGGTGTTAATTTGATATAATACTTTGGTTATGGGTGAAATGTACAAATTTTATAAAATAAGCAAGTGGTTATAAAATATTCCTTTTGTCGGAGAATATTCGTTTGGTCGTGGAATATTTTTTTTATTGGGAATATCCGTACGACGGCGCAGTCAATTGTGGGCCCCATAACATGATAATTGTCGGATGAAGAAAACGACAAAGTATGAGTTTTTATAAATAACGGCGTAATTGTTATCGTTAACACTGTTCAGTTACCTGGTGGTTAAAATACAGTAATACGCGTGGTGGCACAGTAGCACACGGTATTGCACAGTATTGTTGAATTACTGATTCGTACGTAAGAAGACACTACTCAATAATTGTTACAGTAGTTACTGTTCAATATTTTATTTTATTGATTAAATAATTGTTGCGTTGATATTTTATATTATTGTTGTTTCAATAATTGTCACTGCACAGTATTTCTCATTACCAGATCAATAATTCATATTATTTGAATAATATTATTAGATAGCATTATTGGCAATGTCTAGAAAGTTCTGTCAAGGAAAGGTTTGGTCACCTAATTGCGCGCTAGTAAGGAGAAATCCTTAATGGAAAGCCCCCTCTTTCTTGGGAACGGTCTGGTTGTCATAATTGTGATTCTGTAATATTATTTGTGAATAATTAATTATTGATATGATAAGAAAATATTTATTTGATGCGGATATAAATGATGAATTTATTTATTTTATGTGGTTCTAATTGAAGAAATTAATGTTGAGGTTTTTTATCAGTATTTTTGTCGGAATGGAGGTATTAAAAATCAAATCAGTATTTTTACGATATATTGTGTGAGTTATAATTTTTAATCCGGCCGTTGGATCGTTGTGATTTTTGAATATGTTATACATATATAAGTTGAGTATATGTCCACAAATTTTGAACCGTTAAAAATTAACGAATGATTTCTTATGAATTTTAAGAGATGACTGATTCGAAAATTAGGTTTATAAATGATGTTGGTGAAAAATTTTAGAATTGAGTGGGCCCCACTTGTGGTTGTAAAAAAATGTGTTGGATTTTATTTCAAGTGTGGTGGGTGGCAATAGTAGCAGGTAAAGCCATCAGGTAGCAGTTCAAGTCCACTTTGGCGTGCTAATATTTTTCTATAAATAGAGAGCTAAGTTAGAATTGAAAATCACACCAGAAACATAAGCTTTATCTCTTTCTCTCTCTATATTATCGAGCGTATTTTGTGAGTATTTAGATACTTTGAGAGTTGTTGTTCAGTACAAATTTCATTCAATATCACTTCCGACCTTTCATTCCGAAGTACTGTTTCTTTGAGGTAAGGGATGTTATTTTCTTTTTAAATGATATTATTTTTATTAATATCATTATGCCAAAATATTGGTTTGAACTTTTTAATCAAATTTGGAACTTTTTGTGTCGGGGTTATTATTCACGTATACGACACTATTCACGTATACGACACTGTTCACGTATACGACACTATTCACGTATACGACACTGTTCACGAATACGGCACTATTCACCGAAAAATAAAAAATTTTCTTTTTATCCAAGATATCTATTATGGTTACTATCTTTGATTGTATCCATGTTTTGATCTTTATTTTTGAATTCTGCTTCAAAATTGGTAATTATGAAGTATTAGTGATCTTGGATAAACTGTAACACAAATCCCTTATATTTATCCTTCTGTCTCACTGAATTCGTTCTCTAAAATATTTTTCATCATCCTCAGTCCTTAATGATGATATTATTGAATATCTTTGGCCTGTAGTGCAAAGATGAATGATTAACTGATGAATATATTTGGCCCGTAGTGCAAAGATGAACAGGTGTTGAAATGAACATGACCAATTGGTGATACAAATGAATATCTTTGTCATGTAGTGCAAAGATGAATATTCGATTAAAAATGTATATTGATTGTTGTTACATGGATAAAATATTGATAATGGACTTTTAAATCTTAGAAGATAGTAGAACTCATTCTCTACTTGACTCTTTTAATGGATTATTGTTTCCGCTGCAGTTTTGATCTAAAACTTGTTGTCTATTATGTTTTATCAGATTTTTTCCTGTTGAAGACTAATGATAAATTATTGTATATTATCTTAGTCATAATATACTTTACTGGGCTAGTTGAGCTCACCTTTTTCCTTTTTGTTTCATTTTTCTTCTCAGGAGGTGAGAACATAGCAGAATATTCACCAATAATTCATCTTTGTACTACAAGCCAAAGATATTCCTCAACAATTCATATTTGCACTACAGGCCAAATATATTCATCAACGGTTCATATTTGCACTACATTCCAAATATATTAATATCTCAAATAAATACATAATCATTTCATAATCTATATAAACCATAATTATAACCATATATGTTGATCAATTCACCTTTGCACTTAAGCTAAAGATATTCAATTATAAATTCAATGGTCATGATCGTACCAGTCAACAATTCAACTTTGCACTACTGGCCAAAGGGAACCTATAGTCACAATCATACTAATAATCTACCCATCTTTACACTCAAGTCAAAGAGAAATATCATCATTAGGGTTATAAGAATTTTATATTCTGCTATGTTCTCATCTCCTGAGAAGAAAAATGGAACAAATAGGAAAAGGGTGAGCTCAACTAGCCCAATAAAAAATATTATGACTAAGATAATATAAAACAAATTATCATTAGTCTTCAACAGAAAAAATCTGATAGAATATAATAGACAACAAGTTTTAGATTAACAAATGCAGCGGAAACAACAATCCATTAGAAGAGTCACGAAGAGAATGAGTTCTACTATCTTTTAAGATTTAAAAGTCCATCATCAATATTTTATCCCTGTAACAACAATCAATATACATCTTTAATCAAATATTCAAATTTGCACTACAGGCCAAAGATATTCATTTGTATCACCAGTTGGTTATGTTCATCTCAACACCTGTTCATCTTTGCACTACGGGCCAAAGATATTCATCAGTTAATCATTCATCTTTGCACTACATGCCAAAGATATTCAGTAATATCATCATTTAGGACTGAGGATGATGAAAAATATTTTAAAGAAAATGAATCCAGTGAGACAGAAGGACAAATATTAAGGATTCGTATTATAATTTATCCAAGATAAATAACACCCTATAATAATCAATTTTTGAAGCAGAATTCAAAAATAAAGATCAAAACATGGATACAATCAAAGATAGTAACCATAATAGACATCTTGGATAAAAAGAAAAATTTTTCATTTTTTGATGAATAGTGTTGTATTCGTGAATAGTGTCGTATACGTGAATAATAATCCCGACACAAAAAGTTCCAAATTTGATTAAAAGTTCAAACCAATATTTTCGGCATAATGATATTGAAGAAAATAATATCATTTAAGAAGAAAATAACATCCCTTACCTCAAAGAAACAGTACTTCGGAATGAAAGGTCGGAAGTGGTGCTGAATGAAACTTGTACTGAACAGCAACTCTTAAAGTATCTAAATACTCACAAAATACGCTCGATAATCTAGAGAGAAAGAAAACTTGTTTCTGGTGTGATTTTCAATTCTAACCTAATCGCCTATTTATAGAAAAATGCTAGAACGCCATAGGAGACTAAAATAATAAAATAATAATTTATTTCATTTTTTCTCTTACGTAACCTAAGTTGCCAACAAAGACCAGCCACATTTGCACAAAAAATCAGCAGCCCACATGTGTTAAAACAAAAGTGGGTCCCACTCATAATTTAATAAAAATCATTTTATTTTCTGAAACTTCAGTAATTCATAGAAAATAGCCTGTTTATCAGAAAAATATGAATTTTATGTCCATTCCACACGAAATCGAATTCTCAACAACTTTGTAGCTTTGAGTTTTTCCAAATTCCAAACAGAGAATATCCAAAATCCATAAACGGATGATTTTTAATACCTCCACTCCGACAAAATATTGATAAAACACCTCAGCATTAATTCCTTCATTAATAACCACATACAATAAATAAATCCTTCATTTATATTCACCTCAAGTAAATATTTACTTATCATATAAATCAATAATTAATTATTCACAAATAATATTACAGAATCACAATTATGACAACCAGGCCGTTCTCAGGAAAGAGGAGGATTTCCAATAAGGATTTCTCCTTACTGACGCGCAATTAGGTGACCAAACCTCTCCTTGACAGAATTTTCTAGACATTGCCAATAATGTTATCTAATAATATTATTCAAATAATATGAATTATTGATTTGATAATGGAAAATAATGTGCAGTGACAATTATTGAAACAACAATAATATAAAATATCAACGCAGCAATTATTGAATCAATAAAATAAAATATTGAACAGTAATTACTGTAACAATTATTGAGTAGTGTCTTTTTACGTACGAATCAATAATTCAACAATACTGTGCAATACCGTGTGCTACTATGCAACCACGTGTATTACTGTATTTTAACCACCAGGTATTCCAACAGTGTTAACGGTAACAATTACGCCGTTATTTATAAAAACTCATACTTTGTCATTTTCTTCATCCGAAAATTATCCTGTTATGGGGCCCACGAATGGCTGCGCCGTCGTACGAATATTCCCCGATAATAATGAATATTTTATAACCACTTGCTTATTTTGCAAAATTTGCACATTTCACCCATAATCAAAACATTATATCAAATTAGCTCCTTATTATTTCAAGATAATGAATAGAGAAAATTTAATTTTATTTATAAAAAGCTGGGGTCTTACAGTCTACCCCCAGAACGTAATATTGAATTCTTTATTGACCTTGAACTGGATACAAAATCCATTTCTAAAACCCCATATCGAATGGCTCCTATTGAACTTCAGGAGTTAAAAGTCCAACTACAGGAGTTATTAGACATCGGTTTCATTCGTCCTAGTACATCTCCTTGGGGTGCTCATATTTTATTCGTAAAGAAGAAAGACGAGAGTATGCGACTTTGCATTGACTACCGAGAATTGAACAATGTCACCATCAAGAATAGGTATCCGCTACCTCGCATTGATGACATGTTCGACCAGTTACAAGGAGCACAATTCTTTTCAAAGATCGATCTTCGTTCTGGATATTATCAGCTGAAGATTAAAACTGGGGATATTCCGAAGACTGCCTTCAAAACTCGGTACTGGCATTATGAATTCTTAGTCATATCTTTTGGATTGACTAATGCTCCTGCTGCTTTCATGGATATGATGAACCGTGTATTCAATGAATATTTGGATCAGTTCGTTGTTGTCTTTATTGATGACATCCTCATCTATTCCAAAAGTCGTGAAGATCATGAGCATCATTTGAAGCTGATACTTGAAAGGCTTCGTGAAAATAAGTTTTATGCCAAGCTGAAGAAATGCGAGTTTTGGCTTGAGGAAGTAGCATTCCTTGAGCACGTGGTGTCAAAACATGGAGTATCTGTTGACCCGGCGAAGATTGAAGCAGTACAAAGTTGGGAGCAACTGAAGTACGCAGCTTTCTAGGCTTAGCTGGTTATTATCGTAGATTCGTGGAAGGATTTTCTCGAATCGTTACTCCGTTAACTCAGCTGACTCGAAAAGATACAAAATTCGTATGGAGCGAGGAATGCGAGAAAAGTTTCCAAGAGCTCAAGATGAGACTCATTTCGGCACCTGTTCTGGCAATACCATCTGGTTCTGATGGATTTGTTATCTACAGCGATGCTTCAGGCAAAGGGTTAGGATGTGTTCTCATGCAACACGAGAAAGTCATAGCTTATGCCTCGCGACAACTCAAAGAATATGAGAGGAATTATCCTACTCATGATCTGGAGTTGGTAACAGTCGTATTCGCGTTGAAAATTTGGAAACACTACTTGTATAGGGAGAAAGTGGAGATTTATACGGACCATAAAAGCCTCAAATATTTCTTCACCCAAAAAGAACTCAACATGCGGCAACGACGTTGGCTTGAGCTGTTGAAAGATTACGACCACACTATTAAATATCATCCTGAAAAAGCGAACATAGTAGCTGACACATTGAGTAGAAGATCATATGTGAGTACGAGTGCAATATTGTCAACACAAAGGCCCATTTTGTATGACTTGCAAAGGATGTAGATAGAATTAAAGACTCCAGGGACCTACATGATGATGGCGAATATACGAGTAGAACCGACTTTAATCGATAAAGTTAAAGCTGCTCAAGCTACGGACCTGTGGCTGATGCGTATGAAGAAGAAAGTGCAAGAAGGAGCTATTCCAGAAGCAAGAATCGATGAAGAAGGAATACTTCGAGTCAACTCTAGACTTTGCGTTCCTAACGATTCTGACTTGAAACATAGAATCATAATGGAGGCACACAACACCCTGTTTGCAATCCATCCTGGGAGTACCAAAATGTATTATGATATTCGACATACATTTTGGTGGAACAATATGAAGAGAGATCACAGAGTTTATCTCGAGGTGTTTAACTTGTCAACGTGTAAAGGCGGAGCATCAAGTACCAAAAGGTCCATTGCAACTAGGGGTGCTCATCGGTAAAAAAACTGAACCGGTACCGAAAAAATCGAACCGGAATTATCAAAAAATCAAGAACCGAAACCGGTACCGAATTACCGGTTTCGGTACCGATTCGGTACAAATTCAGGATCGGTTTTTTCGGTTCGGTTTTTGGTTATACCGCATGCATGGTGATATATGTAATTATTAATAAATAATAATAATTAAATAATTTTTTTAATATATTAACATTTTTTTTAAATCTAAGAAAAAGAAATCATATACAATTTATATATGACTTGTAGACTGTAGTTCGCTTGGCTGCTTGTTATGTCAATTAAAACTAAGGCTTGTGTACTGTTGGGCGTTGGCTTGTTTACTGTTGGCTTGTTGTTGGTTACTTGCTTTTTTACTGTTGGCTGCTTGTTATTGATGATTTGTTAATGGGAGTTGTTGGTGATGCTTTATTGTTGGGAGTTTCAGATAAAGTAGATTTGTTAATGGGAGTTGTTGGTGATGTTATTTTGGAACAATAACATGATATTCATTTTGCATCTTTTGTACAGAAATTGAAGCGAATTTTTAACCCATCGCGGCATTCTTTCCATTTGTATAGAAATTATATTTCAATAAAAACAGATTTACAGTTGTTTTGGGTTCCTGTGTTTCGTCAAAGGATGTGAGGTCTGCATCTGAGCTGCTACATGCTTGCTTGTTGTATTGAAACCCCCACTTCTGGATAATGATTAGTATAAGTTGGCCTGGACTGTAGGAAGAGATTTTTGCAATATATCATGACTGACAAAAATGCTTAAAGGATTTATGACATCTGGATTCTTACAAGGAAATGAAATGAGCTAAAACACGAACATATGAACCACTTTTCAAGTAATGTTTCATAGAATCAAATAAAAGAGGTCAGGAACAGAGGATACATAGATTTATGATATTGTAAAGCCACTAAACCATTTGAATAAAGATATAAAATTCTTATATTCATAAAGCATACAAGGCACAGAAGTTGAATGAACAATTCCTACCTCAGTTATGCTTTGGTTAGAGTTTCTAGATCTGTTCATATAACTTGAACCATTTGTGACAAAACTTTGGTTGCATGTATTAGATAGATAATACAACATGCCAGTAAAGAGCACGCGTTCATGGCTAAAACTAAGTTAATGACAACCTCATTGCAAAAAAGAGAAAAGGTAAACGTCAGATTTTCTCCTCTGCTCGGATCAACTATAGGTCAACTTTCTGCGACTGTGTATCATCATTCTTGGGCGAGAAGAGCCAGGTGAACATTTGTGTGAACTTAGAGGTTAGCGACTTGTGCTGTGATGGTTCCAGCTTTATATTGCAAACTGTATTGTAGTCATTCTTCAGATGAGGGGCAGCTATTCTTTCCTGGAAAAAAGGGGAGATAAAACTTAACATGTAATAACCCAAAAGGTAAAATTAAAACATTTAACAAGGGATGACACACAAGTTGAAATTTCCTGAGCTACCAAATCTCATGAAAGCAAACCAATAATATTCCCCGAACTATAGACAAAAACAATGAAACACACATCTCTAACAGGGGTTGGCTTCCTATAATTTCTAAATTTTTCTCTTTTCACATATCATTCTCTTTGGTTGTGTGAACATGACTATATTTGAAACTGATTATCAATATATAGATATACATAATAGTCAAAGAAAGATAATTTAAATCAGAAACTAGAAGAAACTTTACTCCATATTCAACTATTAGTCAAAGAAAGCTTACAGGCATCGGAACAGGATGTTCATTGTGAAGTACTTGCACCAAAAATCAGACACATACAAAAAGAAATCATACAGAGTCACATACAGAGAAAAAAAAAACTAAAATCAAAATAAAAAAAATCAGATATCTAATCAGTCATCAGATATCTAAAATACATCAGAGAAAAAATCATACACATAAAAAAATAAAAAAACACATACACATACAAAAATCATACAGATACCTGAATCAAAAAAAATCATACTCCTATTTCAAAAAAAACCTATCAAAAATCAGATACATACAAAAAAATTTACATATAAAAAAAATACTAGTATACAGATCTCAGATCTCAGAGTGCAGAAATCAGAAATCTCAAATCTCAACTTACCGTCGGCGACTCGGCAGGCGTGTTAGGTGTTGCGTGTTGAGAGAGGGCAGGCCGGCAGGCGGCAGGGACGCAGTCACGCTCACGCAGGTCGCACGTCGCAGGGTGAGCTTTAGCCTTTAATGGAGGAGAAGGTGAAGAACGGAGTGACGGAGTGTAGAAACGAGAGAAGACTGAAGAAGAAACGAGACTAGGAGAGAGAGTGAAGAACTCAGAACTGAAGACTAAAGAGTAAATTTAATAAATAAAAAAGATAGTTTAACTGTTAAAAGACTTAAAGTACTAAAAGAGGTAAAGACGTACTGATTAAGTGAATACATTTCGGTTTTCTTTTCGGTATTTTGATTCTTACCGAATTCTAAAATATTTGACCCGCTGTCGAAATTGAAAAATAAAAAAAAATCAAAAAATCGGTATTGAAAAAATTGGTACCGAAAAAAATTGGTACTGCCAGTTTCGGTACCAACCGGTTCAAGAAAAAACTGAAAAAATCGAAATTTTTGATCACCCCTAATTGCAACCACTTGAGATTCCGAAATGGAAGTGGGAACACATTACTATGAATTTCGTTACGGGTCTTCCTAAGGTTTCTCAAAGTATAGATGCGATTTGGGTTATTGTTGATAGATTAACCAAGTCTGCTCATTTCTTGACTATACGTGAAACTTATTCCCTTGAACGTCTTGCTCGTATGTACGTGAACGAGATTGTGAGATTGCATGACATGCCAGTATCCATAGTTTCAGATCGTGACTCAAGATTCACTTCACGATTTTGGGTTAGCTTGCAGAAAGCTATGAGCACGGATTTACGATTCAGTTCGGCATACCATCCTCAAACGGACGGACAATCAAAGAGGACTTTTCAAACTCTTGAAGATCTATTAAGACTATGTGTCCTAGACTTCAAAGGGAGTTGGGATAAGTATTTACCATTGGTGGAATTCTCCTACAACAACAGTTATCAAACAAGTATAGGCATGGCTCCATTCGAGGCGTTGTATGGATGAAAGTGTCGTTCTCTAGTATGCTAGGACGAGGTGGGAGAAACAACGTTATTGGGACCAGAATTAGTACGCATAACTATAGAAAAAATCCAAATGATTCGACAACGTATTCAAAACTCACAGGATCGACAAAAGAGTTATGATGATCTTCATCGAAAGAACGTGGAATTTAATATTGGGGATCATGTATTGTTACGTGTTGCTCCATGGGAGGGAGTTAAAAGATTTGGAAAGAGATGAAAGTTCAATCCAAGATTTGTTGGTCCATTTGAGATTCCTGACAGAATAGAAAATGTGGCCTATAGACTCGCATTACCTCCAAACATGTCTCGTGTTCATAATATTTTTCACATATCTATGCTTCGTAAATATGTGAAAGACCCGAACCATATTATTGAGTTAGAACCAGACGAGATAGCCGAAGATTTAAAGTACGAGGAGGTACCTGTTAAGATCTTGGATAGGAAAGAACATGTCCTACGCACCAATGTTATACCACAAGTTAAGGTTTTGTGGAGGAAGCATGCTATTGAAGAAATGACCTGGGAGTTGGAATCAGAAATGAAAGCGAGGTAGTCTCACCTGTTCGAAACACCAGTTACATACGTCAATTTCGAGGATAAAATTTTATAAGGAGAGAAGGTTGTAAGACTCTAACTTATTATAAATAAAATTGAATTTTCTCTATTCATTATTCTAAATTAATAAGGTGTTAATTTGATATAATACTTTGATTATGGGTGAAATGTGCAAATTTTATAAAATAAGCAAGTGGTTATAAAATATTCCTTTTGTCGAGGAATATTCGTTTGGTCGTGGAATATTTTTTTATCGGGAATATCCGTACGACGGTGCAGTCAATTGTGGGCCCCATAACAGGATAATTATCGGATGAAGAAAACGACAAAGTATGAGTTTTTATAAATAACAACGTAATTGTTACCGTTAACATTGTTGGGTTACCTGGTGGTTAAAATACAGTAATACACGTGGTGGCACAGTAGCACACGGTATTGCACAGTATTATTGAATTATTGATTCGTACATAAGAAAGCACTACTCAATAATTGTTACAGTAGTTACTGTTCAATATTTTAGTTTATTGATTCAATAATTGATGCGTTGATATTTTATATTATTGTTGTTTCAATAATTGTCACTGCACAGTATTTCCCATTATCAGATCAATAATTCATATTATTTGAAAAATATTATTAGATATCATTATTGGTAATGTTTAGAAAGTTATGTCAAGGAGAGGTTTGGTCACCTAATTGCGCGCCAGTAAGGAGAAATCCTTATTAGAAAGCCCCTCTTTCCTGGGAATGGCCTGGTTGTCATAATTGTAATTCTGTAATATTATTTGTGAATAATTAATTATTAATTTATATGATAAGAAAATATTTATTTGATGCGGATATAAATAATGGATTTATTTATTTTATGTGGTTATAATTGAAGGAATTAATGTTGAGGTGTTTTATCAGTATTTTTGTTAAAATGGAGGTATTAAAAATTAAATCAGTATTTTTACGATATATTGTGTGAGTTATAATTTTTAATCCAACCGTTGGATCGTTGTGATTTTTGGATATGTTATACATATATAAGTTGAGTATATGTCCACAAATTTTGAACCGTTAAAATTGAACGAATGATTTGTTATGAATTTTAAGATGCGACTAATTCAGAAATTAGGTTTATAAATTATTTTGGTGAAAAAATCTAGAATTGAGTGGGCCTCACTTGTGGTTGGTGAAGAAATATGCTGAATTTTATTTCAAATATGGTGGGTGGCAATAGTAGCAGGTAAAGCCATCAGGTAACAGGTCATGTCTGCTTCGGCGTGCTAACATTTTCCAATAAATAAAGGGTTAACTTAGAAGTAAAAATCACACCAGAAACATAATCTTTCTCTCTTTCTCTCGCTATATTATCGAGCGTATTTTGTGAGTATTTAGATATTTTGAGAGTTGTTGTTCAGTACAAGTTTCATTCAGCATCACTTCCGAATGTGGTGGGTGGCAATAGTAGTAGGTAAAGCCATCAGGTAGCAGGTCATGTCTGCTTTGGCGTGCTAACATTTTCCTATAAATAAAGGGTTAAGTTAGAAGTAAAAATCACACCAGAAAAATAAGCTTTCTCTCTTTCTCTCGCTATATTATCGAGCGTATTTTGTGAGTATTTAGATATTTTTAGAGTTGTTGTTCAGTACAAGTTTCATTCAGCATCACTTCCGACTATTCATTCCGGAGTACTGTTTCTTTGAGGTAAGGGATGTTATTTTCTTCTTAAATGATATTATTTTCTTCAAAATCATTATGCCGAAATGTTGGTTTGAACTTTTTAATCAAATTTGAAACTTTTTGTGTCGGGGTTACTATTCACGTATACGGCACTATTCACGAATACGACACTATTCACCGAAAAATAAAATTTTTTCTTTCTGTCCAAGATATCTATTATAGTTACTATCTTTGATTGTATCCATGTTTTGATCTTTATTTTTGAATTCTACTTCAAAATTGGTTATTATGAAGTATTAGTGATCTTGGATAAACTGTAACACGAATCCCTAATATTTGTCCTTCTGTCTCACTGGATTCGTTCTCTAAATTGTTTTTCATCATCATTAGTCCTTAATGATGATATTATGGAATATCTTTGGCCTGTAGTCCAAAGATGAATGATTAACTGATGAATATCTTTGGCCCGTAGTGCAAAGATGAACAGATGTTGAGATGAACATGACCAACTGTAGATACAAATGAATATATTTGACATGTAGTGCAAAGATGAATATTCGATTAAAGATGTATATTGATTGTTGTTACAAGGTAAAATATTGATGATGGACTTTTAAATCTTAGAAGATAGTAGAACTCATTCTCTACTTGACTCTTCTAATAGATTGTTGTTTTCGCTGCAGTTTTGATCTAAAACTTGTTGTCTATTATGTTTTATCAGATTTTTTCCTGTTGAAGACTAATGATAAATTGTTATATATTATCTTAGTCATAATATTCTTTACTGTGCTAGTTGAGCTTACCTTTTTTCCTTTTTTTTCCATTTTTCTTCTCAGGAGGTGAGAACATAGCATGATTTAGTCGGGGTATGGAGTGATGGTTCTAGAAAGATATTTTAGTAGTCCTAACTATTTTTGTAAAATAGTGTTTAAATAATTGTAATGAGGACTTATTTGAGTGTTGATATTGTCTAGAAGATAATATTTGTATTTAAACTCACAGTATGTGTTGTCGTATTTTGCACGACAATTGTATTTTGTACAACAATTATATTATTGAAGTTGTAATTTGCTTTCTGTATCATGTATTTGGCGACTCAGGATGGGTGTTGTATATCTATTTTGTGGGTGTCGCATATAATAATAAGCACTTGACCTTATCAATATATATATATAAATACAGCACAGCCCCAATTAACTCAATCAATTGAAATCCAATTGATTGGAAAACTCACTGAGTCAACACAGCCTCTTAACTCAATTAATCTCATCTAATCAATATCAATCAATCCATATATATAAATACAGCACAGCTCCAATTAATTCAATCAATTTCAAATCCAACTCAATCAATTTCAACCTTAATCAACAGCACAGCCCCAATTAACTCAATCAATTTCAAATCCAACTCAATCAATTTCAACCTTAATCAATTGAAATTGAAATCCAGGTTCAACCGACAATAAATTGCAGCCAGTCCAAAATAAACTTTAACCAATTGAAATCCAATATACAACCCAATAAAACACAAAAGAAGATGCAGGGCAATAAATTGCAGTAGCAGTTCAAAATTGCAATCCATTAATTCAGCAATCCAATGGTTTTTTTTTCTTTCATCTTCAAAACTGCAATCCATTAATTCAGATGTCTCTTCCAATCAGTTTTTCTTTCTCTTTCATCTTCAAAACTGCCACTTCCAAATAGCAATTAATTATATAGAATTCGATGAGTGGGAGAGACAAGCACGTAAAGAGAAGAAGCTTGCTAAGGTTAGATTGCAAATGCCCCCAACTCCAATCCCCATAGCATATCTCCCATGAACTATTGAATTTTAGGCAGTAGATTTCATGTTACTTTTGTTCATTTGCTGTGTTGTTTCTTACTCGCTCATGTCATTGCTTTTATTTAATATTTCTGTTAGTATTAATAGTTTAGGACATATGAAATGATACTGTTTATTGTTGTTTCTCATGCTGATATATTATGTGAATTCCAAATAGGTTTTTTTTGTTTTAATTTTATTTAAGCTTCTGTTAGGTTTTGTTAAAGTTTTAATTTTATTGTATATTTAATTCCCGTTAATGAGAATGACAATTCTAGGAATAGTGGTACTTATTATGCAAATTAGCCATAGAAAATGTGTTTCTGCAATAAAATTGTAAAATTGTTTATTCCTTCTTTTTTCCTCCTTTTGTTTTGCTTCATTTTTTGTGATGAAATAATGCTATAATCTTTAATCCCCCAAAAAGGCATAGTGATCAACTCAAGGTAACACGAATGCGATGGCATGATTATTTTTAGTAATGGCTCTGTAATATTGTTTACACTGCTTTGTATTGATGATGTAACAAATTACACTATATCATTCAAGTGCTAATTTATTTTATCCACAGACTTGCATTATCGTGAGATGCAACACTGAGAAGTTGTTTGATTTGGCTAGGTGTTTCTGAGGATCAAAAGATTAATTTGTTCCCAAAAATTTTAAGAGATGAGGCAGTGGGAAGACTATGAGCTTGGAAAGGTATTTAATAAGACTTTATTCTGAGGATCATTATGCAGGGTTGTTTTGGTTTTGTATCAAGGTTTACAACTTGCCATTATCCTTAGATTGTTCATTTAGGCAAGGGAAATCTGTTAATTTTGTTCTAGAAAAAACAACATATGTAGTATGAAAGTTAGCATTGTGGTTGTATATATGAAATATCAAATGAAAAGCAATATCAGTTGCACGCGCACCATTTGCAGCAATGCAATTTGAAGTGGAAGCAAGTTGTCATATTTAAGTAAAACATACGCCAGCCGAATATCTGTTCGTCCTCCATAAAAGATGATTAACTCAATCATAGAGGGCAAGCATGATGACACAGCAACAAAATGGAGGGGATACAATCCATTTTCAGAACAACAAGGAATATAGAGGTCGACGGAAAGGAGCGTTTGTCCTGTGATCAAGGCCTCAGCACACTTAACTGACGACCAATAGAGGACTTTACATAGAATTTCTTTACAATTTCTATCAGAGTAAAGATTTCGATTGATTGCTGCAATAAATTTATCTTTGTCATCTCTCTCAATAATCGCTTTGAATTTGTCGTCAACAAATGGACGATCCGTGATTCCCATGGGTTAGAATTGTCAAATCCCAAAAAAATAGTACAATATAATAATTACGGTGGCCAAGTAGAAATCGAGATTTGTATACTCTTGAATGTATATGTTGTGCAAAAATGCATATGAAAAGAGATTATTATAAAAAACTATCTTTCTAATTGTAATTTTATTCAATTATAAAATCCATTAATCAAACTAGCATTGCACGGGCTATCAACTAGTTTTTATAGTGTCTTCACCTCAAAATATGTAGGCATCTTTTTCTTTTAGCTTTGATATTTCTTTAAATTATAATAATCTTAGTAGGTATAATTAAAATATAAAATTCACACTTTTCCACTTCTTTTTTTTTCTTATTGTCCATCATTTATCGTTTCTTTTCTCTATGCACAGAGAGATCACTCTCGACCTGTGTATCGATACTGCATTGATTAATTGGCCAAAGTTTACTTCGGAGGGTGTACTCAATAATAATTTTTAAATATTTTTTTAAAGTAACAGACTTTTGTAGAGTTTGTAAATTTTAATGACTTTTAAAAAATTTTAAAATTACTTTTAAAGACTCCATGAAGTAAGTGATAAATTTTTATAGGCTTTTTATTAAGACTTGTGATAGACATTTATATACTTCTAATATAACTTGCAGCTTATATTAATCGTTAAAAAGTCAACAAAAATCTTATATTTTAGATATAATAATTATGACATTAAATAATATTAAAATATTTTGACCATATAACAACCTAATTTGAAATAAAAAATATAGTTGAAGTTGAATTATTAGATCATATCCACTCTATTACAAGAAAATGTTCTATTTCATAATTTTAATATTTCATACAAAAAGTCATTTTCTACTAACAGTAATATAAAATAACAATTTCGATTTTAAAATTATCCATTGTTGTTTTTCTATCAAGTAATTATTACTAAACTAACAATTTATAATTTTTAACAAATAACAAAATTAACAAATTTATTATTTTTAAAAATAAATATAAAACAAAATACCTCCTTAATACTTACAAATATATTAAATGAGATTTTTTTATAAGAAAGAAAAAAATATAAAATTATATTAAAATATTTGTTATCTCCATTTATATCCTTTGTTCTATTTGGAACTCTTAACATTAATACCTCTTTTTAACCCATCATCCTTTTTATCTTTCTTCACTTACTATATAATAATTCTCTTCTTTTTTTTTTGAGGTTTTTATTTTGAAAGGATTGAGGTAGAGAGAAAGTGACACACACACACACACACACACACATATATATATATATATATATTGTTTTGTTTTCTCTTTTTTGTTTGATCTGCCTCTATCTCTTTCTTTTTCTCCTTTGTTCATCTTTTTCCTTTCTCAAATATTTTAAAATCTTTGAAAATCATTACAGATGAGGTCGGACTTTAGATATGCGTATATCTTCTTCCAACCCATATCCAAAGTCTGTTAAACTCTACCATTTAATAGAAATATGAAAACTCGATGACTTTTTGAATACCAAAATACTTTTATAGACTTTATAAAAGTCTCATTTCAATAGCACATAAACATTACAAAAGTTGTAATTGAATATCAATAAATTTTTATAAACTCTTTAAATATCTTGATTAAATACAATTAAAATTTTAAAAATTTTAATTGAATACACCCTCATTCATGTTAACCACTCCTATTTTGTACTATTAATTTTCATACAAGTCATTTTTTATAACTTTATTTCTATTCTCTTCTCTTCTCTTCTCCTCCGAAACAAGCCTAAAAACTGAAGCGAAAACCGAAAATTAGGTACTTTTTTCTGAATATTTCTTATTTTAACTTCAAGAAAAAGCTTATTTTATGGTTTAATAATAACACGGTTTTAGTTGAAATTTCTTTTGCTATTATTTTATTTATAAGATTCTGTTTCTTCCATTTTCAAGTATTCTTTACTTGGGATAGATTAGAGCAGTTTTTTTTAGCCTGTGTGGCCCATATTTGTTGATCCAAGGCCCGACCTTACTCTAGTTAATACCCAAAAATGAGTTATATGGCCAAAATATCTACTCTACATTGACACCTTTACAAGGCCTATTTGCTTTATGGTTTTCTTTATGTCCTATTCATTTCATCAGAAACTAATTTCAATAGAAAATTAAGATTACATTATATATGATAACTCAGTTCTTTAATTGTAAAATTAGAATAAAAATCATGTTTGTAATTATATAACTTGAAATTTAAAATTTAAGAACACATTAGTTACATCATCTATGTTTGGTTCATAAGAATGTGGCTGGGCCTCAAAACTGGTTGTTAGAACATAGCCGTAGTTTCTTCATACTTGGAGCCCATTAAACAAGAATAAGATTTTAAAACCCGGCTCCTACCCGAAAAATGAACTTGCCAATTTTAAATATTGTGTTTGAATTAAGTGGACAACTTTTTAATTTTAATTTGTTGACATATTTTTATTTTACAATTATAAAATGACATGATACTCTTAATTTGTCATTACTGTGTTACTATCATTTTCAATATCAAACTATAATACTAAGGTTATATTTGAGAACATCAAATTATTTTTAAAAATCGTCGTTTTATAAATATATATTTAATTTTGGAACGAATGGAGTATTAATTTTATGTACGTTCTTAGTGTCCCATTTTTAACAAATTTAATTCTTAGATGAATTATTTACTTAATAGGTTAACATGGTATCAGAATGGTTAGTGTGGGTAATTTTGAGAGCTCTTCATATTACTAATGATGATTGTAAATTTCTATTAAATTTGTTTGTCTACTTAAGCACTTAAAATGAATTGAATAATTCGATACTCAATACTCAACCTGATAGAGAAAATATTTATTAAATAGTCAAGTCGATGTTAATTATACGAGTTGGTTAGTATGAAATAAAATTTAACATAATTTCATTTTATATTTAATACTATATTAATATATAGATAGAGAGATCACTCTTCTACTTATATATTAATACTGTATTAAATATGAATTGAATTATAAATAGAGACAAAGAAAATGTACATACATGTATTTATCGAATGTAAGATGGAATAAATTAAATTAAACTAGGTGAGGCTGGGGTTGTGAAGAGCAGATTCTCTATTCCTATTTTTTTGTGTCTTTTTATTTAAATTTTGATACTCCCTCCGTCCCAAATTAATTGCTCAGTTTTGACTTTTTAAAGTCAAATTGACCATTTTTAAAACTAATCTTTTTACTATTTTTGCTAAAATATAGGTGAAGAGATTATAACCAAAAGAAAGTATATACAATTTATTACTAATCCTATTTTTTATAATTTCAGAAATATATTTATATATGTTTAATTATTAATTCTAAAAATAGTCAATTTGACTAAAAAAGGTCAAAATTGAGCAGTTAATTTGGGACGGAGGGAGTATCTAATTTTATATTTAATTTTAAAATTAATTAATATTAAATAAAAAATTAGATATCAAAATTTAAATAGAGAACATAGAAAAGACAAGGAAAATGAGCACAGGGAATTTGCTGTCGTGGCTGTGGCCCTGCGGGAGAATGTAATGATTGCTAAAGATGTAGTAGTGGGTGGGGAGTGGGGAGTGGGGACAAAGACAATGAGCAGCACGCCAGGCGGCAGGAAACAGAGCACGTCCCGACATTTATCGTCTATGCTTGACGCCATTTGTCGGCTCCCTTGATTATCCCACCCTCACCTCTCTATTCCTACGACAGTATATGCATGTCTCTACAGGACTACTCCTATAGTGACATGTATGTATGCATAGAGATTATATCTTCTGTCTTTAATTTTTATGTTTTTTTGTCTCTTTATTTAAATTTTAATATTTAGTTTTTTATTTAACACGAATTAATTTTAAAATTAAACAAAGAGGACAAAGAATCTGCTCTCATATATGTAGGAATTGTGTAAGTATATTTTTATTTTATTTTTTATTAATTTGAGAGAATCAAACATAAAACCTCTTATTTGGCAATAAGTCTGTAATCAAAGCTTCTCTTCTCTGGCCTCGGTGTTGTATATGTATTCTTAACTCACCCTTCTAAAGTTCCCAAAATAAAAAAATTTGTAATATACCATCTTTTTGTTTTTAAAAAATAGTAGTAATGTATTTGTATTCTTGAAAATACTACTCCCTTCATTCTTAAATAAATGTAGTTTAAGATTTTTACACATGAATTAAGAAAGTCATTTAATACTATTATTTTATAATTAAAATCTGTGTGAAATTTCATCACTACCCCTTTATGGGAAGTTGAAAACTATTAATACTAAGGGTGATAATTTTTTGGGACAATGAGAGAAGGTAAGGGTGATATAGAAAAATAAATAATTTATTCTCCTAGAAAGTTATAAACGACAGATAAATTAGAACAAATTTTTTTCTTCTAAAACGTCACTTATTTAGAAACGGAGGGAGTAATATGTTATACTCATAAATTTGAAAAAAATAATGTCATTCTTCTACATTATTATTAAAATTAGTAAACTATTTCTATATAATTTTTTATATTATAAATTATTCTTTTTGTGGAACGAATAAATTAAGATTTATTATATTTGATTTGATACAAGACATCTTTATTATTATTTTGGGTAGTCTCATGTTAAATGTCCATTTTCCTTTAATAACCAAATTTTTACATATATTTTCTTATTATATCCGTAGCATTAAATATCTCATACTTTTCTTATTCTAATTCTCTCTCCATATTTAATGACAATATTATAGATAAATTTGTCATTTTATTAATCTTCTTAATATGCGTAAAAAGTTCACCAAAATTTTTATTTTGGGACGGAGGGAGTATTTATTTTTAAAAATTATTTGAAAAAATAGTGTTTTATTTAAATACTGGTTTAAATAAATTATAAGTTGAGTACGTCATGCAACACCTACAATGCCCAAAAAAACAGTATATCTACTTGTTTATTTTCAGTTTATAATTTATTGAACATTTTAGATGTATATTTTGTGCATATATATATATGGGAGTCCATCCATTGCAACCGGTTGTTGGGAGCAACCTATTTTTTTTCAGCCGCTACAGCTTGTAGCGGCTTATAAAAAAAAAAAAATTCTAAGTGGCCGGTACAAGTTGTAGCAGCTGGGAAAAAAAAAGGTTGCTCCCCAACAACCGGTTGCTGTGAATGGAGACCCTACATATATATATATATATATATATATATATATATATATATATATATATATATATATAGTCCGCTTCTCCAACGAATTAAAATGAGCAAATTAAGAACGAACCGACTATAACGATGATTTTTTTCGCCGCTATAGCATAGAAAGTTTGTTTTTTATACTATAGCGACAGAAAAAATCGTCGTTATAACCGGTTCGCTCTTAATTCACTCCCTCCTGTTCGCTGGAGAGAATCGGGCTATATATATATAATCGTTTATCCTCACCATATATAATAATAAGTTGTTTTAGAAGAATTGCACCAAATTAATAGGATAATTCAATTTATTATTCTCACCGTTTCTTAATATATGTCGTTTTAGGATTGTGTATAAGGGGCTGTTCGATAAAAATTTAATGAATTTGAATGAGTTGAATCTGAATTAAAAAAGCTGTTTGATAATTGACATGTCTGAAACATCAGAATGACAAAATTTTATTATTTTATCCCTCTAAAAAAGTTTAAAATATTATGTAAATTTATTTAATATTACATAATATAATAGTTAATATATTTTTTTAATTTTAAAATTAAATTTTTTTTTTACTTCATTCAGCTGCTCATTCAGCCATTTAGCTAAAAAAATCTGACTTAACCATTCAGCTCGTCCATCTTACCGATTCAGCCATTCAGACCCAAACAAACGCACTGACCGATTCAGCCATTCAGATTCAGCTCCATTCAGTTTCATTCAGCTCTAAACAAACAGTCCCTAAGTATTAAGATAATGATTGTATATCATTAACTATAATATCAATTGTCTATATTGCTCTTGTATTGAAAGAAAAGATTATAATTTATTAGACATAAAATAGTGAGAGAACTAAAATTATATTTAATACTTGGAGTAATATTAAAAATTAAGCAATTAATATTTATTTAAAATTATCAAACGATTTATATTAAGAAACAGAAGGAGTAACATTTATCGGTGAGAATTCCGATTACAACAACGACTATATTGAATTCTTCCCGCACTAAGTAAGTTGGTGAGAGACATCATGAAACCATTGAAAATGTAAAAACAGTCTACTGGTAATTAATAGCATGCGCAAACATTACAATAAAACTCGGTACGATGGAATTATGCGAATGAATAATTAGGCAGATCAGATCTTCAAAAATTAGGCTAATCAATAATCATAGTCATTAGTTTATCAGCTTTTATAAGTACACATCATAGTGGAATTGAACGATCCATCATACATTAATTTATTATTTATTTTGTTCTTAAAAGATTATCGTTTTAGAAGAAAAAATTTGTTCCAAAATGTTTGTCGTTTACCTTTCGAGGAGAATAAATTATTTACTTTCCTATATTATCCCTACTTTCTCTCATTGTCCCAAAAAATTCTCTCTCTTGTATTAATATTTTTCAACTTCCCATAAAAGGGTAGTGATGAAATTTCAAATAAATTTTACTTGGTACTCCCTCCGTTCCTAAAAATTGTCGTTTTAGAAGAAAAAATTTGTTCCAAAAAATTTGTCGTTTACAAGTTTCAAGGAGAATAAATTATTTTTTTCCTATATTACCCCTACCTTCTCTCATTGTCCCAAGAAATTTCCTCCCTTGTATTAATAGTTTTCAATTTTTCATAAAGGAGTAGTGATGAAATTTCAAACAAATTTTACTAGGTAAATGATACTTTCTTAATTCATGTGTCAAAACCTTAAACGACAATCTTTTAGGAACAAAGATAGTAAATGATATTTTCTTAATCCATGTGCCAACAGCTTAAACGATACTCCCTCCGTCCCAAATTATCTGCTGTTTTAGCAAAAAAAATTTGTCCCACAATATCTGCTTTTTTAAGATTTCAATGCATTTTTTTCATTTATTTTCCAAATTTGCCCCTTTATCTTAATTGTTGATAATCATTACTCTCATTAACGTCTCTCCTCTTTTTTAAACATCCACATTCATGCCTCTCTCTCTCTCTTTAATTAATAATTGTTTCTCTCTATCTCTCTCTTCAATTAATGTGTTGCTTTCTCTCTCTCTCTTCAATATTTCTCTCTCTCTCCAATTAATTAGTTGCTTTTTCTTTCTCTTCAATTAATAAAAAAGTCAGCACAAAGGGTATTTTAGTATTTTTATCATACATATTGGTATCTGTGTGAAACTCTAGAACAGCAAATAATTTGGGACGGAGGGAGTAATCTTTTAGGAACGGAGGTAGTATTAATATAGCGTGCATCATTGTAAATTAACCCAATAAATATATTGGACCACCTTGTTACATAAAAAATTAATTTATTAGGTTTATACTCCACCATATATACTTATTAACAATTTATATCATTAAATTTATCCGATATGAGATTCATGTGAAATATCTCAACAATATTCATATTTTAATTGAATATCATCACAAGTATCGTATTAGAGTAGTCACTACTAAACACACCTTCTTTGAGTTATTTAAAAGTCATAATCGACTCTAATACTATTTTACCATGCCAAATGTTAAACGTTGGAGTACAACTTTGCTCTGTGTGAATCTTTCACCCTCGTCATCTTCCCTTTTACTTCAATACCAATATGTAGCAAATTCTTTTGATGTGTATTTTTCTCTGTTGTCGCTGTGAAGACACTTCAATAATTTTTTAATTTCTCTTTTTTCAACTATAGCATGGAAACTCTAAAAATTCTATAATACATGGTCTTTTATTTTCAACAAAAACACCAACACTTTACGCGAAGTTTCATCAATAAAAGTAACAAAATATTTATTGTCACCTAAGGACTCAACCTCAATGAAATTACATACATCAGAATATACTCTCTCAAGTAACTTAGATTTTCTTTTAGAGAAGCTACTAAAATAAATTCTATACGGATAAACCAGGTGTGGTTATGGATGAGATTCTGGTAATAGAATACATGCATAAAGGAATCAATATAATCCTAATAGTTCTATTTGGTTTCTATTGTATGACTAGATTCAACAGTACGAGTAGTATCAGGATTAATACCCCAATTGGCAAGAGGCATGATGCTCTTGATGGTTGTTTTACTGTATTGAATTGGGCTAGTCGGTTTTGATGGATCATGAAGCGCATGCTTAATGTCCTTTGATGCTGTTTCAATGATGATTTGCTCATATACATAGCGATACTGGTTAAAACGAGGAGGAGACTGTTGAGTCGTTAAATAACGTCTTTTGATCTACCATGGATCTAACATCACAAATTCCAACAATCTTGTACTAATCAATGTTACCCATCCTCACAGACCCAATTCTCTGCCACAAGTGATTGTGTCTCAAAATTTAAATCTTGCTACTTTCGCCTTATTTCCTCGCTGTGTTCCTTGACCATCTGCCTGGTGTTTTTTTCTTCTGGAATTGAATTGTTTAGTGACATAACTAAAGTTTCTTAACTGTTAGGTAATGAATACATTACTACCACCTTTGTATACTTCATGTTCACAATCTTTTGAATCACAAAGATTTTATTATGTGCATTCTTTTTCTCGTACATTGCATAAAGAACTTTGCTCTTGATACCACTTTGTAGTAGAATTGAAACATCCATCTCACATCCTGTGTATACTAGTTTAATAAGCATGTTGCACCACCTCCTTATTACCTTAAAGGTTAACCTATTAGATTTAAGCTACATCATATTTATTAACTCATCTATACCCTTAAATTTATCCGATATAAAAAATTCCAACATACATATATAGTAGTTGATAATCACAGATTAATCAAAGGAAAAAAAGTAGAGATGAGTGTACTGGTTGATAATCACATATTAAAACAAATGAGTGTACTCGATCATTTGTTTGATCCAATTTCACTTTTATATTGGATGCATCGTGAATGATGCTTTCGTGCATTATATCTATATGTAGTTATGTAGGTTAAGTTTCATTATTCAAGTCGGATCGTTGAGTGATGAACAGTAGAGTAATGTTTGAATGAATGAATTTTTATTTCTCTGAATTATTATAACTTTTTTACATAAAAATTGATTGTACAAATAAATCTCTTACTCTATTTATACAACTATGTATATATATATATATATATATATATATATATATATATATATATATATATATATTAGTTATGATCCAACTGTCCAAACTATAGTACTAATTAATTGTACGTTCTCCTAAATATATAGAATAAGCAACACGTGTTACTAATTATTCTCCTAAATACACATAGAATAAACAAAACGTGCTATTGTCAGTGTATTTGTTTTTAAGCTGTTAAGGGAAAATTTTATATCATAAATTACTCTATAAATTAAAGAATGTAAGCTTGAAAATAATATTTACAAATCCGTCCTTGATTCCCGTGAGAATGTCTCAATCTCTATTGCTGTCTGTTATGTTTGCTTAGAAAAGGAAGAAAACTCTTTACTTGTAATTACTACTCTACTTCCCTCAGAGAACCTCCCTCATCTAATCTACTACACCAAACAAGCCTTTTATCTAATGCTGCCAAAGGCACTACCCCTATTTAATTTTATTATGAAATAATTTGACGCCATTGATTTGTTTGATATAAAAATATATTATTAAAATATCAAATTTTATTTTAAAAATTGTTAACAAATATACATTTATTCTAAAATTATTATTTGTGTTATGACAATATCAACTACTAGTTGGGTCCCGTGCCTCCGGCACTGTATGGGCAGTTAGATTTATCTCAAACTTAGAACGGCCCAGATGATTTATTAAGTGAGCGGAAAATTTAAAATCATTATTAGATAGATTAGATAGATGTATGGACGGTGGGATTTATCTCAAACTTTGAACGGCCCAGATAATTTATTGAGTGAGCGGAAAATTTAAAATCATTTGTATTTTATTAGATAGATGGGTGGTTTGTTTATTTGATACTCCTATACTACCTCTGCTCTAAAAAGAATTTTTTATTATGGGAGTATCATTTTTAATTAGTAATGTATAAATAATAATCACTCGTATATTTTAAAATTTGGGACGTGATCAAACACTATTACTTTTGCATGTTTTACTGTATTTGTGAGCCTCAATATATATATATATATATATATATATATATATATATATATATGATGAAATTAAATTGAGACTAATATGAAAGTTTATACGATAAAAATGAGTTATTCTAAACTATTACTTATACCACGTATGCAATTATAATTAACTAAACTAAATTTTTTTGAAATACATATCAAAACTGAATATATAACAGAAACAAAATCTCCATAGATTAATTAATTAAGTCCACCTAAAAATGGTTCAGTTCATATATATGTTTGGGTCAGTTCTTAGAATTAAGTAGCTAGCAAGCCAATTAAAGACGAGATTTAAACTACTACAGTCTACCTACAGATAATAAGTGGAATGATTAGGCATTAATTAATTATATATGTTGATATACTACTCAACTGTCGTCTATCCTTGATAAAAATCCAACCCTTTTAAATCACAAACCTCAGCTCGTACGTCATATAAATAAAACTTTGTTACGTTCGAGTTTAAATAATTCTGCGTTGCCTCTTCAATCGTGAATCAGAACTGGAACGTTGGACTAGAGACCTCAATGCTTCCCTCAGAAACTCCACCACCTCATCACTCTGATGTTTATCGCCGGATACGATCAAAACGTTTCGTATCCGGCCACCAAATGTGACCATTTCTGCTCTCAAGGGACTCAACCGGAGCGATTTTAGGGTTTCGACAAGGTCCGGAATGAGATCGGATCGGTCTTCACAACAAAATGAAGCCTTTATGAATAAGGTTTGGTCGTCATTAGAGCTAACCACAATGATATCATCGCTCTCGGAAGGGAAGGATTGGAGTTGCATGATATCTGAGGATTGTTGCTTCAGCTCTTTCAGTCGTTGAACCACTTTAGCTAGGAGGGTAGCTTTATCTGTCTGTAAACAAAAAGATAAATAAGATAAAGAAGGATTAATTGGAAACCCTAATTTCAAAACAAAAAAAAGTTAGACAACTTTCCCAAACTAATTAAAGAGCGAGCCCCTAGCTTGAGGAATAATATATATATATATATATATATATATATATATATATATATATATTAATTAGAAAGATAGGGATTTGATTCATGTCTTTTTCTTATCGGAATAAATATTTCATCAAAAAAGATTCTGAAAAGAAGCTTTGGATCTGAAATATTCAGAACCTCCAAATATAAAAGAAAGCTAGCTAAATAATAGTAGTATCTCATCAATCCTTGATAGTATATAACAAGTGATCATGACATATATATATATATATATATATATGTTCAACAATATTAATTCAAAATTATACTTAGAGATTTGTCCATAAAATTGAATTTAGTTAATCCTACAAGTTAGAAGAAATTAACATTGATTTTATGATTGAAGAAATTAAAACGTTGGTAGGTACTTTGGAATTGCAAGGGAGAAGGGTACGGAGGCTATCGAGATGAGAATTGATTCGCTGTCGGCGGCGTTTCTCAGCTTCTTTATGATTGTTGGAAGCCTTGAGAGCTCTAGCTACTGCTGTATTGTCCTCAACTGCTGCCAAATCATCCTTCATTATTATTCCTCCTCCGGACCCGGACCCGGACCCGGACCCCGACACGTTCCACTCTGACGAACTCATCGTCGCCGGGATCCCATAAGACCCAAAGTCATCGTCCCTGGAGATAAACTTCTGAAAATCAGAGCTCTCAGGCCTGTTTTCGGGTTGCATGTTGGTGTTTTCGATCGTAACCTTTTTTCTGATCCTTATTTTTGCTCCACTACTTAGGGTTCCCTCTCCGTTTGGATAGATTATCACACTAAATATGGTAGGTATACATTCACTTTATTACCACTAACGTTGTAAGTTGAGGTCTTAGTGATAATATAAAACCAATAGTTTTTTGCCACGTCATTGGTCTGCGTTGATACTAGCTAGTCCAAATTCCATCTTCTATTTTCTCATCCGATAGTATTTTTTTAAAAACAACGTTATACAGTATTTGCAACACCTATTCAAATTATAAATAAATCACTAAATTTTATAAAAAATTTTAATTAAAATAAATATTATATATTTTTTAAATGTAATGTAATGCATTGGTTATTCATTGATGTGAGATGATTCGTTGAATTCCGGTACGTAAGTAAGTATTAGCTATATAGGTGTAAGTATATTTTTTTTGCATTAAGTGGAAATAAAAAATTTAGAAAAACAAACGAATTCATTCTTTAGACCAATTCATTAATAGCTTTAGACAGTACACTTGACTTGATTTAGCTGTTGTTGGAGAATCGAGTAGGTCGCGTGCCACGTGCGTATTGTGTATATGTTTTTTGAAGGAATTTAATTTATTTATCTTTAGGTTGAAATATATTAAAAAAGATTTTGATAGTCAGAGTGGAGTGGCAGCCTTTGGTCCTGTGAGGGGTTGTTTTTTCACATAGAAAAGCCCAGTCTAGGAAAGTGGAAAAGGTTTAAGCCAGGACTTGACATTAGGCCCATTTTTATAAAGATAGTAGGTTCGGAGAGAATGGTTCCTTGGTGGGCTGATTGTTTTAAAGAAGGTAAAGTCATGGTGCGACTACTAAAGAATTAATAGATGCTACTCTACTCTACAATATTATTTTTAAGAGATTTAAGAAAAAAGAAAAAGAAAAATTAGAGAAGAAATCAAAAGTCTTGACTTTATTTAGCTAATAATATAAAACTTGAGAATTAAGTAATTTTCAAAGCTAATATAATTCATATGCATGTGAAAGAAATTATATTAGCATATATGTTTAAAAATAATAATAATAATACTTCAATTTAACTATTACTATCAAGCATGACAATTCAATTCTCTATTATAAGGTAAAGATTATAATATTGACCTAGCTAATAAATCTCTCAGTACAAATAATCATGGTGGGTTGTGTACAAGTCAATATAATTAATTATTTCCGGTGACTCAAACATTGAATTTATCTCCAAACAAATTAATATACTCCCATTATAAATTCAATCGTATGAATGTGAATCTTGTTTACTACTACTACTATTATTTATGTGAAAACAAAATACTACACTAAGTATGATCATAGAGTCTAACTAATACTAATAAATACAAACTCTACTACATGGCTCCGGCGTCCAACATAGAAACTAAATTAATAATACTAATAAATACAAACTACTACAGTAAGTAATACTAGTAGGAGTAGTAATTTTTTTACCTTTGACATGTTTTTCATATGTTCATCTGCATGTCGCATTGAAACATGTTAACAATTTTTGTAACGGTTTGTAAGTGAATTGACGGTAAGAAAAAAAAAATTAACGACTCATTTGTAAAATGACCTAAAGTAAAACCAAAAAAAGCATTTTAATAAATGCACGCGGTTGCTAAATTCAGACTGTACACTTGTATTGATTGACATTAAGCCTATTTATTTAGAATAGAACAGAAGAAATAAAATAATTTTATTACTATCAATAATTCATGTTTGTGCATAGAGATTGCAGTTAGGTTTAAAATGTTTTTGACTTTCTTGATTCAAAAAAGAAAAGAGCACAAGAGGTTGGTTCAGAAGAAAGGAAGGAGGGTGGAGGTGGAGACAACAAAAAAATTAATGGCTACTAATCATTCAGATAACAACATACACTTATCTTTCTTCCATCACCCCTACCATTCTCGTTCTCATTCTCTCTCTCTCTAACAAGTCAACTCACTACTACATTTCTATTTTTCTTCTCGGTTAGATGCCAAAAAACCAAAACATTACCGAAAGGGTCAGCAGCTAGCTTAGCTCCAGTAGCAGGCAGGCAGTCCAACCTTCAACTTCACAGCATCAGCAAGATGTAGTAAACTAGAGTAATAGGCAGAGCTATCAGCATCCCAAATATAACCCTGCACCAAATAAACAACAACATTATAACCATTTATATATATTATACAAGTGCTTTTCTCTAATTTAGGATACCACACATTCATCAAACAGCTTTTAACAGAAAACTTAATAAATAGGTAGTTCAGCCACCAAGTGCAAAGAAACAAAATCAGTTATGAGATCTATCCAAGTCTAACCCAGTGCTAAGTATGTCGGGATGAACATTGTATTCCTTAGCAAAGACAAAAGGGACAATTCCTTGTGGAAGGGCTGCCTGAAAATGCAGAGCGAACAAAATGCGTGAGTAGATATGGAAATATATATATATATATACGGTAAATAAATCATATTCTGGAACACCAGTCAATTTTACCTGAACAATTGCAACATGCAATAAAACTCCTCTCAAACCAACAGCAATTGAGGCAGCAGCCATGACCGCAGGACCCGTTAGGAATCGAACAGCCATAGCAAAGGTAGCAATTGAGTTCCCGCATGCAATTATTCTTGGCTGTAATGCCATGAATAAACCTGCAATTGCACAGTACAATCAAATATTGTTACTGTAACAAATTAGACCCAATTAACTAGAATACATTACACATAAGCTATGAATCCAATGGAACATACCAAGACTAAACATGGCCATTCCAAGACCAGCATCGGAGAGAATGGCTATTGATTTTGCAATTATAGCAGGCATTTCAACACCCCATCTGGATAAAATAAAAAAAAATATGAGCAATGATGGTTCAATAATCATTCATAAATAAAAGAAACCTTCAATTTGAAATGAAATATTCAATCTTGCGTACTTGTATGAGACCAAAGACCAGGTGAGGCCGAAGAGGCTGGAATATGTGTTTGGATTCCGAATGAGTTTTCGCCATACCATAATCAAAATGAGTCTGGTCATGACACTAGCAGGTGGCATGGCAGTGGGATTGTTTTCCCCATTCGTCATGGACTTGGGGTGCAACTCAGCCGTGGAGCTTGAGCCAAGCTTGGCTAGCATGGGACCTTCCCGATCAGCTCCATTCTGAACTTGTCTGTTCCCAAAGCTAAACTCATTCCGACCAAATTCATCATACTCTAATTAAGATTAAGATAAATCAGTTCACGAATTATACGAATTAAAATATGATACAGATGGAAGTAGGTGACCTAGGACAAAATTTTATGTAATTTATACAGATATTTAGATATTCAATGAGCCAACATGGATAATAACATTATAGCATTATTAGAGAAGACATGTGACCATAATTTCAGGGCTTCTAACAAAAAATCAAATACAAGAAAAATGAATCCCATACTAGATGCCAACATAATAGGAAAAAGACATAACAAACAAACCCCACTTCACTAACAAACAGATTAAGAAGTTCCAAGTCCAAAAACAGATTCAACAAAGACAAACATAGTTGCAGCAAAAAGTAGACAAGTCCAAAAATATGTATCATATATAATCAATTACTCGTGATCAGAAGTCAAAACAATAAACATGCAAGTGACTCCGTGAACAATCAAAATCCATTAACCAAACTTAAAAGAGCATCAAAATCAAACCTTTAGGTTGAGCAACCGCACTAAGGTCGTTCCCATACTCTCCACCCCTGAACACATGAATCCCTCCTTCAGAAACCGGCGAAGCACTTGAGCTCCAAACAAACATGTGAAGATCTTTACCACCATCTGCCCCATTTGCTTTCTTCTTCGCCCCCGGTCCAGCAACCGGAGAAAAAATCCCAGCACTAGGCGGTGCAGGGTATCCTGCATTCCCCTGCCCATAAACCCCATTACCCTTTGTATGATTCCCAAAACCCCCTGTTCCACTCTCCTCATCAAAACCCAAGTTCCCAAAATTCGATTGCCTTGGACTCACATTACTAGATTTCTTTCCATTTACCATTGAATATATATCAGTATGGTTAAAGCTTGAACCTCTTGGCGTTGGATTTCTTGATGATTGCAGGGAATAAATCTCTGCATTTGTCAAGTTTGATGGCCTTGGCGTTAAAGAAACACCCGAATTAGGTCCATGTGATCTCCTCGAGAAAATTTCTGATCTTGAACTAGTTGATTTTCTCACTGTTACATGTAACTTTCCATCTTCACCAACCTCAGCCTCTGTTTGTAATGGCTCTTTACCGTCTAAAGATAAGACATCAGAGTCAACTCTGAATGAAATAATAGAGCCAGCAGTATCTGGAAATTGCTCTGCAATGAGAAGCCTAGCTCCCCTGTACTCAAACAAGAATAACATCAAAGTGTACCATATGATACATTGTAGCACAACTATTTGAACCATTAGGCTTCCTGAGGCCTCACCATACATACCCTTTAACAGGGGAATGCCCATGACTAGAGTGTTTGGGAGTGTGGAGAGAGAAAACAGAGTGATGGACCATTCTAGGCAGCCTCTAGAGCTGGTTCTTGACCAAATGGCTAGAACGGCAAGGACTATGATCTTTTGAAGGGTGTCAGCAGCTATGAACCTGAAGTTCATGGCATAAGGATTGTTGGTAGAGATGAAATGAAAGGAAAGAAGAGGAACTGCAAAGAGGGCTACAAATCGATTGATGCCTGAACATTGATCAGGGCTGAAGATTTTCCACCATTTCACTGAAGCATAAGCTAAGATCATGGCCACATAGAGTGGAACAACAGCCGTGAGTACATGGTAAAAGTCTGTCAGTGTGATCATTTTTCTTGGTTTGAAATGGGTTTATGTGGGCTTATCGAGATGTAAAATGGGACAAATTATAAAACCCAGATGGCTTTCACTACATATGGAAGAAAAAAAACGATATGGATGCAATGAAGTTAACAAACAATACCCAGTAGAGAATAAGGCTAAATCAGCCCATATTATAGTATCTGAGGAGGTAACAGCAGAAATGGAGAGAGGCCATAATAATGAAGATAGGACTATAAGAACACGCTGCCTGAGAATGAAGAGAGAGAGGCGATTCACAGCAGACGGGAGGAGTGGGAAACCAAAGAAGTGATGTGTAATATTTATTGGGAATAAATGGCAGACAGAGAAATAAAAGCATAGGCCTTTTGGGAAGTTTTTAGTAGGAGTACTAGTCTTTTGATGATGAGGAATAGCTATCCGTAGAGAGAGAGAGAAAGGGGTATCTGTCAAAAGCAGCATCCGCTCTCATCTCTTGAGAGGGAAATGACCAAACAGCATCGGAGGGAAAAAGAAAGGAGAGAAAGAAAAAAAAGTAAAAACAAACCAAACAGAGACTCTGAAGAGGAGTGGCCCTTGTAGTAAGATTCTCTCCGCTTTCTTGGTGGTAATTTAATTCAAAAATGTAGTAGTAGTAATTATTTACATGCTGTCTTTACGGCATATTCATACTTAAGAAATACTCCCTCAGTCCCAAATTAATTGCTCAATTTTGACTTTTTAAAGTCAAATTGACCATTTTTAAAACTAATTTTTTTTACTATTTTTGCTAAAATATAGGTGAAAAGATTATAACCAAAAGAAAGTATATACAATTTATTACTAATCCTAATTTTTATAATTTTAGAAATATATTTATATATGCTTAATTATTAATTCTAAGAATAGTCAATTTGACTTAAAAAAGTTAAAACTGAGCAGTTAATTTGGGACGGAGGGTGTATATATTTTCTGCTTTTCCTCTGTCGGGTAAAAGATTTTCCTTCTGGGGCCCACATCTTAATTCCAACCTCCTGATTTTATGTGAATGATGGATACAACCTAAGAACTGGTGCTTACAAAGCCACTTTTGTCAGCTACTATACTAGTACTATAATATCAAATAAATAAATAAAGATTTATGGGAAGTGGTAATATGGGTCAGATGTAGTTTGGTTTTACATCAAAAAATTGGACAGATTCATGTCTAAAAGTATCCTAAATTTTCTTTAAGAGTGAAAAAGCCCTTGTTTTAGGTCATGTTTGGGAACTTTTTGTGTGATTTAATTGTTTGATTATACTAGCTTATTGTTGTGCATTTGGCCTAAAAAGTGTAAACTAATCTTAAACCTGATATTCCTATGGCTATATGGAAAATGCTTTTAGATTGAATATACACATTTGTGGCCTTTGTTGCCTGCTGGTGGAGGTAGGGGTGGGGCAGTATATGGTGTCTCAGTTCTTGGTGGGATTGCTACTCATGAAAGGATGAGTTTTGCAATTTTTTAAGGCCCAACCCAACCCATGACAAACATCATGGATGGCTTTATTAACCAACCTTGAGATTCACTTGACATGTTACCAAATACTACTACTATTTGAAGTACTAGTATGTTTTTGAGTCATTTAGATTGAAGGACTAATGATTAATTAAATAAGGTGTGACATTGGGTCAATTTAGATTTAAAGAATGTTGTGAATGCATGATTCCCTAGCTAGCAAGCTAGCTTAATTCGCCTTCTTACGCTTAGTTTGTTGCCTTGTGCTGTAGTCAACATAAAATACCACCTAATAAATAATTAATTGGTAGTAGTAGTATAACTTTAGTAGGAGTATGGGCCAGGTTAGGTCAAGCTCAGTCCCTCTTCTTGTTTCTTTTGTAAGTACTACTACTGCTTAACAAACAACATTGACATGACCTCCCTCATTTATTAGTCTTGCTCTGTCCATTTTAATTTTTGTTTGCTTCTCTTTTTAATCCCACACAAAACAAAATTACAAATCCATAGAATCACAGTTGCCCAGATAAGGTTTAACATTATGATAGCTGGCACTATGCCCCCAGCCAGACAAGTACTATCTAACTACTTCTTCTTTTTTCAAATTGAATTCAATAAGTCATTTTGACCCTATATTTTGAAATGTAGTAATTTTGAAGGAATTTGCAGTCAATCTCATTTTTTGGGCCCAAATAAAATGTTGTGTTTCTTTTACGACCAACTTTAGCACAGCCCAGTACCCACATTCTTTTCCTTGCCATTATATGTCCTACTTTTGTGCCAACAAAATTTAAATAATTCAACCAAAACAAACCCACATGTTTTTAGACTACGGCCCACCGTTGGCCCCTATATGTTTTAGAGAAGACAAAAAACTGTATAGTATTCGCTATGTTTCTGAGTTTTAAAATTGACAGAAAAAAAAAAAGAAATAGACAAAAAATTTAAGTTTTTTTTTTCTAATTCTTATGTTTCTGAGTTTTTTAATAAACGAAAAAAAAAGAAATGGATAGAAAACTTTGGTACTTTTTCTGTCAAAGTTTTTCATCCAAAATTAGCCTGATTTGGACAGAAAAAAAATTTGAAATAAGTACTATTTTTATAATTCACATATTATTCTCAACTTTTAATATAATAAATTTTAAATTACAACTCATGCCTTCAATTTGTTTTTATCTACTAAACCTAATCTGATAAAAAAAGAAAAATATAAGCGCAAATAACTTGCCGTGAACAAGTTCTCTTCTTTGGTTCAAGTCCAAGCTCACTGCTCCCTGCAACAAACATTCTATAATAGTTACTGTCATCTCTATGTTCTTCTAAGTAAGAATATCCACTTTTGTTTCTTTTAGGTACGAGAAAAGACATTCAAACATTCCAGCTCACGTATCCCCTTACTTCTGTGTGAAAGAGGGAGACCATGTAATTGTTGGTTAGTACAGGTGTAAGACCCCAACTTATTATAAATAAAATTAAATTTTTTTCTATTCATTATTCTAAATTAATAAGGGTTAATTTTATATAATGCTTTGGTTATGAGTGAAATGTGTAAATTTTACAAAATAAGCAAGTGGTTATAAAATATTTCTTTTGTCGGAGAATATTCGTTTGGTCGTGGAATATTCTTTTTATCGGAAATATCTGTATGACGCCGCAGTCAATTGTGGGCCCCATAACGGAAAACGGTTTGATGAAGGAAAACGATAAAGTTTGAGTTTTATAAATAACGGCGTAATTGTTACCGTTAACACTGTTGAAATACCTGGTGGTTAAAATACAATAATATGCATAGTTACACAGTAGCACACGGTATTGCACAGTATAATTGAATTATTGATTCTTACGTAAGAAGACAATACTCAATAATTGTTACAGTAATCACTGTTCAATATTTTATTTTATTGATTCAATAATTGTTGCGTTGATAGTTTATATTATTATTGTTTCAATAATTGTCACTGCATAATATTTCTCATTATCAGATCAATAATTCATATTATTTGAATAATATTATTAGATAGCATTATTGGCAATGTTTAGAAAGTTCTGTCAAGGAGAGGTTTGGTCACCAAATTGTGCGCTAGTAAGGAGAAATCCTTATTCGAAAGCCCCCTCTTTCCTAGAAACTGCCTAGTTGTCATTATTGTGATTCTGTAATATTATTTGTGAATAATTAATTATTAATTTATATGATAAGGAAATATTTATTTGATGTGGATATAAATGATGAATTTATTTATTTTATGTGGTTATAAATGAAGGAATTAATGCTGAGGTATTTTATCAGTATTTGTCAGAATGGAAGTATTAAAAATCACTTGTTTGTTGATTTCAGATATTTTCTGTTTGGAATTTAGAAAAAATCAAAGCTACAAAGTTGTAGAGAATTTGATTTCGTGTGGAATGGACATAAAATTTCGTATTTTTCTGATAAACGGGCTATTTTCTATGAATTACTGAAGTTTTAAAAAATAAAATAATTTTTATTAAAATTATGGGTAGGACCCACTCTTATTTGAAAACATGTGGGCTGCTGATTTTTGGTTCAAAGGTGGCTGGTCTTTGTTGGCAACTTAGGTTGCGTAAGAGAAAAAATGAAATAAATTATTATTTTAGTCTCCTATGGCGTTCTAGCATTTAGACGCTTAGGTTAAAATTGAAAATCACACCAGAAACAAGTTTTCTTTCTCTCTAAATTATCGAATGTATTTTTGTGAGTATTTAGATACTTTGAGAGTTGTTGTTCGGTACAAATTTCTTTCGGTTTTCTATCCGATATTCCGATCAGAAGTACCGTTATTTTGAGGTAAGGGATGTTATTTTCTTCTTAAATGATATTATTTTCTTCAATATCATTATGTCAAAATATTGGTGAACTTTTTAATTAAATTTGGAACTTTTTGTGTCGGGGTTACTATTCACATATATGGCACTATTCACGAATACGATACTATTCACCGAAAAATAAAAATTTCTCTTTTTGTCTAAGATGTCTATTTTGGCTACTATCTTTGATTGTATCTATGTTTTGATCGTTATTTTTGAATTCTGCTTCACAATTGGTTATTATGAAGTATTATTGATCTTGGATAAACTGTTATACGAATCCCTACTATTTGTCCTTCTGTCTCATTAGATTCATTTTTTTTAAAAATATTTTTTATCATCCTCAGTCTTAAATGATGATATTACTGAGTATCTTTGGCCTGTAGTGCAAAGATGAATGATTAACTGATGAATATCTTTGGCCCGTAGTGCAAAGATGAACAGGTGTTGAGATGAACATGACCAACTGGTGATACAAATGAATATCTTTGGCCTGTAGTGCAAAGATGAATATTTGATTAAAAATGTATATTGATTGTTGTTACAGGGATAAAATATTGATGATGAACTTTTAAATATTAGAAGATAGTATAATTCATTCTCTACGTGACTCTTCTAATGGATTGTTGTTTCCACAGCAGAATATTGATCTAAAACTTGTTGTCTATTATATTCTATCAGATTTTTCCCTGTTGAAGACTAATGATAATTTATTGTATATTATCTTAGTCATAATATTCTTTGCTGGGCTAGTTGAGCTCACCCTTTTTCTTTTTATTCCATTTTTCTTCTCAGGAGGTGAGAACATAGCAGGATCGAGTCGGGGTATGGAGTAATGGTTGTAGAAAGATGTTTTAGTAGTCATCACTATTTCTGTAAAATAGTGTATGAATAATTGTAATAAGGACTTATTTGAGTGTTGATATTGTCTAGAAGACAATATTTGTATTTAAACTCATAGTATGTGTTGTCGAATTTTGCACAATAATTGTATTATTGAAGTTGTAGTTTGCTTTCTGTACCATGTATTTGGCGACTCAGAATGTGTGTTGTATACCTATTTTGGGGGCTTTACAGTTAGTATCAAAGCTTAGGGATATGGTCTCTGGCGGAGATCGGGGAATAGAACTAGGAGGGGGGAGATGAGTAAATTTTTCGCTAGTGTGTCCTATCTAAGCTTATTTGTTGGTCGGTCATAATATAGGGATATTATGTGAAATATTAATTTGTTTAATTAACCCTTGTTTTATGGCAGTATTTAAGAATGGCTGCTGAGAACGTTAACAATAGAGTGTATGAGACTGTGGAATAACCTTTAGTCACGTGCAACAGGATGGCAATATTCCTCCTGTAAACAACACTACCGAGCAAACGGTGAATGATGGAATGTTTAGGAGCTTTTTGCAGTTCATGCAAAATTAAACGAGGGAGACTCGTGTACAAAATACAGGTTCAATCTTTAGTTGTTCGAACTCTACGATTCTGATGCATATCTTATTGGACCTGATAGTAGTGTCTTGTTGACTGTTGCTTCTTGACTTGTAGAATTAACATTACGATCTTGAAGAGTGTTCATTAGATCTCCAATGTGGAACACCTCTTCCTATTCTTGTGCAGTGCTTCAATACTTCTGTTTGCCTCAACTGTTCTCAGATACTGATGGCTTGACTCCTTATTCTGGCCCCTTCTAAATAATAAGACACTTCAGATTTGTGGCGTGTCCAGTTCACTTTCTCCTTGTGATCTCCCGTTCACTTATCATCAATGGACTGACCCAATGTTTAATCACTTTAGCCTTGTTATTCAAAAGCTGGCCAGTATCTTTGTGTGTACTCCATCAGTTTCTTCTTTGTTTGGCAAACACTACGATCCTGGTTACTTTCAGGATCATTGTCATCTTTCTACTTGACAGCCACTGCATATGCTGACTTTCCTTAGTCAGCTACTGAAGTCTTCTTATGATCATCTTGTGGAAGACTTTACCTTGAATGGCTTTTCAACTCAATCTGGATGCTGATTGAGTTAATGCTTAGATCTTCTATTACCTTGCATGCCATTCATTGAGTGCTCTCTGGCTTCCTTCAGATGAGATGTACTTTGCATTACCAACCAGAGGCTTCATTCCTTTGGATATTCTGGGAGTGCTCAATTATTGAGAATCGTGTTTGCTCTATGATTCTACTGTGGCCTTATGAGCACATCTTTTAAGATCTTAGCTATGCACCCTACGATTCAGCTTTGGCTGTGCAGACATTACGACTTTGAGATCAGATCTTAATACTACGATTTTTGTCGTTGTGCTTGTTGTCTTCATCTGATCTTGCTCGACTACGATCTTTGCCTTTGATACGATCAGTAAACTCTACGATTCTGAGTGCAGTCTACGATTCTTGAATTGGCTTTGACATTAGTAGAATCTACGACTCCAAGTGTAGTCTACGATTCTTGACTGACTTTGGCAAATGCTCGGTCGGCTCCTAGGCAGTCTGTCTCTACGATTCGGAACATGAATTCCTCAGCAAACTTCGGCTCTAAGGAAGCTTTACTCGACACACTACGATCCTTCCTCATCTCTCCTGGAAGTCTACGAACTCCGAGATCTACTATCTTGCAGACTACGATTCTACCTCGATAGCTCTTGAGTTATCATTGATTCTCCTGACAGACTGCGATTTCTGGTGCAGTGCTCGACGATCAGACAAGCCTATCTATTACATTATAAGATCAACCTAACATGCTTGATGTTTCTATATTTATAGTCCTTGTTCATCATTTTTTTCTAAGGGATTTACAAAGCTGTTTTAGTTATGTAGGATCAACCTAACACATATGATCAATTCATTCTAAGTCCTTGTACATATGTTTCTATTATCTATCAAAGGACTTTACAGCTTTTCTTAATGCAAGCATACTTGCATATTCATTCATATATATATATATATATATATATCATAATCAAATCATATGTAAATAGGAATATCATTCACATGCTTATTCCTGACAGTTTTCTTGAGCACTTCCCAAAGATTTTAATTTCGAAAACTATTTTGACTGTACTTTTATGTAAAGTACCATTGTAAGGTTATGGTCGAGGCATTATGAGAGTTACATACATTTGTATTAAAACTCACAGCTTATCTGTTGTCGTACTCTATGCAACAGTTCAACAGTTGTATAAATAAAGTTTGTATTTAATTTTTATAGTGTGATATCTAGCGACTCAGAATGGGTCGTGTGGACCTATTTTGGGTGCATCACAATTCTTGTCACTAAAACCTATGTTTTTTCAAATGTTTTGGTCCAATACTCACATTATTTAAGGTGTCGATTAATTTTCTTGTTACGAGTGTAATATTTCTATGTGTCTCAGTCAAATCTACTTTGGTAGGTGTCACTAAGTGATGATTGTTGTGACGCCCCCAAAATAGGTATACATCACCCATCTTGAGTCACCAAATACATGGTATAAAATTCAAATATAACTTAATTATACAACAGTCGTGTAAAATACGATAAAACATTATCTAAGAGTTTTAATAAGAAAATTGTCATCTAGACAATATCCACACTCAATGGAGTCCTCATTACATTTATTATCACACTATTTAACAGAATAGTGAGAACAATTAATGCTATCATCTGGACCGTCACTCCGTTCCCCGACTAGTCCCGGCTACGTTCTCATTTCCTGAAGAGAACAATGAAAGAAATAGTGAGCTCAATTAGTCCAGTAAGAAATATTATGACTAAGATAATGCAGAATAAATTATCATTAGTCTTCAACAATGTTAAACTGATAAAATACAATAGACATCAAGTTTAACTGCAGCGGAATAAACAATCCATTAGAAGAGTCAAGTAGAGCATGATATCTACTATTTTCTATGATTAAAATGTTTTCACCAATTTTTATCGTTGAGACTCAGCTTAATAAATAAACCACATCATCGAGTCATCCCTGACATACGGGCCAAGGATATTCATTAAATCATCAATGGTCATGACTATACCGAATAATCCCTGGTCATAATCATACCAAAACCTTTCCATCAATTCACTACAAGCTACTGAGGACTTTAACTACATCAGTTATAACATTATAGACCATGATTATACCGAATAATCCCTGGTCATAATCATACTAAGTCCATCTATGCACGTAAGCTAAAGATGACTTTCATCACAATATAAGCATGAGGATGATGACAATGACATAATAATTCAATAAAACAAGTTCAAGAATAAATTTTAAAGATTTATAAGTTAATTTATCTTGAAATCAATTACGTCCAAATTGTCAGCATGATACTGCTTTGTGGAGTAAAATTCAAGAATGCTCAGAAGAATATTTCCATGAAAAGATACCAGATGAAGCGCAAATATCCAGGATATTCTACTAATTTCATGGAGTATAGAAGCCAAAACTTTAACCAAATGAGTATCATAGAATATATGAAACTGTAAATGGTTTTTCACCCATCATGAGGTAATCCACGTAGACAGTTCATTTCCACAATTTAATAAGGAATGAATACGAAGGATCATTCACCATGCATGTGATAATCCACATAGACAGGTTATTCAAATAGAATAATAAAGAATGTAACCAGGTCATGCGTAATCCGCACAGACATGATATTCTAACAGAATAATAAAGAATGGAATAACAGAAGAATTCACCATGCACGCGATAGACCGCACAGACAGGTTATTCCAACAGAATAATAAAGAATGGAACCAGGTCATGCGTAAAGCACACAGACAGGATATTCCAACAGAATAATAAAGAATGGAACCAGGTCATGCGTAAAACCGAACAGACAGAATATTCCAACAGAATAATAAAGAATGGAATAATAAAGAATTCACCATGCTTGCGGTACTTCACAGAGACAGGTTATTCGAACAGAATAATAAAGAATGGAACTAGGTCTAGCGTAATTCGCACAGACAGGATATTCCAACAGAATAATAAAGAATGGAATAACAGAAGAATTTCACCATGTATGCGGTACTTCGCATAGACAAGTTATTCCAATATAATAATAAAGAATGGAATAACAGAAGCTCTCTTCATGAATACGAAAGAAATAATACCCCTTAACTTAGAAAAAAACTGGATACTATAGTAAAGAGGTAGCAGACTTCTCTTCTTCTTTCTCTCTATAATTTCTCTCTATAATAATTGCTCTAAAGCTTTAGTGAATTGGTGAGAAATGAAGAAAGAATGAGCTTCTATTTATATGAAAATATAGTTTTGATAATTGCACGTTTTGGGGCTCGAAATATTACAGTATAATACCTTCAACTTTTCTTTCATTTTTAATTTAGTCCTGCAAGTATTATCAAACTTGCACCACCTCCCTTAATAGTAAATAATGTGAATCAATATTTCAATCATGTGAATCAGTAGTTATAATCATGTGAAAATACGAATTACAATATAGTACCTCCATCTATACCTCCATTTTTAACTTAGTCATGCAAGTATTATCAATCTTGCACCAACTCCCCTAATAGTAAATGAATGTGAATCAATAGTACACACATGTGAACAAATAGTTATAATCATGTGAATTAATAGCAATTAATTACTCATTTATTCGATTAATTACCCGACTGGTCAGTATAACTTTCAGACATCAATTAATATCAAAATAAATATCGATTTTCACTAACACTAATAATTACAACACAATGGAACTATAAATTTCATCTTTAATCAACACGAACTTATTCATCATTAATAATATAACTCACAATATTTAACAACCAGATCGTTCCCAGGAAAGGGGGGCTTTCCGATAAGGATTTTTCCTTATTGGCGCGTAATTAGATGACTAAACCTCTCCTTGATAGAACTTATAGACATTGTAAATATTATAATTTAATAATATGAATAACTTTATTGTCTCAATTATTGATTTAATAATATAACATATTATGCAGATGATACTGTGACAATAATCGAATCAATAATATGATAGATATAATGTAACAATTACTGTAGTAATATTTGAGTATGACTGTGTGACTTCTCACGTAAGCATCAATAACAAATACCATGTGCTACTATGCAACCACGCGTATTAATGTACTTTTACTACCGAGTAGTTCAACAGTTTTAACGGTAACACTTCCGCCGTTATTTTTATAAAAAGATAATTCTGTCGTTTTCTTACTACGACAATACTTCCGTTACGGGGACCACCAATGATTGTGCCATCGTACGGATATTTCCCGACAAAAAGAATATTCTCCGACCAAACGAATATTTTATAACAACTTACATACTTTGCAAAAATTTTTACATTTCACCCTTAACTTTAACCCTTTATCAATTTAATCATTTACGAAATAAAATAATAATTATAAGAAAATTGAATATTTTTATTTTATAAAATTCGGGGTCTTACAATTGTGTTTAGACTCAATAGCCGAAATACGCCAATTATCTTATCATGGACAACATACACTCTAGCTTTGCATAATGTTCATCTATTGAGTCTTGTTGTCTTCTTTTCTTATCGTTATCACATTCATCATCTAATGAACTTTTTACAACTATTTTTTACATACATATAACATGGATGTCAAATCATTATTGTGAGCATGTTTACGGCTCGTAGCAATCCTAATCTCAAATTCATTTTTTATCCATAGAATTTATAAAAAAAATTAACTTCTTTCAACTTGGAAAACAATATTCCAACATAAGAAACCATTACCTCTTTACTACTACTTTCAACATCATTAACATACTATGATGTATTTATACAATCTAAACTAGCAAAAGATTCAAAAAACTAGATAAAAATATATTTGTAGCATACATGAAAGACATTGATGAACTAGATAAAATGTTAGATGCATGTCCTAAAAGTTGGTGGAGAGATAGCGACTAGGTTAAATTCTTAACAAGTCTCTAATTTTAGGAGAGATTAACTGTCACTCAAATGACGCTAGTCCTTCTTGCGGCCAATATGAATAGCCTTTTAAAGTTGGGGGCATATTAGAAATTTGGGCCGATCATAAGAGAAAATAACACCGACAATAAGAGGGACAAGTTGTCGGGCTCAAAACTTTTTCAATATAAACCTCTATTGAACGGCCTGATATGAATTAACTGAAAAAGATACCTAAATCAAATAATGAAACATTTTCCACATGTATTATACATATATTGAAAAAAGGGAAAGGAAATGGATGGGCTACTGACGCACTCCGTGACCTCACGTAATCATTTTCGTGAAGCACAACTGTGTATATGAAATGAAAGCAGCACGCCTTTACCTGTTCGGCTGTTCCCAAGTCCCAACCAGAAAAAGCAAAACCCAACACAGTCGTATGCATTTGAAGTGACAGATATCTGCATAAGAAAATGATTGTACTTGTATTAAAAAAAGGAAAATTCTAGGGGGACATTGCTTGGCGACCGGTCCAATTTTTTTTTTTTTTAAATATCTTCTAAATAATTTATAAGATTTATTGGAATTGAAATTTTTACATAATAAAATATTTTGGATGTCATTTAAATACATGTAAAAAATATGTCTGTACAGTCTGTACATGCATATTTTTTACATGTATTCAAATGACATCCAAAACACTTTATTCTGTAAAAATTTCAGTTCCAATAAATCTTATAAACTATTTGGGAGATATTATTTAAAAAAAAAAAATTTTGCCCGGTCGCTGGACCGGTCGTCAAAACCCAGTCAGCGTAGAAGAACTCTTAAAAAAAACTTGAAAAAGTCTAGGGAGACATTGCTTGGCGACCGGTCCAAATTTTTTTTTTTAAATATCTCCCAAATAATTTATAAGATTTATTGGAACTGGAATTTTTACAAAATAAAGTGTTTTGGATGTCATTTGGATACATGTAAAAAATATGCCTGTACAGTCTGTACAGACATATTTTTTACATGTATCCAAATGACATCCAAAACACTTTATTCTGTAAAAATTCCAGTTCCAATAAATTTTATAAATTATTTGGGAGATATTTAAAAAAAAAAAAATTGCCCGATCGCCAAGACCCGGTCAGCGTAGAAGAACTCAAAAAACATCTGTAAAACTTGTCATATTAAGGCAGGAGGGAGTATATATATATATATATATATCTAATAAAATACAAATGATTTTGAATTTTCCGCTCACTTAATAAATCAGCTGGGCCGTCTAAAGTTTGGGATAAATCCCACCGTTCATACATCTATCTATCTAATAATCTAATAATAATTTAATAAAATATAAATGACTTTAAATTTCCTGCTCACTCAATAAATTACTTTGGTCGTTCAAAATTTGAGATAAATCATATTGTCCATACAGTGCCGGAGGCACGGGACCCAGCTAGTATATATATAAGTCGGATCAGGGATAAGTCAGGACCTGGCTTACCCCTGATCGAGCCCTAAACCTGTTATGTCTCTTACATCGATTCTCTTTCCTACACCGATTCTCTCTCATTTTCTTCCAAAAAAGCCCTAAACTTGTTATGTCTCCAAATTTAGGGCCATGTTCTTCAGTGAAATATTTGTGATTTACAGTCATATTCTTTTTCTTATTCCCTGCAAACTTCAATATCATTTACTTAATTGCTTATCTCCTTTTATGGAAGTTGAATGACAAAGTATTACTTATTTCTCCATATTTTAATGGAACAAAAGTTTTTCAATAACTGTAGTATAGCTTTCTGATCAGGATTGATATACTTATATTTATGCTCTGTTTGGTAGGTGAAGAGTATGAGACTGTCTATGGACTATGGGTTTGAAATTTGTTCCAAACAAATGGCAGAGGAAATGAAAAGATAAGAATAGGGGTAAGATGTTATTCTACCGTAGCCATTCTTTTTTGGTTATAAGTGGACAGAAAATAGGAGCAGACACAACTGACATTGCTATTTGTTTTTATACTTTGATCCTTGGATAAATAATGTGTGATAATGGTACTGGATATATACTGCAAGTCTGCATTTTATACAAGGTTTTTAAACCTGGACCGGTCATCGAACCGGAAAAGTTACTGGGTGGATGGGTCATTGGTCCAACCAGTGGTCAGACCGTTATTGACCAAGTGACGTCATTAATATGTAATAAATAATTAATTATATTAATTATTATTATATATTGTATATAATATTTAGTAAATATGTAAAATTAATCAATTTATCTACAAAAAAAAAACTAAACATCTCTAAGATACATTCAAATTCCGAAATTCAACCACAAGTTCAAGTGTTTGATTAAGTGAATGCAAAAATATGTAAAATACCAAACAAAATCTCAACTAAATTACTAAAATAAAATAAAATCTGTAATATTTTTTTTTAATCTTTAAGGAGAGAACCGGTCAAACCCGTAAACCGGTCACTGGTTCACTGGGTCAACCGGTTCAACCGCCGGTTCACCGGTTCTGAACGATTTTTGAGCAGAAGTGGTTTAATGGTCCAAACCGGACCGTTGAGTGAACCGGGTCTGGTTTTTTCTGGTTGAACCGGCGGTCCGGTCCGGGTTTGAAAACAGTGATTTTATATAAATGATATAGATGTGCATCATTTTTATACTGTGTTCACTGAGTAGGCATAAGCCAATTTTTATACTTTGTGTATTTTGACTTTGCAATTTGTTTAAAATTAATTTTGGTATTTGTTTAAATTTGACTTTACTATTTGTTTACATGTAGAATTGGAGTATCAAATGATGATGTTACTCAGGATCCAAGTGTAGATAATGATGATATTGATTCACCCCTAGGTGCAACTGAGATTGCTATGTGAATCATTAAATCTAAATTCTGAGGTAATTCTGCATACTCATTTGTTGGTATAATTTCATGCCTTAGAAATTCTCGTGATGGTTAATATTTGTATTATCTGACTGAAGGCAGCAAGACTAAAGGCAGTTCATTTTCAATCCCTTGTTGAGAAAGAGTATTACAGATGAAGGCAGTACAGGAGGTGGACAACTACATCAGTACACAAGTGTCAATTTTATCTGAGTATCCAGCTATAGTTTGTGTAATGACAACATGTTAGGCTGTTCTAATTGCTTTTTTGGACCTGTATGTGCTGGGAGAAACTTTGATTTTCTTTAACTTTCTATATTTATGTTTTTGTAATGACTACAAACGTTAGTGGTAAATCAATTAATCTTTGTTTTTAGTACGGGAATATTTAGTAATTTTCTTGGTGGAAGTGTATATTTTATCACCCAAAAAAATCTATCTTTTTTTTGTTACCAACTGATAATGAAGATAGGTTTTTTGTTGCTACTTTGGTACAGTGCATTGGAAAGGTTGGTTCATAATCTATCTATTTATAATTTATGAATGTTAGACTTGAATGCCAGTGGTTAGGCTTAGGCCATGGTCATTGGCATGAAAGTATCATAACATGTCAAAAAAGTAGTACTATATGGTAGCGTGTCGTATGGAGCAAATTACAAATATAAATTAATCCCCAAATCATTCTAAGAAAAAAAGGTTGATTCCTTGTTTATTTTCTCCCCAAGTGTTTATTTTCAGCACTTAGTCACATAAAGGACCTTGTTTATTTTAAGACTGTATAAAATAAAAGGTCCTTTCTTGGAAATAGTATGTGTACAATTTGCAAGTCTAGCTATATTGCTCTGACCAGTGTTATGCTCCACAACACCAAACTGAATGAACAATCCTTAAGGAACATGACAATATTCAACACATTTTACAGTATGAACAATATTTACAGATTCTTACAGATCTTTAATGAACATGACAATATTCAACACAATATTACAATTTTTAGAATAACATGATTAAAATCAATTTGGATGCAGTTGCCTGAGAAATTCATAAATGTAGGTTCTAACATATCAAATCACAACAAAAAGTGAACAAGATCAAGAGAAAATAGATAAATTTACTATAGTTGTAATTTTTTGAACTTGTACCAACTTCAAATTATATAAATGATGATACATTTGTAATATTTAATTTAATTCAATATAATTCTTAAATTTATGTTTAGTTTCTTAAGTTTTAATATTGAATTGAATTCTTGAAATTTTTAATTTTATTATTTAATGGTTATCTTGTTTATGAATAAAACTAATACGTTAAAGATATGTGTTTGAACTTTAAACAAAGACCTTTCATTGGTAGCAAGTTTCTATTTCACGCTTGTACCGACTTTTCATAATCTGCATTTTGCTAAATATCTTTGTATTTTAAATGTATAATCAGAGAGTTGAGCTCTTATTGAGACTACATGTGTAATAATAGCAAAAATGCATTTACTTCTCCATTCTGAATTACTTTAGGTAGTGTGCATAGTCCATTGGAGTTGACAGAGGAAGAATGGGATAATATCTGTAATACAAACTTGAAGGGAACATGGCTGGTTTCAAAGTATGTCTGTTTATGCATGCGTAACTCTAAATAGGGAGGATCAGTCATCAACATATCTTCTATTACTGGTCTAAATCGTGGACAAGTACCTGGAGGTCTTGCCTATGCATCTTCAAAGACAGCCATTAACACTCTTACGAAGGTATTATTTGTGGGGCTGTCCTGTAAGTTTTTAGGCTAATTTACTGTGCTTCAAGAAATGAGAGGAAATATATTTTTTAAGGGATATGATCCATAGCAAATACTTGCTATGGAGCAAATTTGGGCAAATAACATCATATCCGTCCATTCTATAAATCAAGGGCTCAGATTAAAAAATAAAAATGCCCTTACGCTAGACGATATGGCGTACACTGAAGCTTTTAATATACCATACGCTACATCAACTAGCGTACCACAGCTTTAGATTAAAACTTAGCAATTAAAAAGGATTAGCATGAGCTGGGAAGTGTAATTGAAGGCATAACCTTCAAGTGGTATTAACAGGAGCTGGAATGAATGTGTTAGGATAGCTTTGCAAACTCAGCATGCCTATTAATGGGAGAGCAGGTACAATTCGTGAGGAGTAAGGATTGAGTTTATATAAGGCAAGGTTACTCTTCTTATCTCCTTGTTCACCCATCAAACTCTCTCATACGAAAATCTTGATTTCCTCACTTAGCTAAAGCCTGGATAAATGAAGTTCATGATTGTGCTGGGGCAAACGCTTGAGTAAATTAAAGGAGAACACAATTATAGCAGAGGACATTGGAGATTAAGGACTAAAGAAGGAAATCAAAACAAAAGGTATTCTTACTAGCTAACTAATGTTCTAAGCAACTGTGCTATGTTTGAAGTCTATGTTCCTGCTTAAAAAAATTTCTTGTCCTCTACCCAATTACTACTATTTGACTTCAATAATAGAGTACAAACAGACCATACCCTATTGGATCCATTTCTTCAATTTCCTGCTTAAGAAAAATAAAAAAACAGACCCTACATCCTTTCCTCCTCATACCAGCATACCTACCTACACAGATATCCAACAGAATTGCAGGAGAGAGAGAGAAAAAAAAGATAGAAATGGAAGGAATATAGCACAAGATAATCAGTGTCAACGGGCTAAACATTCACGTAGCAGAAAAAGGGGAAGGCACATTAGTCCTGTTCCTCCACGGCTTCCCCCAGCTCTGGTACTCATGGCGCCACCAGATCACCTTCATGGCTTCCCACGGCTACCGTGCGGTGGCGCCCGATCTCCGCGGCTACGGCAACACCACCGGCGCACCCATCGACGACACCACCAAGTTCTCCGTCCTCCACGTCGTCGGTGACATGGTGGCGCTGCTGGATGCAATCACACCGGAGCAGGAGGATAAGAAGGTGTTTGTAGTGGGGCATGATTGGGGTGCACATATTGGGTGGCACCTGTGTTTGTTCAGGCCAGATAAAGTCAAAGCTGTGGTGAACTTGAGCGTTCAGTATCTCCCCAGGAATCCTTTGGGAAAGGTGGTTGAATATTTTCATGCTGCGTATGGTGAGGACCACTACATCGTCAGATTTCAGGTTCATCACCATCATTTGTCTGTCCCTAAAATCTAAATGAGTGTGACGTTTCTTTTTTGATTTTATTTCCTTCATTTTGTCACAAGTTATCAATCTATCCGATCTACAATTAGAAATATATATTTCTAATTTTATAAGTTTTTAATATGATCTCATACTTATTAAAAAATAATTTTATTATTTTTGGATGGATGGATTGATTTAGTGAAGTGTTTGTTGGTGCAGGAACCGGGAGACATGGAAGCTGAAATTGCATCAATGGGTACTAAAACATTTCTAAAGAAATTCATGTCGTTCCGCAAGCAGACTCCATTCTACTTCCCAAAAGGTAAAGGGTTTGGAGACGACAATGCTCCGGTTATCTTGCCATCTTCATATTTATACGGTGCGATCTCTTGGGGGCAGTTTGAGTTAGAATTTTTTTTTAGTGTACGCTACTTCAACTAGCGTACGGGATGTAGGAATTTTCAGCATACGCTAGACGAACTAGCGTAAGGGTATTTTTATTTTTTAATCTAAGCGCTTGATTTATGGAATGGACGGATATAATGGTATTTGCCCAATTTATATCCATAGCAAATATTTGCTATGGATCATATCCCATTTTTTAATATCTCATATATAGAAATTTCGGGATAAATACTTTTTTGGTCACTCTACTTTAGCTAACTTACAAATGAGTTGCTACACATTTTTTTCTTACAGTCAACTCATTGAACTTTAGTTTTCTTATAAACCGTTACAAAAACCGTTAAATCTTTTGACTTTTAACGTAATTTGACAAATAGAAGAGAGAAAGGTGAGACGGAATTTTTATGCATAAGTTTCAGCGCTTAAGCTGGAATGAACAAATTTTATGGAGAAAATGAAAGAAAATCTTTTAAAATAAAATATTAATAAAAAACTTAGTAAAAAATATATAAAATACAATTACATAATTAAAAAAAATATATTTAATCATTTTTATAATTAATATCAAATGAGTTTTTATGTAATTATTAGAAAATATAATTAAGGAAACTATAAACCATAAAAAGTATAAATATTATTAATATCTATATTATTATTATTATCGGTATTATTATTATCAGAATTATTATTATTATTATCTGTATTATTATTATCGGTATTATTATTATTATCGATATTATTATTATTATAAATGGAAGAAATATATTTAATTATTTAATAATTAATATCAAATGAGTTTTTATGTAATTATTAGAAAATATAATTAAGGAAATTATAAACCATACAAATCATAAATATTTTTATCTGTATTATTATTATTATTATATTTCACGTTGGATTATTATTGTCAAATCAGCGATTTTTTTACAACTCAACATTATATTGGTCAAATCGTTAAAAGTCAACATGACTTAACGATTTTTGTAACGGTTTGTAAGAAAACTAAAGTTCAGTGAGTTGACTGTAAGAAAAAAAAAAAGTTTAGTAACTCATTTGTAAGTAGAGCGACCAAAAAAACATTTATCCCTAGAAATTTCCCAATTAAACTAATAAGAGATTGTGTTCCCTGCACCATTTCATTTTTTGTTGAAATATCTGAAAAATACTTGTGGAAGGCTGATTTAAGAAACTAAGACTCTACTAGAGTGAATTATATATAATCAGGGCCAACTATTATGATTCATAATGGAAATTAAAATAGTTTTTGGGATGGATGGAGGAATAAAAAAAATTCGAATGTTGTTCAAAATGTACAGGGTTCTCGGAGATGTCATCCTAATACAGTGTGATGTACTCTTTGGCAGCATTAAACGACTTAATTGCAGTAGTAGTTATTTTGTTTTTTGTGTTAGATTTTCTAGCTCTTCTTGAACAACTCCTACAGGCTTTGACATACATTATATTTGGCAACCTGTTTATTATTCATTGAAAGTCTAATTTGGATGCAGTTGCCTGAGAAATTCATTCTTTTACTTTAATTCTTCCTAATGCTGTATGCTCATACCAACCTGATAGCAACTATGTTGCCTTAACCCCTGCAGCCCTGCCTGTGTTCTGTTTGCTCAGGTTGGGCAAAATTATTGAACTATATTAAACAAAAATCACTATATATTTGGCGTCTAATATGTTTTTGTTAGCCACGTTAGTAATAATCTTTTTGCAGAAGCAGAAATACAATAAAATTCGGAAAAGAATTCTATATTGATATTAAAGTAAAACCCAAAATAAAATAAAACAAATTTTACCTTAATACAATGGACGTTGAACAGACTAGAAAATTGTAGCTTTGAGGACTGTAAGAACAGTTTCCTTAAGACAATATTTGGCCGTGGCAGGACAAATTATCTCCCAGGATACAACAAAGCTCTGAAACGAACTCTACCGTGTGTAGAAAAATTATCACCGAGTAGGAATGAAGAACAAAGAAGAAAGCTTATTTATTTATTTTTTTCACAATATTTTTCTCCAAAAAAAATCCACACCTTTACGACATAGGAGAATACTCTTATAACAGGAGTTGAGAGAGTAACTCCCAAGTACCCAATTAATCCATCATTGATGCCACTATGCCCACTAAGCCTTCATAAAGTAGGCCATCAATTTCTCATTCATTATCATCCCCACTAAGCCTTCATAAAGTAGGCTCAATCAATATCATCCGTTACTCAACAATCCCCCACATGAATGAAAATTGAAAACAAAGGAATTCGAAGTGGTGATAACTCTCTACAGTTGATATTTGCATAGGATAGGTATGCATCAACCCTTGAACCTTCCCTTGTGAAGTATATTTACTTTACTGGCTGACTAGTAGACGTGATGTCCTTGAACTATTCTGCCGTTTGTGTAAACGATGATATACCTCACACAAATACCAACATAACACGGTTTTGGTTCTCATGGTTATGTTCATTATGGTCGTGAACATCTCCTGGTTCTGCAAGAATTGAAGAGAACTAAACTCATTAGTTTTCCTTGAAGCGACCCCACTTCATTCTCACATAGGTGATTTTATCTTTTTGTTCAGATTACTAACACACAAGATCAATCATTAAAAGCATAGCTTAACCTTATCCGATTTCATATCACTGTTTATAGATAAGGGTTAGACCCTTACAATGATAATACATTGTCTATGCAATTAGGTTGTCCCATTGAACCTAAATTCTGGGATCTCCAGTCAACAAGGTTGGGTTTTCCTTCACATAGAACCTTTAAATATTTATGGCCTTCAATCCCATTCTTCTAGATGTCGTTTCAACTTAATCTCGGTTTAAACCTTTGGTTAGCGGATCCGCAATGTTATCCTTTGATTTTACATAATCAATAGAGATAACCCCCGTTGTGATCAGTTGCCTAACGGTATTGTGACGACGACGCATGTGTCTCGACTTACCGTTATACATCACGTTCTGTGCTCTTTTAATCGATGCTTGATTATCACAATATAAACAAATTGTGTGCACAGGCTTAGGCCATTCAGGAATATCCTCCAAGAAATTTCGTAACCATTCGGCTTCTTCTCCGGTTTTATCCAGAGCTACAAACTCAGACTCCATCGTGGATCTGGTTATGATCGTTTGCCTTGAGGATTTCCAGGACACTGCTCCTCCTCCCAAAGTGAACACGTATCCACTTGTACCTTTGGAGTTCTTTATATCAGAAATCCAACTAGCATCAGAGAATCCTTCTAATACTGCAGGTTCTCTCGTATAGTGCAGTCCATAATTACGAGTGTATCTTAGATACCGAAGTATCCTAACGATAGCTTTCCAGTGGTTATCCCCTGGATTACTCGTGTATTTGCTTAAACTGTTTACAGTGAAAGCAATATCAGGTCTTGTACAAGTCATGAGATACATCAGACTACCTATAATCCTTGCGTATTCTACTTGGTCAACGCTTTCACCTTTGTTTTTACAGAGGTGCTGGCTGATATCTAGAGGAGTTCTAGCTTCACTAGAATCATCCTTGCTGAACTTCCCAAGTATCTTGTCCACGTAATGTGACTGGGTTAAAATGAAACCATTAGGTGAACGCTTGATTTGAATTCCCAAAATCACATCAGCCAGTCCCATATCTTTCATATCAAACTTAGAGTTTAACAAGTCCTTAATATTCTTCACCATATTTTCATTACTACCCACAATCAGTATGTCGTCAACATACAAACACAGAATAACATATCATTTGTTTGTGATTTTGACATAAATACATTTGTCACATTCGTTTATATTATAGCCATTAGCCATCATGACATCATCAAATTTCTTATGCCATTGTTTTGGTGCTTGCTTTAGTCCATATAAGGACTTTACTAATTTACACACTTTTCTTTCCTAGCCTGGAACTACACAACCTTCAGGTTGTTCCATGTAGATCTCTTCATCAAGATTTCCATTCAAAAAGGTTGTCTTAACATCCATTTGATGTACTTCGAGATTCCGTAAAGCGGCAATAGCAAGTATCATCCTAATAGAGGTTATTCTCGACACTGGAGAATACGTATCAAAGTAATCAAGGCCTTCCTTTTGTCTATATCCTTTTATAACCAATCTGGTCTTGTACTTATCAATTGTTCCATCTGTTTTTATTTTCCGTGTGAAAATCCATTTAGAACTTAGTCGTTTCGTTCCCAGAGGAAGGTCCACTAATTCCCAGGTATGATTTTGCATAATGGAATTAATTTCACTTCTTATAGCCTCTTTCCATAAAGGACTATCTGTTGAATTTACAGCCTGACTGTAATTCTGAGGTTCAACCTCTAGCATATAGGTTAGAAAGTCTGGTCCAAAAGATTTTTCAACCCTTGCCCTTTTACTTCTTCTAGGCTCTTCATGTTGAATGTCTTGACTGTCTTTATTAACAATCTCAAGAGATCGTTTTGAACCCGATTCAATCTCTTCACGTTTGCATGGAAAAATATGTTCAAAGAATGAAGCATTCTTTGATTCCATGAATGTGTTCTTGTGTATATCAGGATTCTTAGAATCATGAACAAGAAACCGATATACGTTACTGTGAAGCGCATAACCAATGAAAATACAATCCACCGTCTTTGGACCTATTTTCATTTTCTTTGGCAACGGAGCCAAAACTTTTGCAAGACACCCCCACACTTTTAAGTAGTTATAGGAAGGTTTCCTTCCTTTCCATAACTCAAATGGTGTCTTGTCTAATTTCTTACGAGGCACCTTATTTAAAAGGTGATTAGCTGATAAGACAGCTTCCCCCCACATGTTCTGTGGCAACCCAGAACTGTTTAGCATCGCATTCATCATCTCTTTTAGAGTACGATTCTTGCGTTCCGCTACCCCATTAGATTGAGGGGAGTAAGGTGGAGTAACCTCGTGAATAATACCATGTTGGGAGCAGAACTTACCAAATGGTTCAACGTATTCACCACCACGATCACTCCTTACCACCTTAATTTTCTTATTAAGTTGGTTTTCAACTTCCTGCTTATAAAGAACAAATTTCTCTAAAGCTTCATCTTTGCTTTTAAGCAAATATACATAGCAATATTTTGTACTATCATCAATGAAAGTGATAAAAAATTTATTACCCCCCCTTGTTTGGATAAATTTTAAATCACATACATCACTATGTATCAGATCAAGTGGTTCTGTATTTCTTTCAACTGTATGAAATGAAGATCTTGTTAATTTTGATTCAACACAAATTTCACATTTATGTTTATGATCAATTTGGAATGTTGGAATATGTTGTAAATTAATTAACCTACGTAGGGTATTATAATTTACATGTCCAAGTCTACCATGCCATAAATTAAATGACTCAATGATATAAGCAGAAGAAGTATTATTCTTATTATTAATCATTGCATTGGACTTGCTAGAGATTGCATTAATTTTCCACATGCCATTACAAACATACCCCTTTCCCACATACATTCCCCCTTTTGACAAAATAAACTTGTCCGATTCAAATACCATCCTAAAACCATGAATGCTTAGGAGGCTGCCAGATACAAGATTTTTCCTAATTTCAGGAACATACAAAACATTCTTCAAAGTCACTTCTTTCCCCGAAGTCATCTTCAGAATTACAGTACCACTTCCCTTGATCTTGGAAGTTGCAGCATTGCCCATGTAGAGCTTCTCCCCATTCTTGTTGGGAACCAGTTCAGCAAAGGAATCTTTGTCACAACAGACATGACGTGTGGCACAGGTATCCAGCCACCTTTCCCTTGGATTTGAGTCAACAAGGTTGACTTCAGAAATCACAGCACATAAGTTGATGTCAGACACTTCTCTAGCAATTTCTTCCACAACATGTGCTTCATTAGGCTTCAACTTTCTAGGCAGCCTACAATCAGAGGACTTGTGCCCAGCCTTGTTGCAATTGTAGAATTTTCCATTAAATTTTGGTTTCTTGGAAATGCCACCCTTAGGACCCAATTTGGACACAAATTGAGGCTTTTTGCCTTTCTTGGAGTCTTTATTGACCTCCACCACATTCACCCTAGCCTCAGATTGGTGGGCAACGTTGGAAAATTTCTTCTCCGAGCCTTTGTTGTCTTCCTCAATTCGAAGTCTAACAATTAGTTCTTCAACTGTCATCTCCTTTCGCTTATGCTTAAGGTAATTTTTGAAGTCTTTCCAACCTGGTGGTAACTTTTCAATAATACAAGCCACTTGAAAAGATTCACTAATTACCATACGTTCAGCATGAATCCCATGAATAATCAGCTGGAGTTCTTGAACTTGATTCACAACAGTTTTGGAATCAACCATTTGGAAATTCAGGAATTGGCTCACTAAAAATTTCTTAGCGCCAGCATCTTCTGATCTGTATTTTCGGTCCAAGGATTCCCAAAGTTCCTTTACCGTTGTCTTAATACTGTATACACTATAAAGTGCATCAGTTAGACCGTTCAAAATATAATTACGGCAAAGGAAATCAGATTGTTTCCATGCCTCAATTGCATTGTAGGCGGTGACATTATCCACCTCATCATCTCTGATAACAGGAGGATCATCCTTCAAGCAATTAGCCAAATTCAGCATAGTCAGGTAAAACAACATCTTCTGTTGCCAAGTCTTAAAATTCACACCAGTGAATTTTTCTGGTTTTTCGCTGTGATTGACAGGTATAGTTTGGCGGGGAGCCGCAATCTGGAAACCAGACCCGTAAATAGGACCAGAACCAATGTTTTGTGAACCAGATACGTTCTGTCCATCGGTGCCATTATGTGAACCAGAACCTAGATTGTTCTGTGGACCAGTTGGAACAATTTCATTCTCAGGAATATTCATTCTGAAAATACAAACAGACCAAGTTAGTCTAAAAATAACAAACTGTATTGAATAGGAACAAATTATTATTTAATTATTCCAAAACGGTCCAAGTGAATATTAACTCAAAACAGTCCAACTAAGAAAACCAAGTCAAGGTATTCCAAAGCAAAGGTATAATCTGCAACTTAATAAAAGATTAACCAAAACAAAAATATTGTCTTAAGATTGTTAGCCACGTTAGTAATAATCTTTTTGCAGAAGCAGAAATACAATAAAATTCGGAAAAGAATTCTATATTGATATTAAAGTAAAACCCAAAATAAAATAAAACAAATTTAACCTTAATACAATGGACGTTGAACAGACTAGAAAATTGTAGCTTTGAGGACTGTAAGAACAGTTTCCTTAAGACAATATTTGGCCGTGGCAGGACAAATTGTCTCTCAGGATACAACAAAGCTCTGAAACGAACTCTACCGTGTGTAGAAAAATTATCACCGAGTAGGAATGAAGAACAAAGAAGAAAGCTTATTTATTTATTTTTTTCACAATATTTTTCTCCAAAAAAAAAAATCCACACCTTTACGACATGGGAGAATACTCTTATAACAAGAGTTGAGAGAGTAACTCCCAAGTACCCAATTAATCCATCATTGATGCCCACTATGCCCACTAAGCCTTCATAAAGTAGGCCATCAATTTCTCATTCATTATCATCCCCACTAAGCCTTCATAAAGTAAGCTCAATCAATATCATCCGTTACTCAACAGTTTTTTCTTGTTTGTTTTCCCTTGTCCATAATCATATTGACAGACGGGGATCGACAATATCAATAAGTCCCGGACTCTTCAAATCTGAGATCACCCAGGATGTAATGAAGAAAGAGTGGATCAACAATGTTGCTTTGAAAACAGTTCCTTTGAGAAAGTTTGGCCCATCAGACCCGGCATTGACATCGCTGATAATACATGACTGATCGAAGTATGTTTCTGGTAACAATTTCATTGTTGATGGAGGGAATACATTACCAGGTGTCCCAATCTTAGTCGTCCATGTAGCAGAACGATATTTGATAATTTATTTTGTTGCTGTTCGTTATTATTGTGATTGAAGACAGAGTAGTGAAGTTTCAGCGAGACTTGTTTGCAATAATTATTAAATAATTAAATGACGGTCACTCAAATGACGCTGGTCCCCAATATGAATAGACTTTTAAAGTTGGGGGACCGACAAGGCGACAATACTCAAAACTTTTTCAATATAAACCTTTATTGAACGGTCTGATATGAATTAACTGAAATTGATACCTAAATCAAATAATGAAACATTTTCCACATGTATATTGAAAATGGACTACTGACGCACTCCGTGACCTCACGTAATCATTTTCGTGAAACACAACTGTGTATATGAAATGAAAGCAGCACGCCTTTACCTGTTCGGCTGTTCCCAAGTCCTAACCAGAAAAAGCAAAACCCAACACAGCCAAGTGACAGTTATTTGCATAAGAAAATGATTCTACTTGTATTAAAAAAAATATTGTTATTCATTAAATAAAAAATAGTAAAAAAATCAAAATTAATACTCCGTATATTAAAAACAAAAAAATTTCATAGTAACCGAATACTATATGAGTCATGGTAATCGGATCCTATATGGTAACCGGATCGATTGCTGACAGCAGATCAATATTTTATTGGTCAATTGATCAATTTATTAAAAAAATAAATTTCAAGATAACCGGATCCTATTAATATATCTATCTAATAAAATACAAATGATTTTGAATTTTCCGCTCACTCAATAAATCATCTGGGCCGTCCAAAATTTGAGATAACCGTCCATACATCTATCTAATAAAATACATCTATCTATCTAATTTATCTAATAATAATTTTGAATTTCCCGCTCACTTAATAAATCATCTGGACCGTTCTAAGTTTGAGATAAATCTCACTGCCTATATAGTGCGGAGGCACGGGACTATATATATTACTCATTTCATTCTGTTAATATTACAAACACGGAAAAGTGGCATAGTATTTCCAACATTCTAATTGAAGATTAGGCCTCTTGGACCAAATTAATGGCGACTCATGAGTACAGCAAGCTCGAGCCGTGGAGCGACTTGAGCGGCAAAGTTGTGATGGTAACCGGCGCCTCCTCCGGCCTCGGCCGGGAATTTTCTCTCGACCTAGCCAAAGCCGGCTGCAAGATCGTCGCCGCCGCTCGCAGGATCGATCGGCTTCATTCCCTCTGCGAGGAAATCAACCGATACAGCACCAGCAGCAGCTCCGCTTCCGATGTCCGGGCCGTGGCGGTGGAGCTTGACGTGAGCTCCAACGGTCCTACGATTCAGGCGTCCGTAGAGAAGGCTTGGGACGCGTTTGGCCGTATCGATGCTTTGATTAATAATGCTGGCGTTAGAGGTAATTTTATTTTCATTTGTTTATTTGTTGACGATAAACCCCATGTAAATGAATTGGAAATTTCCCAATGTGTTTTAATTTTTTTAATTGCATTACGGTATTACGGTGTTCTTTTCGTCATAGGTTCACAGTCCCTTCTTTGTGATTAGTTTTTTGAGTTTTGATTACTTCTTGAATAACTTCATTGAAGTTTTGGTACCTTTGATTTCGGAATATGACACCATATGCCCAATATTCCTTATATCTCACTAATTTAGAGTTTACAATTGAAATCAAACTGTTTTTTACCAAGAAGAAATAAAAATTGAAACTATTGTATCAAAATTGTTACACTAATTAAACAAATGTATAGAGACTCGAGTGTTAGGTAGGGAAAGAGGTGTTTTTTATTGATTTATACATAAAAATGCATATATATATATATATATATAATAATAAGAATAAATGTTAACCGTCATTAGTTTCAGTGTCTTGCGCTATAAAAAATAATTCTTTTTCTTCTTTTTGATGTGTAGAGAAACTCATTTATCTCGTGTTTGATATGTTATCTCCGTAATATATAGTATTATTTAATATATGTAGATATAAAAAATTAAATAAAACAGAAACATGAAAATCTTATAAATTCGAGTCCTTTGAATTCATAAAGTCTCCTTGAAGCAAATTTATTCCCCCACAGATGTTAAAAGTTAATTGAATAATTGCTTCCCAAGATAAAACGGATTTCAATTCTTAATTAGTAGCATTACAAAATTAAGAATTCATCGAACCAAATTCAATGTTTATGTACTGAACTTAATATGAATGTTAATGATGCATGCATGGAAAAACATTGGGGAAAACTTTCTGCACACTTAACAATTTTGCGCAGAACGGGATTTTGCAGAACGGGAACGGGAATATACTTAAGAACGGAACGGAATTTACTGACAGAACGGGGAACGGAAATTTACCGACAGAGAACGGGAATTTTCTGTAGAACGGAACGGGACAGGCACAAATAGGAGGGAAAAATCACTTGTTTTTTAGGCTCCCATATTGATTAATTTATATCCTAAGTTGTTGGCATCATCAAAATTACGTATTATTGATAATAACTTAAACAAAATCTGTTAAATTATAAAATATATTTTGTCCAAAAAGTTATATATCAAGACCCGCCCGAACCCGAGCCCGGCCCGCCCGAACCGACCGGACGGACGGCGGCGGCGCGCGTGTGGGTTTGAACCATGCCTTGGCTAGGTCCTCTCCCTTCCACAAAAGTGGGGTGCCCCTTGGGGTCCTTCCCATTGAGCAAACATTTCATATATAAATTCTCTATTTTTCCTTCTAATGCCCTATGTGGGACTTTTGCATTTTTCAATAATCAAGTAGGTGACTTTGGAGTCAATTTTCTCATTCAATTCTTGATGGATTTGAACATATAAATATACGAAGTTATACTCATGAAGGAGAACACATTGGTGCAAAGATCTGACATTTTCGGAATGTGGGTCCCTCATTAAATTGAGCCTCAAAATGCTCTAATATTTAAAATTTCAAATCCTATTTCCAACAATATCAAGGCAAATGTTGAAGGGCTTGGGAGGTGCAAATGAAATTGTGAGGAAACCGTTGTTTGTTTCCTATCTCGCTATGTGTAGGTGCTGACTTTCAAGTCAAAAGAAATATTCAAACCAAGACTGTCATATTATAGGTCAAAAGCCTTTTTACATGTGTGGTTTCTTCCTTTATTAACTAGTATATTCATTATGAGGATGCAGACAGGGACTTGTTCGTTAGGGACTTGTTAATTATGTCGTATATGCTCTAGTATTACAGCTATATGATTAAACATTGTGTGCATATCATTTAGGAGTACCATATTCCTGCTTCTTATTTGTTGTTATCAGTTGACAATGACATACTGCTCAATATTGCATCAATGTCTTCCAAGAGTGGATTGATTAGAATCACCATAATGATTGCTTCTTCGGGAATTAATATGAAGTATCTAATACTACCTTCGTTTCAAAATTAGAGATACAATTTGACTTTAAGGTCAAACAAGGCATACTAAACTTCAAATGACTCGTAAAAGTTTAGGATAAAATAAATTTTTTGATTAATAGTTTTTGTTATATACTTTACAATTATATTTATTGTATCAACTAAAATTAAATGAATTTATATATGTTTGAAGTTTAATATGTTGTCGTTTGATCTCAAAAGTCAAATTGTATCTCTAATTTTGGAACGGAGGGAGTAGTTTTCATTTATTTATTTATCTACTTTTTCATTCTTAATTGTTAAAGAGAAGTTTGGTATACATTTCTTGACCGAAAATTCTGAGTTTTCTAGGATATCAAGCATACTTTCCGTTAGTTGTAATATTGAGTTTGGTGATAATTGCTTGCTCTAATTAGTAGAAGGAATAGTTATTGTTAATGGAATATAATTATGATGACTCAAATAATGGTAAATTGGTAATTATTCATAATAATTGAAGCTTCCCCAATATCCTTACTTGGGGCCAAAATTTGGTTATCAAAAAGGGGAAGGTTTCTATTCAGTCTAATTCAATAACATATTTAGGTAAGGAATCATTGTGGGCTGTGCTGATGGCTTAGGTAGGGTGGTTATCTTCTTTCCTCCCAATTAGCTGCAGAATTTGTGTATAGGGTTTTACAATTTTTGTCCACCTTTTATGGACCATATTGTAGGTGGTTCAACCACAACTAGGGGTGAGCATTCAGTTATTAACCGAACCGAACATGAATTTCGGTTATAACCGAAACTCGAAAGCATCCTGTTTTAGCTATCCGAACAAGTAACCGAAATTTGTAATAACCGAATAACCGAACTGGTTATTAGGTTATTCGGTTAATAACCGAATTTAAACATAATCCATAAACAGTTCAGTTCCTACAATCTAGTTCAGTTCCTACAATCCATAAACATAATCCCATAAACAACAACACAGTTCTTACAATCCATTAACATAATCCATAAACAACAACATAGTTCCTACAATGATTAACACCATAAACATTTGCTACATTTGTTGCTGCTTCTGTTGAGTTCCTACTGTTGCCCATTTGCTACATTTGCTGCTCCATAAACAACAACACAGTTCCTGCTGCTGTTGAAGCTGTTGTTGCCCATTTGCTGCAAATGAGCTGCAAAAATACATGCAACTGGTTATGAAATTGAAAAATAGAATGAGTCATGAAAGACAAATCATCAGTGTCACATGCATAAGATAAATCATCAGCATTCATCAAGTAAATTAAAAGATTTCACTATTCCAGATGCACTTGCAACAAGCTTCATAAAGATTAAACTCCAATTGAGCATCATATTGAAATATTTCAAGTTGAAACATAACAAACAACCAAAAAAGTTGAAACTACTGAACAAATTGAGTTCCATCTTTTCTCTTTGGGAATTAGTAAATTAAAGGCACACATAAAGGGGGAAAATCCCATTCCCCAACTTCAACGTATTGATGTCAATGCAAGAACAAGCACAACAATTACAAGTTTCATGAACTATTCAAAACTTACATTAATAGAAGCTAGCTAATGCTAATGTTCCCTACCCTTAGTGTAATTCTATATTTCCACATCAACTTGATTTGACAAATTACGCATACATTTATCAATTACTAAAGATTTTCCCTCTTTATTTTTTAGTTATGCAATATGGAAGACAATTAATAATAAATAAATAAATATTGAACAGTTAATCTGAATTTTGTGATAGAAGCATAACATAGCCATATGATGCAGAAAAGCCTGGACTCCTTCATACACACTGACATAAGCATCCAATAGAAAATTCTATCAAGTGAATGAAGGAACAAATTGGGAACTGGGAAGTCCTATATTCACTACATAGACCATTCAAAGCTCAAAAGACTTGCATTAGTTGTTTAGAAAAGTTCAGTAAGCCAAAGAAATTCGTACCGGTAACCGGATGGCAGATGAGACTTGCTTAACTCTTGAGACTTGAGAGATTGAGAGATCGAGATGAAGGACCGGCTGATCGCCGCGCCGAAGGCAATGAGGCGATGGCCGTCGGCGTCAACCGATCAGAGAATTCGAGATCTGGATCTGGTCGTCTGGGTTTGAGTGTTTGAGATATGAGAAAAATCGAGATCTGAGAGAGTCTGAGAGAAATATAGATCTGAGAGTTCGAGACGACGAGATCTGAGAGAAATCGAGAAATTGTGATCTGTAGTGTCTATCGTGCTTTGTTGATTGTTCAGACTTCAGAGACTGAGAGTAGGAAGGACTGAGCAAATTAGTAATTAATTTAGACTTTAGTAAAGTAGATCTGTACTCTGTACTTTGTTCGGTTATATAAATATTTCAACTTTACAAAGTTTTGTTCGGTTATTCGGTTAACCCGAATAACCCAAAAGTAAAACCCATACAAACTAACCGAAAATCGTAAAAAAATTCGGATATAACCGAAATATTAAAAATAAACGAATTATCAAAAAATTTCGGTTCGGTTCTTCGGTTATATCCGTTTTTTGCTCAGTTCTAACCACAACCACAATCACACACCCTCCCATGATGATTATGATGGTAATAACAGTGGTAATAGATATGACTAGCTCACTATAGTGAATGTATACTAGATAAAATAGACTAGGAGAATACATTAAGTAACAAGCAATGTTCTAAAAAGCGGCTGCCTAGGCCTCCCTGGCGCCTCGCCTAGGCGAAAAAACACCTTCGATAAATTAGGTGAGGCCTAGGTGGGCAGGCTAGGCGGGGTCTTGGCAAAAAAGGCGGGCAAGACGGAGAGTTTTTTTTTTTAAATTTTAATGACTACCCAAATCAGACCTTGATATATTTATTTTTCTAATGATTTATCATATTCATAATGTAAGTTGTAGCATATCAAATCACAACAAGAAATAAACAAGATCAAGTCAAAATGGATAATTTTATTATAGTTATAATTTTTTAAACTTGTACAAACTTCAAATTATATAAATGATGATACATTTGTAATATTTAGTTTAATTCAATATAATTTTTAAATTTATGTTTAGTTTCTTATGAATTATTGAAATTTTAAATTTTATTATTTAATAATAATCTTGTTTATGAATAAAACTAATACGTTAAAGATATGTGTTTGAATTTTAAGAAAAGACTTTTATTATCTTTATTATAGATTGTTTTGCTTTATATTATTGTTTTGTTTGAATTAATGGAAGATAAAATATTAACATTGATTTAAAATCAAAATTCCGCCTAGCGCCTTTTAAAACATTGGTAGCAAGTTTCTATTTCATGCTTGTACCAACTTTTCATAATCTGCATTTTGCTAAATATCTTTGTATTTAGCAAATAACTTTGTATTTTAAATGTACAATCACAGAGTTGAGCTCTTATTGAGACTACATGTGCAATAATTGCAAAAATGCATTAACTTCAGCATTCTGAATTACTTTAGGTAGTGTGCATAGTCCATTGGATTTGACTGAGGAAGAATGGGATAATATCTGTAATACAAACTTGAAGGGAACATGGCTGGTTTCAAAGTATGTCTGTTTATGCATGCGTAACTCTAAACAGGGAGGATCAGTCATCAACATATCTTCTATTACTGGTCTAAATCGTGGACAAGTACCTGGAGGTCTTGCCTATGCATCTTCAAAGACAGCCGTTAACACTCTTACAAAGGTATTATTTGTGGGGATGTCCTGTAACTGTTTAGGCTAATTTACCTTGCTTAAAGAAATGAGAGGAAATATATTTTTTGTTATCTCATATATAGAAACTAGCTGGGTCCCGTGCCTCCGGCACTGTATGAACTGTAGAATTTATCTCAAATTTTGAACGGCCCAGATGATTTATTGAGTGAGCGAAAAATTCTAAATCATTTGTATTTTATTAGATAGATTAGTATTGAACGGTTAGATTTATCCCAAGTTTTTAACGGTCCCGATCTTTTAATAGCTTAAGCGGGAAACTTAGTTTTTTCAAAATCAATTGTGTTTTGTATAGATAGATTTTATTAGATAGATTAGTATTGAACGATTATATTTATCCCAAGTTTTTAACGGTCCCGATCTTTTAATAGCTTGAGCGGGAAACTTAGTTTTTTCAAAATCAATTGTGTTTTGTATAGATAGATTTAGGGAGAAATGCTTTTTTGGTCACTCCACTTTAACCAACTTATAAATGAGTCACTAAGTTTTTTTTTTACAGTTAACTCACTGAACTTTAATTTTTTTACAAACCGTTACAAAAATCGTTAAGTCCTTTTACTTTTAACAGAATTTGACAAATAAGAGAGAGAAAGCTGAGATGAAATTTTTATGCATGAGTTTCAACGCTCAAGTGGAAATGAACAAATTTTATGGAGAAAATAAAAGAAAATCTTTTAAAATAAAATATAAATAAAAAACTTAGTAAAGAAAATATAAAATACAATAACATAAATAAAAAATATATATTTAATCATTTTTATAATTAATATCAAATGAGTTTTTATGAAATTATTAGAGAATATAATTAAGGAAACTATAAACCATAAAAATTATAATTATTATTATTTATATTATTATTATTATTATCTGAATTATTATTATTATTATTATTGATATTATTATTATTATTATCTATATTATTATAATTATTATCTGAATTATTATTATTATTATTATTGATATTATTATTATAAATGAAAAAATATATTTAATTATTTTATAAATAATATCAAATGAGTTTTTATGTAATTATTAGAAAATATAATTAAGGAAATTATAAACCATAAAAATTATTATCTGTATTATTATTATTATTATCAAAATTATTATTATTATCAGTATTATTATTATTATTATTATTATTATTATTATTATTATATTCCACGTTGGATTATTATTGCCACATCAGCGCTTTTTTTACAACTCAACATTATATTGGTAAAATCGTTTTTGTAAAGGTTTGTAAGAAAATTAAAGTTCAGTGAGTTGACTGTAAGAAAAAAAAGTTTTGTGACTCATTTGTAAGTTGACCTAAAGTATAGTGATCAAAAAAGCATTTATCCCTATAAATTTCACAATTAAACTAATAAGAGATTGTGTTCCCTTATTTCTGCACCGTTTCATTGTTTGTTGAAATATCTGAAAAATACTTCTGGAAGGCTGATTTAAGAAATTAAGACCAAGAGATGTCATTGTTTGTTGCATTCCCTTGTTGCAATCCATTTCTTAATCTCTTTCTTTCAAATACCTTACTCTATCCATATAATGGTCTCGTTTTATAATACCTCCGGAGCTAATGAAACTATTTTTGTAAAATTTAGCTGTCTCAATTCCCGGGCAATTGCACCAAAAACCAGAGTTCCACAGCCTCTACTAGACTGAATTATAATCAGAGCCAACTATTATGATTCATAATGGAAATTAAATTTTTTTTGGGATGGATGGGGTAATAATTTTTTTTTTGAACAGATCAAATTCCTTCTGGTAAGAATGATCTTCAAAATAAACAGGGTTCTCGGTGATGTCATCCTAATACAGTGTGATGTACTCTTTGGCAGCATTAAACTACTTAATTGCAGTCGTAGTTATTTTGTTTTTTGTGGTAGACTTTTCTACCTAATCTTGAACAACTCCTATAGGCTTTGACATGCATTATATTTGGCAACCTGTTTATTATTCATTGAATATGCGTCTTGAGTCTAATTTGGATGCAGTTGCCTGAGAAATTCATTCTTTTACTTTAATTCTTCCTAATGCTGTATGCTCATACCAACCTGATAGCAACTATGTTGCCTTAACCCCTGCAGCCCTGCCTGTTCAAATTTCAATTCTTCTCCATGATATTCATTTTCAATTCCTAATTTTCTAATTCCATCCTCAGTGTTCTGTTTGCTCAGGTTAGGCAAAATTATTGAACTACATTTAAAAAAAAAATCACTATATTTGGCGCTTAATATGTTTTTTCTTCTTTGTTTTCCCTTGTCCATAATCATATTGACAGATCTTTTCTCTTGAACTGGGGATCGACAATATCAGAGTGAACTCAATAAGTCCTGGACTCTTCAAATCTGAGATCACCCAGGATCTAATGCAGAAAGAGTGGATCAACAATGTTGCTTTGAAAACAGTTCCTTTGAGAAAGTTTGGCCCATCAGACCCAGCATTGACATCGCTGATAAGATACTTAATACATGACTCATCGAAGTATGTTTCTGGTAATAATTTCATTGTTGATGGAGGGAATACATTACCAGGTGTCCCAATCTTTTCTTCCCTGTGAGTCGTCCATGTAGCAGAACGATATTTGATACATAGTCTCCAAGGAACATTCAAAGTAGGCAAAAAAAATTATTTTGTTGCTGTTTGTTATTATTGTGATTGAAGACAGAGTACTGAAGTTTCAACTAGACTTGTTTGCAATGCTCTAATTTTTAGAATTGTTCGACATATGCTATTAAGGAAGGATCATGTAATTTTTGAAACATTTCAGCATATAGAACTGTGGATTTAAATATTTTGTTCTTAATGGAAACTTCCATTCGTGCTACTAACACGAAGTTCTGGTTTTGGCTTTGGCTTCCTCCTGCTATTACCAAGTGGTTTGGTGCTGGAAAAAACTGGCTTCCGAAACTGAAATAGCACCTCCAGTCGGGTGTTTGTTGCTAACTAGTAACCATGAATGGAAGAGTGAAAAAAGGATTTCAGGCCCATTATAATGTATACTTGTTGCCTCTTTATACAAAAGTCCAGTCCAGTCCTGTCTAATCGATTTGAAGTAGCACCATACCATACCTAGATGAATGAGTATTGTATTTAGAACGAAGGTAATGGTGTTTTTTTTAAAAGAAAAAAAAATAAAGGAAAGGACAAGAAAGCAGCGGTAACTATCTAGTGACGCTAATGCATAAAGAAAAGATAAAATACCAAAATATTTCCTTCCAAAAAGAAAGAAAGAAAGAAAGATGTGGTTGAATTTTAGAAGTTATTACTCTTATCGTTTTGATGGTTGATTATTGTTGGTTGAAAAATGCTAAAGAGTTATAATTGTAACAACTTTTTTATCAAATGAATATATGAAATTGCCCAGGAAGAAAGTGAAAATAATTTATGTATAATTATTTAATTATATCCTTAAAAGTGTTACAACATGAGGCTTTTCAGAAGAAATTGTATGTACAAAACCCTTTTTTTAAATTGTTATTGACATGATAACCTCTTTTTTTTAATTGTTATTAACATGATAAGAGTTATTAATATGGTATGGTACCAGGTGTTAGCCCTTTAATGGGTTGACACAGACTTGGCATGCGGGACGCCCAGATAGCATGCCAAGAGTAGTCTTGACACTCAGTTGTGGGGCAAGACGCATGCATGCAGCAATGAGCAGCAGCGTGCGTGCGTGTGCGACAGCCAAGGGCGCTGTGCGAAATCAGTCGGCAGTGTGCGGCAGGCAAGGGTGATGTGCGCAATCAGTCGGCAGTACTCGGCAGACAAGGGCGTTGGACGCACTTGGTCGGCAGAGGGGTTTTGACATTGGGGCATTTGAGCAGCAATGAGCAGCGTGCGAGCAAAGTTGGGCCATTGGGCAGCAAATTGGCTATGTAAGAAAAATGTAAGTTCTGGGCAACTTACATTATGCTTCCTCAAACAGGTCTGATGTCTAGTGCTGGCACTTTGGAAATTTTCATAAGTGCTATTATAAGGGGGGTGCTCCGTGAAGGTCACCCGGGGCCATGGGCACGTGCCATGGGCGAGCCGTGCTGGGCGTTGGGACATTGTTGGACTCCCTTACAACAATGTCCAACATCGGATTGTGGTTTTGGATGGAATCAAAGACTCGATCATGAACGGGGCATGATCGAGCAAGAACGTTGCTGGGCAAACGTTGGGCATGGCAAGGTGATGGACTTGACATGTCAGAACAATGTCAAGGATGAGCTTGACATACGGTTGACTTAAGACTAAGGACTAACGGATGAGTGGCTTAGTGGGCTAAACGTGGGCATGGCATAGGCGGAGCCTAGCGTGCCAAAACAGTGCATGAGCTTGGACGAGGCGAGACTAGACTAAATTGGGGCAAAGGCAGCATCACAAGTTGGGCTACGAGAGGTGCCAAACAACGCGAGGCGTTGGGCTGCGTGTCAACAGACGGTGTTGGACAATGCACAAGGTAGTGCTGGTCATGCTGAGCGGAGCAGCATGCAAGGCTGATGCACATGTGGGCTAACGGATCAGACTAGTGTGCACAGTTGGCTTAGGCTGCGACTTGGACTGGGTCAAGGAGCAGTTGGGGTGCAGTTTGGGCGCCAGATTGCATCAAACAAGGGGGACAAGCGTGTCAGCAAGTGGGCTGCAAATGAGAGATCATGCAAGGCAGTTGTGGGCAGTTACCAAGTAGTGGGCAAGGTGTTAGACAGCAGTTGAGGCAGTTACCTGTGGTGGGTGAGCTGACCTGGCAGCAGTTGAGGGCAACAACCAGCTAGTGAAAAACATGGCCAGACATCAGATTGCATGACTGGACCCAAGGATGCGTGACACAAGTTGACATAGGATGTAGTGGGCAGTTTTGGGGAACTGCCACCCCTTTGTTGGCAGCACCTTATTGGTGCAAACCTCTTGGCAGTTGGGGGTGTCAACTGACCACTGGGCTATAAATAGCCAGTGCTGGGAGCACAAAGATGTAGGAGGCATATAGTAGAGTATATGTGAGCGAGTTGTAGGCTAGAGAGCCGAGTTTTGTAAGCCTTTGGGCGAATTTCCTAGTTTATTGAGAGTGCAATAAAAGGTTGGGCGTTTTGCCTGTAAATTCGTGTGTTACTCATTGTGCTTGCTAATTGCTTGTGCCAAACAGAAAATTACACAAACAGGTGGTGTGCGTGTTCTGTTGGTGCAAACAGTGAGACGGACAGCATTGTGCGGGTTGACTGACTGGTTGAGGAGGCAACCAGGCCATCACAGAGCGTAAAATTAGCGAAAAATTTGAGTCCATACCAGTCCCCGTGATGGATCACTCCTATTAAATATAATTGCTAGACGGGCAGGGGTGTCGTTTTACGGGAACACGAACACCCACCCTCGCATATTTCTAAATTGACTTACCAAAGTTGCTTTGACATCCCTACTTCCCACGTGTATGATAAAAGCTAAATTAATTTAAATGAGCTAAATTGAATCTTAATCCGAATAAAAAATGTTATTTAATAATTAGTATGTTTGAAATATCTGAATTACATAATTTTATTATTCTACAAAAAATTTAAAGTTGTTGTAAATTTATTTAATATTATTTAATATAATAGTTAATGTTTTTTTTAGATTATTTATTTATTTTTTTATTTTATTCAACTGCTCATTCAGTTAAAAAAATCCAAAAATTCTAGGGGGACATTTTTTGGTGACATTATCTAGCGACATTTTTTTTTGGATTTTTTTAGTAGCTCTTAAAAAATGTATAGTATTTATTTTAACTAAAATTTTTATAAAAAATAGTATTTTAAATATAAATTGGATACATACAAGAAACAGATGACCGATTCAACGGTACACTAAACAAACCGCCCTATATTTCTTGGTTTTACTGCATACACTATTTATTCTCCCGGCGATCAATACAATAACTTCGTAAGTATTTAAATTCAAATTCTTTTCTCCAATGATGACGCTGCTGCTCTGTTGTTCCCTTACTTTTCTCTTGAGTTTTTCAATAATTCTGGGGCGACCGGTTTTACAGACATTTTCAGCGACCGGGTGACGTGGCTTTGTCTCAATTTTTTTTTTTATAAAATATCTCCTAAATAATTTATAAAATTTATTATAATTGAAATTTTTATAGAAAAAAATATTTTGAATGTCTTTGTATACATGTAAAAAAATATGTCTGTTCTTTTCTCTTGCCAAACACTTTCCTCTTCTCTCTGCTTACCAAATCCACCTTGTTGCTGCTCCAATCTGCCACTGCCGCTGCCGCTGCCGCTGCCGCCGCTCCCTTCCCTTCCTTCTCTCTTCTAGCAGCCTTAAGGACCGTGATTTTTCTTTATGATTAAGGGCATGTTCAGTACTGACTTATAAGTTGGTCATTTGCCACTATTAAAGTGTTACTCCTCTTCTATCTCCTATCTTGCTAATTACATCTCTTTTCCTCTTAACCTAAAAAAAAGCTTCTGCTCTGCTCTCTCTGCGCTCGATCAGTCAATTTCTTGGCTTCTCCTTCCTTCGCTCCGCGGCTGTTACTCCTGCTACTACTCCTTCGATTGCTGTCAGGTACCAAACCCTAGACCAAATATTTGATATGTATATATGTGTTATGTTATGTTTGAATCTTTGTTATGTGGTTTTTCTTCTTCTTTACTTCTTTAATTTTGACTGTAGTTTCAGAGCGTGTGGGTTTCGATTCAAATGGTTTCATTTGCTGTTAATTTATGTGGTTCTAATGTTTTTGTGCTTAATTAGGAATATGTGAGCAGCTTAATTTTTAGTAATTTTCAGTAACTCTGTTTGAAGCAAGATTCGTGTGTTCAAAAGTTTAGTATGTGACAAAATTTAATGTTTTGACTGTCATTTGTTTGCATGGTTGATTAAGATTTTACTTGTTCAAATTCGATTTAACTGACACATTATGTATGAGCTATGTGAATTTTTTATAAAACTATTTCTAAATATCAGATCTAGGATTATAAGAGGTCAATCTAAAAAGTAAATGTTAGTTCTTTATCATAGTTTTTGTTTGTTAATGGTTGTTAATGTTGTACTATGGATGTTGGTAGTGTGAGTTATGTCTCATGTTATATTATTGTTTGATGTTTATGAATTAGATGGAAAGTGAAGGAATAAGGGGATCGGAAGGGGCAAGGGGTAGGGTGAGGGGAGATAAACACATTGACAAAGGCTCAAGTCAAGGATCTGCAAATTGGGATGAATATGGTGGAGGTATTGGTGGCGAGGGTAGTGGGGATAGTGATAATCTAGGGATGGGAGATAACGGTGGTGAGGGTAGTTGTGTCCGTGAGGTGTTTTTTGGGCCATCAAATAGCCAATCAAAGAGAATCTCAGTAATGTAAAAAAAAAGAAAAAGGTAATAACTCGGGAGCGTCTATCCAATCAATGATACAATGTTAACTAACATGTTAAACAGAAGTGCAACCACAATGACATATCCTGTACAAGAGTCATTCGTGCCTACTCCAACCGCATACATCAAGTTATTTAGTGAGCTTCCAAATACTCCATTTTGGAATCCTTCCTGCGCAATTTTCATGAGCAAAGATGCAAGAGAATTATTTGCAGCTCAGCCAGATATTAACTCGCGCCTATCATTCATCAAGTCACTTGTGGACATGAAGAATTCTAAGATGCCCCCACCTAGTTTTCATAAAGTTATCGTTTGAATATTTTATTTATTGTTGTAATGAGATGTTTTATTAAGATTATACTTCCTGAAGAGATTGTAATATGTATACTATGAATGTAATTCCAAAGGCTTCTAATTGCCTTTGCCACTCTTAATGTCTTCTGTTTTATGTTTAAGAATATTGGGTTTGTTTTTGTCATGATTTGCGATGAATGAGCATTTTGGTATTTTATGTAGATACTATGTAATTCTGGTTTTTCATGATTTGTGAATGATTGCAATTCTTGTTTGTTTATAATGGAAGCCAATAATCATTTGCTTTTTGTTTACAATGCAAGTGGCCTTAATTCTTCCTTTGCATCTTCACAGGTCCATTTGATTGTGTGTATCGAGGCCTTGCAGCAATTTTGTATGGACAGGCTAAACTCTTAACTGGAAATAACAGCATTGCACAGGTTATTATAGGGATTAATTTCTTACTTGTTGACTGTAATATACTGTTTGTGTGGTAATTTTTATTATACTACTGAAAACAAGAACCCCCAATTTCTCTTTTGGTTATGATAAAAGGGAGAACCCTGGTAGATGGAATGACATCTAATAACTATCGTTTGCAGTTGTCTATGGACATATCAATGGCTGCTCTATTGAATTTAGTTGTTTTAAGTTTCAAAGTCAGTAGAGATCACTGTATCCAGGTCCATTCACTTTCTGATCTCTCTTACACTAGTCATTTTTTGTTTATTCAATATAATGAAGAATATTTGCTCTGTTTCAACCTCAGACTCGTGACTTGTTTCTTGTCAATTCGTAATGTTTGGTTTATTCTAGTAAGTACTTGAATACATACAACTCTCTGTCTTCATATTTTGTAAACGCAGTTTTGGCATAGATACGAAAGGTTTCTAAATATTGAATGTGATTGGGATGGTTTGTGGTGCAAAGTATGCTATATAATATTGCAAGCAATGAGAGATAATATTGCATTAAAAATCTCTAACTTGGAATAAGGTTGTAGTTGATATGTTTAGAGAATTTGTTTAGGGTTTTATTTAGTACAATTGTGGATGATTGTTATGATATGATATTGAATCAATGTATTTTTTTATAATGTCTTTTTTAGTAATCTTTACATTTGATTTTAACTTATAAGTCATTATTATCTGGACACCTTCATAACTTATTTTGACTTAATTTCTGATTTATAAGTCATTATCAGCCGAACGCTTTTAATTATAAATTGCAATTTATAAGTCAACTTATATTTCAACTTATAAATCATTTTAAAATAAGTCATTCCCGAACAGGCTCTAACTAATCCCACCCACTTTTTTCCCGTGTGGTGTGGTGTGGAGAACTGAAAATGCATATTACTATTATTTGATAGTAGCTAGTTGGAGTTGGGTCCGATGCTAGCTGCTAAGGCAATTAACAGATTCTCAAGGCGAAGGTCTCTCTTGCCCCTCAAGTTTGTTCCAACAGGGTTGAGTTCTCAGGAGCTACTGAGTTATGATCAAGTGTTGAGCACTGAAGTTGATACACTTCGTAGTGTCCAACTCTTCTCTGGTGAACCCACGAGCAGTTCAAGTCAAATGACTAATCAAACTTTTAGGAATGGAAGAAATAATTGCTCACCTAGAAATCAGATGTAAGTGCACTTTTTCTATTTTTGAAGAAGCTCTTTCACAAATAATTCTCAAATCTTGTTTTCAAATTTGTATATCTTTCAAATTTATAAAAATGTGATTTAATGTGATTCAAAAAACCTAATTAATTATATTGTCCAAATTAGAATGACTAGAGTTTCTTATGTAGTGATGAGAGTTCAAGAGAAGTACAGCAACAAACTAGAGCAACAAAGAGTATGTTGTCTAAAAATTTCATAAATCAAGCATCCAAATCATTTGGAATTTTTCGTGATGCTTCTTCAGACATGCCAAGTCGTCATTACAGCTCCCAGTGCAATAAATATCCCATTTGGGATATAAAACATAAGGTGCTTTCAGTTAAAAGTCTGTAATACTTCTTCTGGAGCCATTGTGTCTATTGTTTTAAATAAGTGATTTCCTTGCCATCTTAATACATGTTAAATGCTTGCATCAAGCTTTTTAATTTTTTACCTTTTCCATGATCTCTTTGTTTTCTTCTATACCGTGGCCGATCAAATTTTAATATCATATTGCAGTGCTTGGGAACCATTCCTGGATTTGCGAGGATAGTGGAAGTCGGACCAAGGGATGGATTGCAAAATGAGAAGGAGATTGTGCCTACTGCTGTAAAGGTTAAGTTAATAAAGATGCTAGTTTCGGCAGGGCTGCAAATTGTTGAGGCAACTAGTTTTGTCTCACCGAAATGGGTACCACAGGTAAAGGAGTGTAGTATCTAAAAAGTCAACTTATTTAGGCTTTCAGGTGTTCCTTGATATTTGGCCATTTCCTCGAGCAATTGTTTATCCTTTTATTGGAAAGTGTTCCCATTAATGTTGCAGTTTCTTGAGTACCTATTCCTAATGCAACGTAAGGTGTCATGTAAAATTGTATTAAGTTCCATGGACTTGAGTTGATATTTTACTGAATGCTGACATAATTAAATTTACGGAGTGCTCGCTCTGTTAATCCATGCTTAACCATTAAATTAGTATAGGTTGAATTTTCCCTACAGGAACAGGATCTTAAAGGTGATGAATGTTTGATACCAGAGCTTAATGTGGTGTTAAGAATTTATGAAAGATCATTTGTTAAGGAAAATGTGAAGAATTAGAGAGTAGTTTTAGAAAATGTGGCAATTATTCTGGAATGGATTGGGTTGGAACAGGTAAGCAAGGGTCAGTTTCAAGCAGGAAAAATGCAAAACAGAGGCTTCTGGATTTTTGTATTGTTGCCTATTTAGAGTATTAAGCATTGAGAAGAATGCCTACCTATATGGTAATCTGTAGATATTGTTTTAGGTTCATAAAGGTAGGGTATTTGGTTGGTAGATTTTTTAAAAATTGATGTTACTGTAAATGCTACAAACAGTTGTTGTCATCTGTTATATCGCCTCTTGCTTGGGCTTGCATAGTTTTGAGGACGAATTTTCTAGTTAAGAGAAGGCTTGGTTTTAAAGCAGGAGGCGTTAAAGGGTCATGGAATTATATTTGGATGTAGCCTAATAAGAACATTGAATTCAGGTAAGTAAGTTAAAGAAGTAGAAGCCATGCTTTACTCTAGTATAAAAATCACAGGAATAACAAGCTTAAGCTATGTATATCCTTGAATGTATGAGGTTACACATAGTTTTATAGACTACTACATTTTTCTTAATACCACGAAGACCAAGAACTTGCACTTGCTTGATATGAAACATATAACAGTTTGTTGATCACATATCAGGATGTGAGTACCAATCATAGTGAATTTGGGAGGGAGAATCATTAAACGCACATTCCTTTGCTCTTCCTCCCCCGACTTATATAGCATCTCTCTTATGAGATTGTTTTCTTATTTTTGTTTCTGATTGTTGAGTGCGTCTTTTATTAATTTACTTGGGTGTGTTTTTTATTAAATTTCTTTGGTGCTTTCTTCTGCTAATTTTCTTTCCTTTTATTATTTATTTTTATATTACTCATTCTTATTTTTATCTGTTGTATCTTCTTATTTTCCCTCTTGTATTTCTACTTTACATTTGCATCGGCACTCATTTTCAGCCTACCCCAACTACTTTGGGATAAAAGGCATTGCGGAGTTGTGTTGAGTTGTTTCTAGTTGTTAGATGCAACTAGCATCTTATAGAGCCATCACATAAGGGGGTTAAATATTTAGCACATATCCCAACATTAATGCTCCTATACTTGCATGATGCAGTGTTAAATATAGGTTTAAGTCAAAAATATTTTTACAGCATGCCTAAACTTTTTTGCTATCGAATTGCAGCTAGTTGATGCAAAGGATGTAATTCAGGCAATTCAAAGTGTTGAAGGTGCTAGATTTCCCGTTTTAACACCTAATCTCAAAGTGAGTTTCCATTTTATGGATGAAACAGTTTCAAGCTGTTAGATGGAGTGAAAGTTATATGTATTCCCTTTCTTACTTTGTCCCAGGGTTTTGAGGCAGCTGTTGCAGCTGGAGCTAAGGAAGTGGCTGTATTTGCTTCAGCTTCTGAGTCCTTTTCAAAATCAAACATAAATTGTAGCATTGAGGATAGTCTTGATCGCTATCGTGATGTTGCTCTTGCTGCTCAAAAACTTTCAATTCCAATCCGGGGGTATGTGTTTTATCTCCTGCTAACCTTTCTCTATTCTTTTAATATAACATATATTTTCATCTGACCTGCTATTTTTTCAATACTTTGTCCAGAGCCAAAATCACAAAATAAGATACAGGGACTGGCATTCCCTGAAAACCTGCCACTGTTTTATGTCGTACACTGAGAAGAATGTCCCTTTTGACCTTTTTATTTTTTTTTTGTGGGGGGGGGGGGGGGGAGATTGGATTGCTCTCTTTTCGTTCTTAATATACTTTACTTATATATGAAGTCTACATAATATATGATTTCAACTTCTTACTATAAATATATCATTATACATCTGTTTGTATTATGTTTAGAACTCATAGTTATGTGAAGATTGTGTGATTTGTATTCTAAAATTCGTTAAACTAATTACTACGTATTTCTGTTAGATATATATCATGTGTTGTGGGGTGTCCTGTGGAAGGAGAGGTACCTCCATCGAAAGTGGCATATGTGGCTAAAGAGCTTCTGGGTATGGGTTGTGCAGAAATTTCCCTTGGTGATACGATTGGTGTTGGTACTCCTGGTAATGATGATGTTTTTCTTTTAAGTTAATATATTTGTCTGACAGTTGACAACTGGTATGAGCAGTGTGACTTCATAGTTCTTTTAAAAAACAGGAATCTACTAACCAGACTTTTACCACCTATATGATAGTGCTTCATGTGGCATGGTACCAAAGTTTTGCCTGTAAAATCCCTCCCCCTTTTTTTCCCTCACTCCTGGCTGCCTTTTTGTGTACAATTGGGATTTACATTATTTTTACAAGTGAAGAAAGCTGGGGGAAGTATGCATTGTTGATTTTATTAGATGATAACGAAAGAGGTCGACACTGACAATATGTTTTGCACCTTGAATATCACTTGGCAATAGCTTTCCATAGGTGACATCTCATAGGGAATGCCCTGTAACTTCGATCGAGTTTGGTCTAAATTGAAATATCAGTTTATGTTTCTCCGTTGTGTTACTAGTGTACGCTAGAGGTCACACTTCACAAGGATTGTGATAATACACTCCCTACTGTTTTTGGATGACCTATAAAACACTACTGATTTCTAGAGGTGGCAATGAATAAAGTATCAATAGACAATTGGTCACATAATCTTTCCATTTACAAGAAAGTAAGCAAATAAAAATTTTCATTGGCCAATGACTACTGTTTCTCTTCTTTGAAAATTTCAAAACTCAAGTTTTGGATGCATTTCAGAAGAAAGCAAAATAAATGCCAAAGTTCAAGTTTAATTTGAATAATTCTTTATATCAGATACATGAACAATAAATTTATTTGGAAATACAGTGTGTGATTACATGTCTTCAGTTTCTTAATTGCTTATATGACAATGGTATTCAGTTATACTCTTAACTAACATGGCTTAGGTTGTGTTTGATAAATTTGGGAATTAAGATCTGAATGATTATGATGTCTTAATAAATTAGATCATCTGAATGGTTATGAGGTCTGAATCTAAAAAATTGTTTGATAACTAAAAAGTAAGTTGTCTCTTAATGACACTATTTTACCATTTTAAAGGATAAAATTTTATTTAATAATTTTAAATATTCAATTTAATAAAAATGAGTGCATAATATTGTTTAATATATTTATATAAAAAAAAATAGCAAAAAAAATCATTAAGAGGTACCTCTTAATTATTAAGATTTCATTTTCTGTTTTAACGATTAAGAGGCATTCAGAGGTAACAAAAAACAAAACAAACAACATCACGCCTCTTAGCGAATAAGAAGCAGTCCATTAAGAGGCAATCAGATGTAAACAAACAGCACCTTAGCCTTGTAGAGTTTTAAACAAGTACATAGGAAGATCTTATGGAATTTATCAATAGTTTACAGTCATATGTATGCACGAGGCAACCCAAAAAAACCCAAAAAATTCTCCAATGAGATTCAACTTTAACAGCAAAACTAGAGCAGAGTATTTTCTACTAATTGAAATTCACTTGTAATTCATTTTAATTTTAGAGTTTGTCTTATGGTTAGTTTCAGTCAAGTCCATGTCCCTCTTAACCGGTTTACACACGAGTCCACTAGTGTATTTTTTTTATTTTTTTTGGATAATTACGTGATCACTTCTATCTCACATATCTGAACAGATGACAATAAGAATTTTAGTTTTATCATCCTCTGTTGTTGATCTGTTCATATTTGGTTCTAATTTGTTTACTTTGTTTTAGCAACTCTATTGTCTTTAGGAAATTTTGTTTGGTACTTTCTCTTTCTTCTTCCCAGGAACCGTCATTCCAATGCTTGAAGATGTTATTAATGTTGTCCCCAAAGAGAAACTTGCTGTTCATTTTCATGACACATATGGGCAAGCTCTGTCAAACATTCTTGTATCACTTCAAGTAAGCCGCCTTCTTCTGTCAGGATTTGCGTGTAACCAACCCTTTTTACGCGTTCTTATATCTTCTACAATACCTCATGTGTGCCAACCAAATATGTCTTCTATATGTCTAATAGGCTAGTGAAGTTTGTAAATTGTTTTATTACTGATTTACTGTGCTAATTTAAATTGGGTGCCTGCTTGTTCTTCTTCTTTTTCGCTGTTGCTTTTTGTTTTTTCTTAAGATGGGGATCAGCACGGTGGATTCTTCTATAGCAGGGCTTGGGGGCTGTCCATATGCTAAAGGTGCTTCTGGGAATGCCGCTACTGAGGATGTTGTTTATATGCTCAATGGATTAGGAGTGACGACGAATGTGAACATGAGAGAGCTCCTGTCTGCAGGGGATTTCATTTGCGGGCATTTAGGTAGGCCCTCTGGTTCAAAGGTTGCGTTTGCCTTGAGCAGGGTCAAAGCAAATGCTTCCAAGCTTTAGGTACCTTCTGATGCCTGGAGCTGAATCACATCCAATGCTCTGAGATGAAGTTTGTTGAGGTCAACTAACTTCTCTATTAATATGTTCCATCCATGAACAAAAGAAGTTGGTTGTTTCCCTATGGTTTTACATGTGCTTAAAAACATGTGCATCACTGAATTTGTAAAGACTTGACTAGTAGTATGGGGGCAAATGCACAGAGTACACGAAAGTATATAGCGGTAACTTTCTTACAAAGGAATATTCACTTTTTAATCCAAGGATACATTAAATGAAAGCCACAAGTCATAACAATTGATGGGGTTTTTTAACACCCAAAGTTTGAAATTCTATTATATATAAACTTCAGAGTGCCACCCTCATTCCATTCAAAGGGCCTACTTGGATTGATGTATTTGTGCTTGTAATGACTTCAAATATAATTTTCTGGAGGAAGAAAAAAAAATGTCTTATAGATGACAACCTTGAGTTTAGATTTGTGCTCTAAATTATAGTTTTGAAGATCTGCTTTGAAAGTAATAGAATCATTTTTATTTTATTATTTTTTTTAAAAAACCAAAGCATAAGGTTAGAGTAAAAGAATTAAGATTTTGTTTGAGCTTCAAGAGTCTAGATCTTCACTTATTCTGTTTAAATGTTGTCTGTGCGTCTAAATGACATATTTTATCATATTTCTGGGCCTTGTGAACTTTTATATTGGGCTATTACTTTATTTGTGAGAAATGAATTTCTAATGATACAACAACAAAAGATAACTCTAAAAAAGTAGATACAAAATAATATGTTGAATTATAATTACTACTTCCGTTCCTAAAAGATTGTTGTTTAAAGTTTTGGCACATGGATTAAGAAAGTATCATTTATCAAGTAAAATTTATTTGAAATTCCATCACTATCCCTTTATGAGAAGTTGAAAATTATTAATACAAGGAAGAGAATTTCTTGGGACAATAATGAGAGAAGATAGGAGTAATATATGAAAGTAAATAATTTATTCTCGTCGAAATATGTAACGACAAACATTTTGAAAAAAAAATTCTTCTAAAACTACAATCTTTTAAGAACGGAGAGACTAATAAATGTTTCATCATTACATGATTTGATTTAATATTATAACCAATAACTAGTCTCATTTTGTATCTAATCTTTCGTCGCCAAAATATTATTGATATTATCTTATCCCTTTCTAATGTTAAGGAGGCGCAATGATCCATAAGACCCATATGACATTGGGTTCTTCTATTTTTAATTTAATTAAATTATAAATAACATTAAGCTTGTTTCAAATTATAATTTGCCTATCATTTTGTTGGAATTATTTAAGATAATTGTTAAATTGATAATACTTTTTTTAATTTTAATAATAAAAATATTATTATAAATATATAATGACGATAAAAATTGTCGCTATATGATTTATGGTGATATTTTTAATATAAAAATAATAATTTCTTTGTCAATTTGATAATTTCCTTATTTAAAGGCCATGAGTCAAACTAACCAATACACGTCTGCTCCCCTGTTTGACAGTGTTAGCCAAGATCGGGTTGAAATAGTTTTCAGTATGGGCAATTAAGTAATTTTAACATGACGTATTCGCGTAAAGCCCTTCTTAAACCCTACCAATATTTATGCCTAAACCCGAATAGGCTGCAGTAGGGAAGAAAGTTTTTCTACAAATCTCTGCTGCTGTTTTGGTTCTAGTGGTAAAATGGCTAAACGTCTGATTCCACTTCTGGATCGGGTTTTGGTTGAGAAGATAATCGCTCCATCCAAGACCACTGCGGGAATTTTACTCCCAGAGAAGACCGCTAAGGTTACATTTCTTGAAACCACCATGAATCTTTTTCTCCTTTTATATAGATACTGCTGATCTTCTTTTTCCCTTTTCTTTTGTGAATTTTCTTTAAATAGTTGCATTTATTGCTTAAGAAATGCCTAATATGATGTGCATCTTCATGGTTTGATGAGAAGACTTTAATTAAGAATGCAATGAGTAAGGGTCTATCTGTATTTGTCAATAGGATGTCATGTCTAAGCATTTTTGGTTTCGGTGATATATGAATGGTTTAATTTAAACTTATTGATTTGGGTTTTTGAGTTGTATTAATGTTTCCGTATGTTTTCTCCTGAATATTAGTCAACCATAATGTAAGTGGGGTTTTTTCTTTGTTATTTTAATGTGTTTGCCTGATTTCTTTTTGATTTCAGCTTGTTTTTCTTTGATTTTTCTTGTCTAAAAGGGCGTGTGTAAAAATTAAATGGGTCATGTTTTGGGGAAAATTTTGGAAACAAAGCAAAATATATAAGTATTTTAGGCTCATACGAGTGGACTATCAAGTCAGTTCAAATATTTGGGCCTCAAACTTACGATTGTGTGCTTTTAGAGTTTTTAATTCTTTGTTTCCAATTTTATTATTTTATTTTATTTTATTTGTGTGTTGAGGGAGTTCTTACTTTCATTGGAATAAATTACTTTATAGATAAATTATTAAGTTTTCTTTGCATTTTTTCTATTTCTTTGGTTTTGATGTTTCAGTTGAACATGGGAAAAGTTGTTGCTGTGGGTCCTGGGCACCATGATAGGGAGGGAAAGCTGATTCCTGTTAGTGTGAAGGAGGGAGACACTGTTCTGTTACCTGAATATGGAGGAACTGAAGTAAAGCTTGGTGACAAAGAGTAAGAACATTTTTGTTGAAGCCTATTTTCCTGTCATATAATCTGTTTTCTTCAAGTTTGTGATGATGTGTTGTGCTCTTCGCCCCCCTCCCCCTTCTCCCACCAAAAACTCACTAACAAGAATCAACCACCCCCTTAAAAATACAAAGCAATTGCTATGCTAAAGATGGGTTGATTCTTAAAACAAACTAAAAGAATTACGGGTTTTTTATCAACTAAAATTGAGATTTTGTTGTTTATTGTACCTCCATTAAACCAAAAACAAAAAGCTTTGAAACTGTTTCTTTTCCTGCTTCAACAAAGAATTAAAACAGAGCTCTTTGTTTCTTTTCAACAACTGTCATGTATCCTGCAAACTGCTGAAAAAGGACTGTTGGTTGGCAGGGCAATTTCTGGATTTTACGAGTTCCATATGTGGGTTTCACCATTACACCACACCTATATGCAATGTATAGATTAGAGATAGTATGGTAGAGAGAGAGAAAGAGGTGTGGTGGTAGCTAACTAATTCCCAAATGAATGGACATTAGCCTATTCCTACGCTGTTTAATTGTCCTTGTATAACAACTACTTTGTGGCCTTGTCTTTGAGCATATCACGTATCTTTGTCCAAGTCACACATTTTGACTTCCAAATAATCCAAATATACCCAGCAAGCTGTATCAATTTGAAAACACAGAAAAATGATTTCGGGTCAAGCACCACTTCATTTACTTTGTGTGTAATTCTCCATTGTTGTTGGTAATTTGTTATCTTTAATTATCATTTACTTTGTGATTAGTTCTCCATTGTTGTTGGTAATTTTTTGTCTTTAATTATCTCTATGTTATATGATGTAACCTATGCATTATTCATGCTTACAAAATGTGCTTTTCTCAGGTACCATCTGTTTCGAGATGATGACATACTGGGAACTCTGCATGACTAATTTGATACTTTTTATCCTCCATGGATGTTTGCTTCCGCTTAATCAAGGACCGGTTTTAGGTTAAAGCTATATATAATGAATGTTAGAGAATGTTCCAGCAGTAAGACAGTTTCTTTATCTAAAAATGCTCTGAAATTAGATGACAACTGTATGTATTTTATCTTTTGGAGATGATTTTCATAAATAAAGCTAGGCTCTTTATTCTAAAATATTATTACCTGAGCTCCATTTGTAACATGAAATTGGGGGACATGTCTCAATGTGATTTTATTTTTTGTTGTATGCAATTTGACAAGATGCATTTGTTTGTCGTTCTGTTGATATGCACTTCAAATATGCAATGCCTTGAGTTATTGAGTAGTAGTGTTCTAAAAACACTTTTGAAAGGTAAAAATATAAAATTTTGGGTTTGCTGAGAGTCAAACTTCTAATACTAGTGTGACTTGTACTGTGTGTTATGCTTCTGATGCATGTACATTTTGTTCTCGCATTGTTGGATTCATTTGCTGCAAAATATAGTAATTGAGAGGGGTGAATCCATGCCCAAGTCTGGCCTGGCTGCGACCTGGTTCAGAGGGCAATTGGTTCAGGAGTGCCCTAACCCCCTTCTCATTGGCTGTGATTCAAAATCATCCTGGCCGTCTGAATGCATGGACATTTTGTTCTTCTCACGTTGTATTTGTTCTTCATTTCCTTCCCTTCCGGCTAACTAAATAAAGTCATGGTGCAAAGTAACCACAGTTGCCAACCTACAGGCTAACGGCTTTTTTAAGCAAAAATATAGTCAGAGTCTGTATAAAATAAATCAACCTGTAAAGCAAGACTCGAATGTCTAACTAGAAAATCAAGATTATGAACCTTCTTTTTATTTATTATTTTTATAAAAATACAAGTATAATGAATTTGATAATTGAAATATTTACTTTCTCACTCACAAGTATTATTATAAATTCATTGAGGAAATTACATCTAATTACTAACCTAGCAGGCATAGAGGAAAACTAACAAATCTCATACGAAAAGGAAAAACAGACTCATAAGTGATTGATAAGAATCAAACTTCACCTGGGTTAAATAAAAAACCTACAAAAAAATATTCGATTATCATGAATTAACTTGATGCTAAGTAAGAGATATTACCTCCCGACATACGCGTCGACACTGTATTAATGCTAAAAAAATAATTATAAATATATAATTAAATTCTTTTCATGACTTGAAAGAGGGTCCTTCATTTCATCAATTCCAATACATATATAAGAAAGTCTCCATTATTAATATTACTAATATTACTATAATAATATTAATTATTAATATTAATAATAATATTATATATATATATATATATATTAAAATCGGTTATTATTATTAATATTAATAATATTGTATTATTAATATTACTATAATAATATTGTATTAATATTAATAATAAATATTATTATAGTAATATTGTATTAATATAAATATTAATATAGTAATATTGTATTAATATAAATATTAATATAGTAATATTGTATTAATATAAATATTGTAAAACATTGCAATAGGTTAATGATAAGGAAAGCATTACAAAATGAAGTCTGCCCGGCCAGTTGAGCTTGTGCCGGCTGGGGTGTTTTTTTTATTTTTTTTATTAATTTATTAACAGCCGGGATAGCTTGTAGCGGTCGGGAGAAAAGAGGTTGTTAGAACAGTGTTATGGCAATCGGTTGACATGGATGGAATCCCATATATATATACTAGCTGGGTCCCGTGCCTCCGGCGCTATATGGACAGTGAGATTTATCTCAAACTTAGAACGACCCAGATGATTTATTAAGTGAGCGGAAAATTCAAAATCATTATTAGATAGATTAGATAGATAGATATATTTTATTAGATAGATGTATGGACGGTGGGATTTATCTCAAACTTTGGACGGCCCAGATGATTTATTGAGTGAGCGAGAAATTCAAAATCATTTGTATTTTATTAGATATATATATATATATATATATATATATATATATATATATATAGGAAAAAATGTATGTACACAACCGTGTATTATACAGTCGACTATGACGACAGTTTTTTGAGCTATAACGACGGTTTCACCCGTCGTCATAGCTATTCTGAGCTATGACGACATTTTACGGTCGCCATAGTCTAAAAGATCCGTCGACATAGCCCTACTATGTAATACACAACTGTATATATATATATAGCTCATATATATATATATATATATATATATATATATATATATATAGGGGAATGATCCGTGGAAAGCGTTAGCTATTAGCACTGTTTGAACTAACGCTAATTTAACCGTTCAATATTAGAGTTAATGGCTGAGATGAATGCCCAGCCGCTAGAGGGAGTAGCGGCCAGCAATAAATTAAAAAATCCTCTCTACTGGCCGCTAAAGGGAGTAGCGGCAAGTCAAAACGTCGTCGTTTTGACTGGCCGCTACTCCCTCTAGCGGCCAATACAGAGCGGCCAACACAGAGGATTTTTTAATTTGGCCCATTTCCCAGCCGCTAGAGGGAGTAGCGGCCAACAAAAAAAATTGGCCAATTACTGATTATCCTAATTATTCTTGTACATGCTACTTATTAATTAGTAAAATAAAATAATAAAAAATTATAAGTATAATTATAAGGATAATCAATAATTATTTTTATACTTATCCTTATACTTATTAACAAATTATACTTATACATATTACTTATTAAACAGTAAAATAAAATAATAAAAAATTATAAGGATAATCAGCAATTATTTTTATACTTATCCTTATACTTATTAACAAAATAAGTATGTATAAGAATAATTACTGATTATCGTCTTATAATTTTTAATTATAAATAGGTTATAGTGATTGAGTTTATATATTTGAGTAGGAATATAATATAAATTCAATCACTATTTTCTATTTATAATTGAAAATCATAAGACGATAATTATTAATTATCCTTATACATACTTATTTTATTAATAAATATAAGGATAATTACTTATTATACTTATAATTTTTTATTATTTTATTTTACTAATTAATAAGTAGCATATACCAGAATAATTAGAATAATCAATAATTGGCCAATTTTTTTTGTTGGCCGCTACTCCCTCTAGCGGCTGAGCCATGTGCCAAATTAAAAAATTCTCTGTGTTGGCCGCTACTCCCTCTAGCGGCCAGGAGAGAGGATTTTTTAATTTATTGCTGGCCGCTACTCCCTCTAGCGGCTGGGCATTCATCTCAACCATTAACTCTAATATTAGACGGCTAGATTAGCGTTAGTTCAAACAGTGCTAATAACTAACGCTTTCCACGGATCATTCCCCATATATATATATATATATATATATATATATATATATATATATATATATATATATATATATATAATAAAATATAAATGATTTTGAATTTTCCGCTCACTCGATAAATTATCTGGGCCGTCCAAAGTTTGAGATAAATCCTACCGTTCATATATCTATCTAATAAAATACATCTATCTATCTAATAATCTAATAATAATTTAATAAAATACACATGACTTTAAATTTCCCGCTCACTCAATAAATTATTTTGGTCGTTCAAAGTTTAAGATAAATCATATTGTTCATACAGTGCCGGAGGCACGTGACCCGGCTAGTATATATATACCGTCTTTGAAATTTATATATGAGGCCAAATAATAGTAGCTAGGAAAGACAAATGTAGTGAACGTGTCAGAATGGCTATTAGTCGTTCGGAATTGAATATCACAACTGGCATGAAAGAGAGATTTAGATTGATTAGAATATAGAAGAAGCAGAAGCAGATGATGATGAAACACGTGTTAAATTTATGGTGTACTACAAATTTTATTCAACACGTCAAAATGGAGTCTGAAATTTGACAGACTGTTACGGTCTCTTCTCTTCTTGTACGTATATTATTATTATTATTATTATTATTATTATTATTATTATTACACGTAGTAGTATTATTGTATTATGACTTACTTACATAATATCCACATGCAATAGACACCATGTAATCATCAATAAAACTAACCTCACTATATTTTTATGTGAAATTACAACAATATTGAATTTAAGCACAAACTCTTATTTAACTCATATGGTGAAACATTATATGTCTATCTGATTCATGAAATACAAAGCTAAGCGAAACAGCCCCATATACGCATGCTATCATGATAACAATACATACTCGCATGTTATTTTCCAATTCCATACAAGCACTTAAAACGAATGGTGATCAATCATTCATGCATGCAAATCAATCATGCTAGAAATTCCTTATGATACGCAAAACAGTCTAGCAATCAGGCCATAAGTTAGACTAAGTATTAAAATCTGTTATAATCTCATAATGGAGTTTAGTTCATGACTGAACCAAAAGCCATTATGGTATCAAAGAAATATATGGATAATAAATAAATAATTAAAAGAGAGAAGATAGAATCGATCAGACCCAATAGCTAATTACAATCCAGATGTAACGTTCAAATCCACACTAAAATCCAACAAAATAATACACGTAGTAGTATTATTGTACTGAATTGAAACCTCATGGAAGGTGTTGCACGTGTTAATATATTCAATTTTACTATAATAATTAGATACAAACCTCTCGCGTTGCGGCGGAATTATTCAAATTTTTAATAATAAATATGTGCGTACAATTAATAAATTAAAATATAATAAGAAAATAGTATATTATTGTGCGATGATCAAATAGTATAATCGGATTAGAGATAAGTCAAAAAAAAGACCATAACACATTTAAAACGATTAAGTCTAAAAAAATAAATTTGTACTAAATAAAGGCAACAATTAAAAAGTAAATTTATACACGCATTTACATGTCATACCAATAAAATACCTCATGTCCTCATCATTTACATGCATACTTACATGTTTGTGTTTATTTATAATATTAACAAAATCAAAATACAGACATAAAATGAAAATACTAAATATTCAAATTAAGAAATAAACTCAGTTCCTTATTGTTGATATAAGAAACATGAATAGCTCTAATCTAAACACAAACTTTCTAATCGAAAATCCACCAAAATTTTCAATTAAACACGATTGACAACACAAATATCAGATCAATCAAATCAATTGCAAACATTATTCCGCATATCAGCAACTAAATGCAAATGCAATAATCTCAAATTTTAACACATAATATCTAAAAATTTAGAAAATAGGCAAACCAATGAAATAATTCCACCCGCTTCTGGGTTATGTTTCACACTCCTGCATATAGCTTGTAACCTGTAAGTAATAATGTGTGTATATAATGGCTCTCCATCGTGCGAAACGTGAATGACATAAGTAGAAGAAAGACAGAGAGACAAAACAGAAAAGAAGATAAAAATTGACCGTGAAAGAAGAAGAAGAAGAAGCCGTGGTTGCTATTCACTTATGAGAATAAATAATTAGCCTGATTAATATACGTATATATATGTATGTATATGCATGGAGGATTAGGTCAGGTGATCATTAACATTATTTTAAACTCTAATTCAGTTAGGAAGTTTTATCCATATAAAATTGTGTTCATTAGTTGTTGAAGGGATTAAATTCTACTTGGTTTGTTATTATTTATCCATAATTTAAAAAAGGATAGGATATAATTAAGATAATTGGTTTGTTATTATTTATCCATAATTTAAAAAAGGATATGACATAATTAAGATAATTGGTTTGTTATTATTTTTCCATAATTTAAAAAAGGATAGGATATAATTAAGATATTTGGGACATAATTAAAACTGTTTAAGATGGACAAGTGTTGTATTTGTAGAAGGACATTTGTCAATATATGGTGTCATGTACTGTGATTTAGTATATATAATAGATAATAGATATATTAACACAAAATGTAAAGTTTTAAAATATCAATATCTTATTCTATCTTCACCACTAATATTAATTGTTTACAAATTTAGTTTAATTTAATTGACAACCTAATCCTGCATATGATTAACAGTGAAATAATTAATAAAATCTATAAATACTAAAATTATGTTTGTTTATTTGTTTGTAAAGATTTTAATCTCAAAACAAACTATTAATTTTAGGATTAAATAATTTTAATCACATGCATGTTTATTTTATGAAATTATTCATGAAATAACTTAAAATAATATTGTAAGACCCCAACTTATTATTAATGAAATTTAATTTACTCTATTTATTATTTTAAAATAGTAAGGGTGAATTTGATTAATGTGGTTAGTTATGGGTAAAATGCGCAAATATTTTAAATAAGCAGGTGGTTATAAAATATTCATTGTTGTCGGGGAATATTCGTTTGGTCGTGGAATATTCTTGCTGTCGGGGAATATTCGTACGACGACGCAGTCTTTTGTGGGCCCCATAACGGAAAGCGATTGGATGAAGAAAACGACAAGTATAAGTTGTTTATAAAAAACGGCGTAGTTGTTACCGATAATACTATTGGAATACCCGGTGGTTAAAACACAGTAATACGCGTTGTTGCACAGTAGCACACGGTATTGCACCAATTATTGATTCTTACGTAAGAAGGCACTACTCAATAATTGTTACAGTAATTACTGTTCAGTATTTTATGTTATTGATTCAATAATTGCTGCATTGATATTTTATATTACTGTTGTTTCAATAATTATCACTACACAGTATTTTTCATTATCGAAGCAATAATTCATATTATCTGAATAATATTATTAGATAACATTATTGGCAATGTCTAGAAAGTTCTGTCTAAGGAGAGGTTTGGTCACCTAATTGCTCGCCAGTAAGGAGAAATCTTTATTGGAAAGCCCCCTCTATCCTGAGAACGGTCTGGTTGTCAGTATTGTGATTCTATAATATTATTTGTGAATAATTAATTATTGATTCATATGATGAGAAAAATATTAATTTTATGTGGATATAGATGGAGAAAATTTTTAATGTGACAATTGTTGAAAATTAATATGTTATCTTTTTTTGATAAAATAATTCATTTAAATATATTATTTTAATAATATATTAACGGTGATATTTTTACGATGAATGTGGGATATATGAGTATATGTGGAGGAGGAGTATTTTTGTTACCAAAAATATTTAAAGCATGTTTTATGTGTCGGTGGACCCATTTCTTGACTGAAAATTTGATTATAGCCTGTAAAATCGCCCGTTTATTGATTTCAGTCAACTTCTGTTTGGAATTTGGAAAAACTTCCTTCTGCAAAGTTGTAGATAATGGAATTTCCTATAAAAATTTGCAAGATTCGAATTTTTTGGTAAAAGGGCTATTTATTATGAATTATTGAAGTTCCGAAACTTCGAAATAATTGATTTTTGGAAGTTTAAAATATTTTTATTTACAAAAACGTTTTTTTCATTTGGTTCCCTCATTTAGCATGTGTTGATGGCTGAGATCATATTGTCTAGATGGGCGTAGAGAATTTATTAAATATATTAATATTATATTAAATTTTCTGCTTTGGTGTTCTAAGCAATTTCCTATAAATAGGGTGCTTATGTTAGAATTGAAAATCACACCAGAAACTGAAGTTTTCTCTCTCTATATTATCGAGCGTATTCTTGTGAGTATTTTGAGTATACTTTGAGTATTGCTATACGGTGCAAGTTCAAATCATAGCCTATATCCGGTGTTTCAACTAGAAGTACTGTCTTTCTAGGTAAGAGATAGTAAAAGATGTTATTTTCTTCTCAAATGATATTATTTCTTCAATATCATTATGTTGAAATATTGGTCGGAACTTTTTATCAAATTTGAAACTTTTTCATGTCGGAGTTACTATTCATGAGTTACTATTCACGAGTTACTATTCACGAGTACTATTCACGAAGCGTGATGATGTTTTTTTTGTGAAATTTCTATCTTTTGGTGTCGGAGTTAGTATTCACGTATACGACACTATTCACGAATACGACACTATTCACCAAAAAATGAAATTTCTTCTTTTTGTCCAAAATATCTATTCTGGATACTAGCTTTGATTGTATCCATGTTTTGATCATTCTTGAATTTTACTTCAGTATGATTATTTATGAAGTATTTTTGAACTCAGATTGTTTAAAGTACGAATCCTTAATACTTGTTATTTTGTTTCACTGGATTCGTTTCCTTTAAAATATTTTTCATCATCCTCAGTCCTAAATGATGGTGTTACTGAATATCTTTGGCCTGTAGTGCAAAGATGGTTGATTTTATTATGAATATCTTTGGCCTGTAGTGCAAAGATGTACAGGTGTTGAGATGAACATGAACAATTGATGAATATCTTTGGCCCGTAGTGCAAAGATGAACAGGTGTTGAGATGAACATGACCGACTGATGAATATTTTTGGCCTGTAGTGCAAAGATGAATATTTGATTTGATTTGAGATATATATTGATTGATGTTACAGGGATAAAATATTGATGATGAACTTTTAAATTCATATATGTTAATAGATTTCATTCTCTACTTAACCCCTCTAATGAATTATTGTTTCCGCTGCAGTTGTTGATCTAAAACTTTTTGTCTATTGTATTCTATCAGATTTTTCCCTGTTAAAGACTAAGGATAATTTGTTGTACATTATCTTAGTCATAATATTATTTACTGGGCTAGTTGAGCTCACCCTTTTTCTTGTTGTTCTATTTTTCTTCTCAGGAGACGAGAATGTAGCGAGTACGAGTCGGGGGATGTAATGATGGTTCTAGAGAGAGTTGTTTAGTAGTCCTCACCATTTTTATAAAATAATGTATCAATAATTATGATGGGGATTTATTTGTATGTGGATATTGTCTAGATAGCAATATCTGTATTTAAACTCACAGCTTGTATGTTGTAATGTAATAATAAAGTTGTAGTTATTTCTGTACCATGTAATTGACGACTCAGAATGGGTTGGATGGAATGAACCTATTTTGGGGGCGTCACAAATATCATGTTATATTTATTTTGTTCAAAATTATTTAAAAAATTGGATAAAACCATATTGTTTGGATCAGACTATTATATATTATATTCTCAAAGTTGAAGGTTAATTTTATCCATAAAATTTTAATAGTTCCAAATAGTAGAAATTATAATATATAGTTGGACGCGGTATTAAATAGTCCCTCATTTCAAGTCATTTTATTATCTCGGGATTAATAGTGACATGTCTATTTTTTAAAACAAACAACAGATTTGTGATTAATAGTTCAATTCTAAATGTAATCTTTACAAATAAACATAGTCTAAAATCTTGTTAATGAAAAAGAGTCGGGAAATCCAATAAAATGGATAATCATTTCATTATATATAAATCATGTGAAAAAAGCTTCTAAAATTTAATCACTCATCGACAATGCATACATTATTAGAGTTAAACCCATTCTTTTACTGAGGAGAACAATTGGACCCACTAATTAATCGGTTAGGGGAATCAGTCTTTCGTTTCAGAGTTATTTATTTTTTTAAAATTAATTAATTTGTGATTTTTTAAATTTTTAAATTAATAAAATAAATCTAATTTTAACTAATATAATGGTAAATATTAAAAATTATTTCTTATTGTCATTTTGTAACCTCATCTGAATTTTAAGTTTTGAAAATTAATTTTTAAAAAAGTAGCAACAAAATTATATTTTATCAAAGTGCAATGACATAGTTTCAAATAATGTCTCAAATATCATCACATCGTCACCATCCCGTCGTTAATGCATGCGTATCTCATTTCTTTTTTTCTTCTTTTTATCTACATAAAGATTTAGATAAAAAAAATAGTATGCAATTAATTATATATTTAATTTAATCTCTTTTTTTTCATAATTTAATTAGAATCTTATGTAATTGGGTTTATAAGTATGATAATTATTAAATCGAGTAAAATTACTCAGACTTTCTTTGAGAATATTTCAAATTATAGCGGCCTACTTTCCTTCAAGGATGGTTTTAAAAATTGGATCAGACCGACTCGTCGGTTCGGTAAGTGAAAATTGGAATCGATTAGTATTTCGGTACGATTTGAATAAAAATATCAATTTTGGTCAAAACTCAATTGACCGTTGACCCACTGGTCAAACCGATTATTCAACCGGTAAAATCGGTTATTGACCCAATGATCCCGTTTTTTTTAGGTACCAAAAGTTTAATATTAAATTTAACCAGTTTTAGCAATATTGTAACTCAATTTTATTATGTTTTAGTTCATAAAAAATAAATTTTTTTAATTTTATTAATTACTAATATTATATATTTTTATATATTAAATACATCACTGAGTTAATAATGATTAGACCATTAATTAGATCAGTAACTCATCTACCTGATATCTTTTTCGATTCAATGACCGATATGGGTATGAAAACCTTGCCTTGAAGTCAAGAATTTATTTAGCTTCGAAAGTACTACTCCATCCTCAATTTTGTAAAATTATTTTCATCCACACATGACAATTGAATTCAATGTTTCTCAACTTGGAATCCTTAATTTTCTTCTAACTTGTCTGAATTTGAAACTTTGATATTTTTACCAAATAAGGAAATTTTTTATTTTTTTAAAATTTTACTTTTTAAGAAGTTTAATATAATCTAATAATTAAGTACGTCAATCACTATTATAATATTAAGAATCAATCAAATCTTACTAAAAAAAACACACAAACAAGCCTTACATAAAAAATAAATAAATATTAACATGAAAGGACATTACTACAATATAAATGAATCGTTACATAATCAATCTCAATAATCGTTATTTTTATTTTTATTTTTAAGTAAACTCACATAAGAAAGAAAATAAAAATAAAGTCTCGTAATAAATGGGAAAGAATGTTACAGAGAAATGAAACTGAAACCTAATGATTTAAAGAGAATGACAAATAATTAAAGAGGTTTTGTGATTCAATTAAAAAACAACTTGAGAGCTTATGAAGTCAAAAAAAAAAAGTCAACCTTAATTGCATGGACCAAATTATAAATTTAGCCTAAATATCTTTTATAAGAGAGAAGCTAATTAATCCTTGGACACAAAGTATGTATGTTTTATTATTAACTATCATTGTGCAAACACCTAGACTATGTTTATTTGTATATAAAAATTATAATATCGGGATTATAATTCGTGAGATTATAATCTTAAGATTATTAATTCTAGGATTATAATCCCGAAATTATTAGTTTCAAATTTAAATTTAAAAATAAATAAAACCTTTGAAATTAATTAATAGCTTTATTCTAATTATTATCCTTGCAAACAAACAATATAGCCCTAGGTTAATAAACTCAATAGACGTAAGGTAGAGGTGATAAATATGTTTCCATTTTTCTTACTTCTTGTTACTTCTTGTAAAGTTAAGATTGAATACATTTTATTTACCACAAAGCTTAATTAGTAAAATCTAGAAACACTAATATTAATATATATATATATATATATAATAATTCATAACATGTATTTGTTATGAATATTTATAGAGTATACATTATTTATACCAATAAAAATAAGAAGAAACGATTAAAATTAAAAATCAATATTTATTATTATTATTAACGAACGGTAAAAAAAAAACACATATATAACCCGTTATAATAGAAGATGATTTATTTTTTATTTTTCCTCACAGCCCCGTTAATTTAACCCGTTCGTATGAGCTTATCGAGTCGCCGAGTTTTCAGCTACTAAACGGCTTAGCTCTCCTTCTCTCTCTCTTGACAGTTTTCGGACGTGCTTCGGATAGTCGCAGCCCCTAATTATCTCTCAGACACCTATATATAATATATATAAACAAAATAGATCTAAATAGCACCATCTCTTAAATAATACTCAATTAATTATTATTAAATTTAGTCAATTAATTTTTTATATCAAAAAAGATAAATATAATACCATTATTAATTTTATTTTAAAATTTGTCATTAAATTTATTTTAAAATTTTGAATTTACCAAAAAATTAAATTTAAAAAATAATAATTTACCAAAAGGGTAAAATTATCGTTAAATTTACATTAAAAAAATTAATAATGATTTTATAATAAAATTATAATAATAATAATTTACTTTAAAATTAATATGGGTCTTATATTTACATTTTTTGGTATAAAAATTAATTTAATAAATGTTAAAATGAGACTTAATATTACACATAAGTATTTTTTAGTCATGTGTCGTTATCAAGCCATCAACTTTTGACGTTATACTATCAATTAGACGTAGTTAAAAAAATTCAAAATTTTAATCATCTAATAAAAAAATTGAGAAGACATTCTCCTCTGAATTGGAAAAAAAATTAAATGTTTAATCCCCTAATTGAAAAAAATAAATAAAAAATAATAATCTTGAGCGTCCATCTGAATATCGAACGATTGATATTGCATTCATCCGTAATTTAATTTTCAGTATACCGCAGTTTAATACTCCGAATGAAACAAATGTTCAAAATACCCTACTCATAAAAATATCTCGTCCGCATTATTAAACCGTGCATGGGCGCCAAGTATGATTGGCAATTGAGAAACGACGTCGTTTTTAAATAAGTGTCGTCTATAGTATTAAATTTCGGATGCAAAGTATGGCTGACCAATTGGAAAACGACGTCGTATTGACCAAATTCATTTTTTAAAACTCCACAGTATTAAATTGCAGATGCCAAATAATTGATTACACTCTATGATTTCATTGATTCACTATACGATTGTGAACAAATGAAAACTTAAAAAACATGTATACTTTATCTCTCTAAACTCATAAATCTCTCAAATGATTCTTGAAGCTTTGAATTTACTATTTTGTTATGTTCTTTTTCAGATCAAGAACACATATTACAATGAGGATATTTTGGACATTTGTCTCGTTTGCAATATTAAACTGCAAAATAATAGAAACTAAACTGCGAACGGAGACTATATCAATCGTTCGATATTCGGATGGACGCTCAAATTCTGTTGTAGGGATAATTGGCGCCCGGTCTAGTAACCGACCAAAATTTTTTCTTGTAACTCTCAAAAAATATATATATTTATTTTCACTAAATTTTTTATAAAATTTAATATTTTTGGTATAATTTGGATACATATAAAAAATAGTTATACAATTATAATAATAAAAAAAATTATATGTATCTAAATTACAACAAAAACATTGAATTATGTTAAAATTTCAATTAGAATAAATATTATGCGGGTGACCCTAGACTTTTTGATATTTGTATATACTTCTTCCATTCCTAAATAAGTGACGTTTTAGAAAGAAAAAAATTGTTTCAATTAATTTATCGTTTACAACTTTCTAGGAGAATAAATTATTTTTTTTCTTAAATCACCCGTACTTTCTCTTATTATCCCAAGAAATTCTCATCCTTAATATTAATAGTTTTCAACTTCCCATAAAAAGTTAGTGATAAAATTTTATACAGATTTTAATTATTAAATTATAATATTAAATAATTTTTTTAATTAATATGCAAAAGCCTTAAATGATACTTATTTAAGAACAGAGAGAGTATATTTATACACGTCAGCACCTGACCACCACGAACCGCCGCTACCTACCAACAAGGCAACAATCTCTCTCTCTCTATCAAAAACCCAAATTCCGAAATTCCCAAAATCCACATCAGTATCATCCTCGTTCAATCCACTCAAATTTTCTCTCTCCATTTGTTTTTATATATCTACATGAAGAGAGAGAAATAGAGAGCTATAGAGACAGAATATATGTCATACTAAAATATCATATTCTTTCTTGAATTTATTACCTGCAAATTACTTTCTATAGATTTTTACGTTGATTTTCTGAGAGAATATAATTGGATTCTTTACATCAATACCTCATAAACCCACTCGCTGTAGATATAGATTGGGTCAGATATTGTTTTTAATTACTTTTGTTTGCTGTCGATTCTGATCATCATCTGTTTCGATCGTAACTTAAAAGCAAATAATTTTGGCGTAATTGATTTTGTTAATCTAATATCAAGAATCATCAACATTTTTTTGGTCAAACCCGGTGGAACCCAGGTTTCTCGATTTCTAGGTATGATCATAAACCCATGAAATATCGAATTTTGATTTCTGGGTATTGACCCGCAAATTGATTTTACGATCTGGGTTTTTGCTCGAATTTTAATTCCGAACGAGTGAATGGCGGGTATGAAGTCTGGAAACATTCTCGATAAGTGGCGGGATTACTTTCGTACTTCCAATTCTGACATATTTGATATTATCGAACATGGGATTATGGTTGCTGCTTCTGATTTTCCCCAAGAGTTCAGGTTAAGGCGAGATCGAATGGCTCAGATTTTGTTCTCTTCTAAACTGACTAAATGTGTAGGTTGTGTTCGTGTTGAGTTGTTAGTTCCCGGTGAAGAGAGAGATGATGATGATGATAATTTTAAGATTGATGGTAGATGTGATTCTGAGACTGGTAGGAGAAAGGAGAGCAAATTGGATAGTGTTAGAGACGATCATGGTGGTGAGATGAATGTGAACCAGATGCTTAGCAATTACAGCTATGGGGATGCTGAGGCATTAACTGATGAGATTGAAAAGGAGTCTCAGATGCTTGGGGAGGTTTTTAGAATCAAAGGGATTTTGGAGAACAGTGAAGATGAGGTTTGTTTGTCCTCTTCTTCTACTTACATTCTTCTGTTTTATTTGTTTGTTAGTATAGTTATATGTTTATGAAAATTAATAAGTTTTTGAAGCTGTGGTACTTGGCTATGGCTCTTTTGAGATGGGTTTGAAGAATTGTTTTCTGAGATAGTTTAATTTTAGTTTGATTAGTATTTTTTGAATGGATTCAATTGTTTGCCCGGTGTTAGGGATTTTGATTGATAGTTCTTTTTTGACAGCCTGATTCGTTATTGATCGATTCACTGAGGAGGCTTGAATTGATGTCTTTGTCTGTGGAAATTCTCAAGGTTTGGATATAATGCTTTATACTAGTCATTGGTTATTTTCTTAGTATTTGTTTTAGGGTTAGTTGCATTTTAAAACCTTTTCAATGTCGTTATATTGAGTTTGGCTCGTTTACATTACTGTTCATACTTCAGGCCACTGAGATTGGAAAAGCAGTTAATGCTCTTCGAAAGCATGCCTCAAAGGATATTCGACATCTAGCCCGGAAACTCATTGAGTATGAATTTCTTGCTTCTTGCTTAAATGAATTTCTATATATGAATTGTATTCACTTGACAGTGCAATAAAATATTAAATGACTCCCACTTGTGAAGATACCATTAGGAGATTTTTGTTTTGTAATGTTAAAAATAATAGTTTGATGGCCCTAATAGTTAGGGCGCACGTAATTTCTAGGAATTGTGTACAAAATAAGAAATGATAAATAAATGGAGAAGAAGATGATGCTGAATAATTTTTTTTCAAGTGTTTCCATTTTCTACTCTTCAGTTTTCTTGTGTGATTGGACCATGAATTTTAATTAATTTCAGTGTCACCAATGTGATATGAATTGTGCACTAAATTTTGTTTATTTGGAATATAGAATTATATTATCCTTTCATTATCTGCTTATTAGTGGAGTTATTCTACTAGTTGTGAATTCAGTTCACTTCCTTTCAGCTAGAGTGGCCGTTAATTCTTCTATTTTATATTTGAGCTTAGGGAGCTTATCTCTTTATTCTGAACCAACTGTTATGAATTGCAGGAAATGGAAACTTATGGTAGATGAGTGGGTGACTGCTACAGCAACTATTGCAGGTAGTTTATCAGGAAGTTTTTTTAAAAAAAAAATTATATTTATATTTTTTTCATTTTTTTCATTTGAATAGAAATTGAGGTCAAAATCCAATATGTTCAATATGAACTTATAGGCGCCTTGGAAGGCAGTACCCCGGAGTCTATGAACCCCTCTGTTCTTGATGAAGAAGAAGGGCTCCCTTCGCCTCCATTGGATGATTTAGCATTTTTTGCTACTCAGCCTACTTCAATGGAACTTTCTCAGGTATTGTGCATTTCGTCATCCCTGTACGTTCAGCAATTTACTTGTGGTTTTTGTGATTATAAGCTGATTGAGGTTTTCTCTGGTGTGTTTTTTCTCAACTGTGCTGTGCGAAGTTCTTTGATGGCATGGATGATGACGAAAGTAAGTTGAATTTTTATCCCTTATGAGTTTCTCATATAGCTTTGCTACGTGTACTTTGTTTCAGAATTCCCTACTTTCTAGGAATTCATGATATTTATTGGTCGTTTTGTTGCAGATCTTGGAAACATCGCGGAATTCAACAAGAACCGTGAAAGTGGTAGAAAGCCACTGATGGAGAGCCGCAATATTATGAAGCAGAGGCAGCGGCTTCCCATTGAGTCAATCACTCCTCCAAAGGACAAGAAGGATGAACAAACTAGGAAACAAGAAGCTTCAATCAAGAAACAAGTGACACTACTGAAGCCAAATAAGCCCTCCATTGCGGAATCCGGACCTGGGAGACCTACAAAACCAAGTTTCGAACACAAGGTTCGTAACGAGACAAAGTTGCCGCAAAAATCAGAAAAAGTAACTATCCAGAGGCCACCAGTGTCTCAACAAAATGTAAGTCTTGCTATACCAGATGTTTTTTACACTTTTAGTTAGCCAATTGAAGCTTTGAGCTGATGGTTGTTTGTTTGACCAGAAATCAAGGTGTTCAGATGAGGCCTCCGTTCAAGTAAAACTCGAAGCCACAAAGAGGAAGCTCCAAGAGCGTTACCAACAAGCCGAAAATGGTTTGTCTACTCTTTTAAATATGGATTTCTTGTCTTGCGCGCCTTTGTAACCTTGAATTTGAGATGATATCTCCTAGACCTAGGTAAATTTGGATTGGAAAAAAAAAACTCAAAACTTGACATTTGTCGGAAAAATATACTGAAGAGGAAATCTGATGAGCATGCCTCACAGTGAGCTTGGTATCCAGCTGTTGGTTGGATGGGTTGACAACCGCCTGCTGGATGTCTATGCTTGTGCTGAGAGCACACAAACAATAGCATTCCTCTATTTTGACATTGTCTTGCTAATGGCTCTATATCTGAAAGAAGGGTCGCTCCATAAAGTTATTTGAATCTTAATAGCAAACTAATAAAAATTTGAGTTTCATCTGATGATGCTTTGTAATTTTTGTTAACAGCCAAGAGACAGCGGACGATACAGGTTATGGAATTGCAAGATCTTCCCAAACAGGGTCTTGGCCATAAAAATCCTCATGTGAGACCATAACAGGCATTGGGCAAATGGGCGTTGCTAGTTTCCCTAATTTTGTAGACTTGATTACAACAACCAACCAAGTTTCCTTCAGTTTGCACCAATAACCTCTTCAGGCAGTAGTTACCTTTCATTTGCTTGATTTTCGAAGGTGCAAATTTTATTTAATTGATATGGGGTTACTCCAAGATTTGGAGAGTCGGCTTTTGGGAATCCTCTTGTTCAATTAGGAGACATTTAGGTGGTAGACTTTTTTAATTGCAGTGTTAGAGACCGGCATAAACTTGATCCGTCTGGTTCGCCGACTTGTTTTGGAGGGTATCCAATTGCAGCCTCAGATATGTGAATTTTTCCTGAACAAATTTTCTGTGTCTTGGTTCTTATAGTCCAGTCAGTAGTCAGTGATTACATTTCTGGATTGCACAGAATAAATGCATGGTAAAAATGTAAAAACACATTTAAGTATATGTTATGGGTTAACTTGAATATTATTAATTATCATATTTATTTTTAAAACTTAAATAAAATTATATTAATTTTAAGTTTTAGAATTGAGCAAATTGATCCTATCAGTTACTACTAGCTTAATCACTCAATTATTTTTTATTATTGGAAATCAATTATTTCCTCCCAGCAAGGTCAAATTATTAGATGTTGAAAACATGGGAGAAAGGACTTTGGCTGCAGTGAGACTACATTTTCTTCTTTGTTTTTGTAGTACTATATAGTCCTCCAGTAGTCTCATTTAGTTACCAGGACAATTAGGTAATCTACCAACTTTCTCTTATTTTTAGGCATTTACTATTAAAATATGAATTACTCCAATTAATATTAAATTACATTAATACAAGTGTAAGATTAACACGAGAAACCAACCTTATAGTATGTCCAAAAAAGGATAAACAAAACAAACCTTACCTTATTTCTTGCAATCCCGTTTAAGGTCGCTTTTAGTTAAGGCATTCTAATAGTATTCACAACAGTTTTTTATTTTTATTCTTACTCTATAGTACTATTGAATCATTCTGTAAAATAGGGATTCAATTTTTTAACTATGTACCCAACAGTTTCTTTATATTGATTCCTTAAATATTAAATTTTAAAATTTAAAAATTAAAATTTGAAAGTTCTAACAGTCAAATCATGTTTTGAACGTTGTAACTATTTTTTTTATTTAAAAGTAATTGTTGTTTGAATTTAAAAATTGCAATTATTTTAATTTAAAAATAAATATTGCTAGAAATCAAAATGTGCAACGATCATTATGTGTTTATGAGAACTAAAACAACGTTATTTTAATTATAAAATAATAAAATTTATAAGTAGTAGTAATATTTTTTATAAAAATGATCAAAATCAAAATTTGACTGATTTTTAATTTTTTTATAGTTCTCTTTCTTCTTTCTTCTCTAAATCCTCTTTTTAAAAAATAAAAATGAGTGAATTTGATAGGCATGCATACCCAAATCAGCAATTAAGTGAGATAAAGATCCTTTAACCAACATAAAATCGCAATAAATAGGGTGTGAAATGTCATTTTACATAAATAGTAAATGCTATTTTGATTCCCTCACCCTGAGGAGTCAAATCATATATAGGGATTAAAATAGAGAATTATATAAGGATAATGAAACTGTTGGATATTGATTTATTGATATATTCTTTAAATGTGGGGATAGAGAGTCTATTAGAGAATCTGTTGTAAATGCTCTAAGTTAAGCAAATTTTTACCAAATGTGAAAGGTCTTAAATAAGATTCTAAATTTAAGCTCTCCAATATAGATTTAGATTAATGTTATAGATACAAATTATGCATAAAAACAAGTGTATAAACTGACCAAAAATATATTATGGACACAAAAAATTATACACAAACAATATTAAAAAAAGAGAAAAAATAGAAAGCGAGACATATTATCGAATGTTTTATACATTTTTATTGGTATGCAATACACGAGTCATACTTTTGGTACACAACTTTTGTATATAATTTATGCACATAATATATATATATATATTCTAAAACGATACAACATACAGAGTAATGTTATGGACACAAATTATACTTGAAAAATGGTTGTGCACAAACAAGGATAGAAAATTGAAGGCGAGATTCACAGTTGGATGTTTTTTTTACATATTTTTATCGATAAACAATACATAAGTCTTACTCTTCTTGCACAATATTTTATGTAAAGTTTGTGCACATTATTATTCTATTCCAACATACTCCCTTTGTCCTTTAATATAAGTATTCTTTTTAGAGATACAATTCTCCTGGGCTATGTTTGTTTGGAAGAATTATAATTTCGGGATTATAATTTAGAGATTATTAATTTCAGGATTATAATTATGACTATTAAGTCATTTTATAATCTCTAAACTAATGGTCTCAAGTCTAAATTTAAAAATAAACAAGACAATTAAAATTAATAGTCATATATATATATATATATATATATATATATATATATATATATATATTTTAAATAGTAGTATAATTTTTACAAACATACATGGAAGTATATGAATACATGAGATTGAGATTGGATAGAAGTATTTGATGACCCCAGTTATTACATGTTATGTAAAACAGTTGCTAGAGATAAATATTCACAATATATATTATTTTATAAATATAAAAAAAATACTTCAAATCAATTAAATTACAGTTAAAGCCCATTATATTTAAATATTTTATTACACATTATTTGTGTTGAGATCTTAGCATTACTCAACTTAATAAGATGTGTTTTTGGAATGAAGGACTTGTAATCAATGTGATTAATTTTAAAATGATATAAATTCATTTGATACTTTTAAATATTATAAATAACTTAAAAGTATAATTAACTATTATATAAAAATCTTAAACAATTTACATTTAATTCTAATATTTTTCAAATTAGCTTCTAAAAGTCAAAACTAAGGTAATAATAATTTTAAGGGGCCTTAGTATTTCAAGTGACAAAATCAAATTGGGTGGTGTTACTCTATATACTTAATACTAATTATATGAATTATGAAACGAATGGCAAATGTCCTTCTCCTTATCAAAAATTGCGGGTACAGATTTTGATTTTCACACTAACATTTAGCAAACTAAACTCCAGAAATTTCAAAATCGCCACCACTTATAAAAAATATATTATATTTTAATAATTTTTTTATATACTATACAATTATAATAATTGTATTAACTAAAATTAAATAAATTTACAGTTTAATATATATATTGTTGGGTATGAGTCATAAATTCGAATTTTATAATTATATTTATTATAAAGCTACTCGAATTCGAATTATATTTAAAAAATCCTACTCAGATTCGACTCGACTCGGATATTTATTACTCGAATTCGATCCGACTTGACTCGAATATTTATTCAAACAACTCGCGAGCTTCAAATTCAAGCTCGAATTCGAGTCTCCACATAATAACTAGTTTTATAATAAATATAATTATAAATTTAATTTGTTATTTTACTTAATAATGAGAAAATATATTTATTATTACACTTTACAAATATAAAATCACAATTAAAATTAAAAACAAAACAAAATAATAACTAATTATCCTAATTTAATTTAAATTTGTATATATTATAAGAGAATGTATCAAACATCTAATCGAATATGTATTACTGAGTATGTATCGAATCACAATAAAAAATTCGAGTAGTTTGAATCTTAAACGAGTCGAGTACAATCTTGCTCAGATTTTACTTATATTTTTATTCGAACTATTTTTAATGCTCAAATTTGGATCATATTATTAACGAATCCGAGTCTCGCTCGTATTTTTTCGAGTCGAGCCAGAACTGTGTTGGCTCGTTTACAGCCTTAGGTATGACAAAAATTCTTATTAGATTTGGATTTATGTATTACCTAGAATCTGTTTTGATTTAAGAAAGTTATATTTTTGAGATTTAGACACAGAGATATATTCAGAGACATTCAATTCAAAGAAATTCAAGAATTCTCATAGTTCTATCTCTCTATCATGTACTCTTCAGATATTTATTTAGTGAAATATTTTTTCTAGATTCTCTGTGGGTTTTTTCGATTTGAGTTTTCACGTAAAATCTTATGTTATTGTCTTTATCTTTCTGCGTTCATGAATTATTGTGTTTGTCATAGTTTATCATAATATATATATATATATATGCGATCGTTTGAGCTCAAAAATTAAATAATTTTAAAATGAAGGGAGTAAAATTTATAAAAAAAACTTGAAAATAATTTGAGGTAAGTACTAGGCTTCATTATTATATTGGCAAAGACTAATTATTGAATCCGTTGAAATATCATCTAAAATATGTGTGGAAGAATTCTCCAAAATGACATAAGAATTATTAGGCTTGTGTTTTTAAGCCAATGCAAATTTTCCTTAATTTTGCAAATTATATTTAACTCATTATCATTGTCATTAATTATGACTTGTATAACACAATTAAAAACAATGTAACGTGCCAAGAAATCATTATTATAGTATAAGTAATCTATGAAAATATATAAATATTTTTTTATTTTAAATTATAAAATTATTATTAAATTTTCGTAAGAAGAAATACATAAATTTAAAACCAAAAAATAAAAAATTCTTAAAGATTCGATCGGAAAGTTAGAGAGGGATGGGATTGGATTTGTGGGTCCAACTGGATTTGCCGACATGAAAAGGTTATTGGAAAATTCTAGGGGGACATTGTTGGGCGACCGGTCTTGGCGACCGGTCCAATTTTTTTTTTTTTTTTTAATCTCTCTCAAATAATTTATAAGATTTATTGGAACTAGAATTTTTACAGAATAAAGTGTTTTGGATGTCATTTAGATACATGTAAAAAATATGTCTGTACAGTCTGTACAGGCATATTTTTTACATGTATCCAAATGACATCCAAAATACTTTATTCTGTAAAAATTCCAATTCCAATAAATCTTATAAATTATTTGAGAGATATTTAAAAAAAAAAAAAAAAAAATTTGCCCGGTCGCTGGACCGGTCGCCAAAACCCGGTCAGCGTAGAAGAGCTCAAGGTTATTTTAGTGGTCGTTAAGGTATTAAATGATGGTTTTTTTGGTGGTTTGGATATGTAAACCTGTTTAAAAAAAAAGCTTACAATCATCCATACATATCCAAACCACCAAAAAAACCATCATATAGGGTATATAAAGACAAATTGGGTGGGTGGGTGGGTGGGTGGGTGGGTGGGTGAGTGGAGGGGCGTCCGGTACCTTAACGACCGGTACGTCCGGTGCCCTCTTTTTTTTTTGTTTTTTTTTTCATAATTATGAGGAAAAAAAATTAACACTGTGTACCGGACGCCCCCCCAACCCCAAGAAGACTCGGATAATTTCGAGACATATTCAGTTGGTTTGGAGAGGACAGATAATGATGGGAAGAAGATAGAGAAGAGTTTTTTTATTATTATTATTATTGAAATTGAATATAGAGGGTGGAAGGTTAAAATAGATACAATTCTAAACAGATACTCTAATATTATTTAGATGTCTAAACTGTTCATATCTTAACATTCAATTTTATCAAACACCACCTAAGTTGGGCATTATTGAATTAGATGGGAGCGTGAAAAGTCTTCATTTGAACTAAGCTAAGCGGTTATTTGTTTAAAATTGAATAGCTGAATCGATCAGATTTTTGGATGTAATTTTTTAAGTTGAATGGGCTGGATGACTGATGAATAAAATATTTTATATTTATTTTTTTTACAATATTAACTATTATATTAAGTAATATTAAATAAATTTACAACAATTTTAAATTTTTTTAGAGGGGTTAAATAATAAAAAATTGTTATTCAAATATTTCAAACATGTCAATTATCAAACAATTTTTTTTTATTCAATATTCAGAATTCTGTTTCATTCAGCTCATTTAGATTACTTAAACATTCAGAATTAAGTTTTATCAAGCACCCACTAAGTCATAAGCAACACAAGTATTAAGACAATTTGTTGACTCGTCATAATGAATCAATAACTAAATACAAGCTTAATAATTCGATTAAACTTGTATTTAATCAATTTTGGAATAGTCGAGACCTAATGGTTGTCAGACATCGGAAGGTGAGGACAAGATTAATAATCAATGCAAAACACTAGTAAGCTTAAAAACGACTAATCAGGTAAACACTGGTAAGCTTAAGCTATGGAGTCATTAAAATTTGAGTATTAAGTTGACTTATGACCCACCAAAATAACTCCATACTTGTCTTTATTATATATTGGTGTTCATAATAAGGCACTGGGTAATTTTATCCTGATTGGACTCACAATAATCAGTCCAGGGTAAATTACAATGTATCCATGCTAAATTCTTCGTATCTTGTGGATGTATATCTATCTACATGCATGCATGTATTTACATATCTCGTCTCAAAAGGAGCCGAGCCGGATTCTAAATATCAAAAGAAACTAAAAACATGAATGAATTCAAGAGTCAAAATTGAAGTTAAAGTCTCAAATATGGTGAGATGGGGTTTACAAGGGGATTTAATTATTTGAAAATGAAGAAGAATAAGAATGATTTGAGGAGAACAAACAATGAATAGCTGAATATTTTGTAAGTTGGATAATTATATTGATAAAATCATAACTTTACGTCTTACCTTACAGGGAAAAAATAATATATATATATATATATATATATATTTACTTTTGATATTATTTGTAGTTGATTATATTAACAAGAAATTTGACCTATAGCTAAAAGTGCTTTCAATAGTGTCGTGACACTAAAATGATGTTAATGGGAAGAGCTTCGAATGATTGAGATGGATTTCCTCTCACCAGAATGTCGGGTGGTATGCTGCTCTCTCTATACCTGTGAGACCCCTCCGGTGTAAAACTTAAGATTAAAGCGTAAGGAGACTAGGGGAGACCATTTCTCTCTCCAAGTCTACATATATTTTGTGGAACTTGAAATGTGAAGGTTAGTTAACTGGTACTTACTTTGATAGTGGTTAAGTTACCAATATGCCCTTAGTAGTGCTCTCAAGGGGTGGGTAGAATGACAACTAGAAAAATGCAGAGCATGATTTACAGATACTGATTGATAGGCGTGGGCTCGTTTGGCCGAACACGTGAGTTTGAATTTTAATGCCAAAACTCAAAAGCAAGCACTGCAAACTATTCGAAACCATAAAAAATGATTTTGAGATTTGGAAGACACACGGTGAATATGCAATAATGAAGTATTGCAGTGTCATTCAAACAGCACGTGATTACTTCCAACTTCACCGAGCTTCACCATAGCATTATTCTTTAGTATACCCAACTACTACCGCCTATGGTTATTATTACTACATTACATGTGATCTTGAAAATGCCATAATGTTCATGAAGAAGGGAGGAGCTTCAACAGAATTCTAAACCAAACTCCTGGACAAACACACATTTACTACAAAATATGCAAAATCATAACAAATCAGGAATTCAAACAGATAACATAACAGAACTAGAACTGGACATCTACTCAACATCCCCAACCTCTCAGTCCCCCCTCACCATTATACCCTAGGAGAGTGAAAAATGAAAAAAAAAGAAAAGAAGCAATCTTAAGGTTCATTGTAGTAGGAGCAGACTTAACAAGAATAATCTTTCGACTTGATATGAAAAAACATGGTAACCCCAATCACATAGTGAATCCACCATAGGATAGGACTATTATCACATACCCACCATGCCTGCGTCCTCGTCCTCGTCCTCGTAATCGCCTTCCTCATCAGCGGTAGCGTCCTGATACTGCTGGTACTCGGACACCAGATCATTCATATTGCTTTCTGCTTCGGTGAACTCCATCTCGTCCATTCCTTCACCAGTGTACCAATGCAAAAAAGCTTTCCTCCTAAACATAGCTGTAAATTGCTCACTTACTCGCCTGAACATTTCCTGAATAGAGGTGGAATTTCCAATGAAGGTTGATGCCATGGAAAGCCCCCTGGGTGGAATGTCACACACACTTGACTTCACATTATTGGGAATCCACTCCACAAAGTAAGAGGAGTTTTTGTTTTGAACATTGATCATCTGCTCATCCACTTCTTTTGTGCTCATTTTGCCTCTAAACATGGCCGAGGCAGTGAGGTAGCGACCATGTCGTGGGTCAGCAGCGCACATCATGTTTTTCGAATCCCACATCTGTTGTGTCAGCTCAGGGACCGTTAGGGCGCGGTATTGCTGAGAACCGCGAGAGGTCAGAGGAGCAAAGCCCACCATAAAGAAGTGAAGACGAGGGAAAGGGATCAGGTTTACAGCAAGCTTTCGAAGGTCAGAGTTCAGTTGGCCAGGGAAACGAAGGCAGCAGGTCACTCCACTCATTGTTGCAGATATCAAGTGGTTTAGGTCACCAACTGTTAAAGCAAAGGGAGGTCAGATTGCAAATGAAGAAAAAGCTTATAGTCATATCAGCATTTGAATTAATCAACAAATGACAGATAAATTACTTAACAGACCATATTCTTTAGTGAGTGTGATTTAGCAACTATCAGCTACTGAAACATCAGACTAAACAACATATAGACCAGCATATTTCAAAGGCATGCAAAACAAAACATGCACCGCAACACTATCCCACAAGCTTCTTTTATATTTTTAATTTTTGTAAACCTTTGCAACAACCTTGAATGTTTAGTTCCATAAATATTACTCCATTCTTTAACAACAACAGCTTCCACACAAATAAGGAATATAAAGATGCAAAACTTTGAATTCAGTTCAGGGGAAACAACAACTTTTAGTTATTGTACTCACAGCTAGGAGTGGTAAGTTTGAGAGTCCTGAAACAGATATCATATAAAGCTTCATTATCAAGGACCATGCATTCATCTGCATTCTCTACAAGCTGATGGACAGAAAGGGTGGCATTATATGGCTCAACCACTGTATCTGAGACCTTTGGTGAAGGGAAAACAGAGAATGTGAGCATCATCCTGTCTGGATATTCTTCCCTGATTTTTGAAATCAGCAAGGTCCCCATCCCAGATCCTGTTCCTCCACCAAGAGAGTGGCATACTTGAAACCCTGCAAAAAAGACAATTATGTTACAACAAAGATATATCCAAACATTAAAATTTAAACCCATCAGAAAGTTACATAATTTTGAAACAAAATTTTCAAAAAATCATTTCAAGATATATCCAATCATAATCGCCCTTTGCATATTAGATTAGCCAAATTAAAAAAATAAGGATATTAATTAGAAAAGAAAAAGCTTAAACTACATTGAGAACCACATTGTTCGGTGACCACTGAATTAACTTTACACTGGACTACTTCCCTCGTTCAGCTTCTTAGCAGTGCAGTAATCAATGATATATAGTTGTTATATATTCATTATACATTCCTCAAATGTTCAAAAATCCTCTGTAGACAAAATACTCAAACTTGAGACCAAAAAAGCTGAAGTAAAATTAGGAAACCATGCAAATTACCTTGCAGGCAGTCACAGTTCTCAGCTTCCTTCCTCACAACATCAAGAACTGAGTCAATAAGTTCAGCGCCTTCAGTGTAGTGTCCTTTTGCCCAATTATTACCCGCACCAGATTGACCAAATACAAAGTTGTCAGGGCGGAATATCTGCCCATAGGGACCGGTTCTAACACTGTCCATAGTTCCAGGCTCCAGATCCATGAGAACGGCACGGGGAACAAACCTCCCACAAGAAGCCTCGTTGTAGTATACATTGACACGTTCCAGTTGCAGATCAGATTTACCAACATACTTTCCAGTTGGATCAATTCCATGTTCATCACAGACAACTTCCCAGAACTTCGATCCAATTTGGTTGCCACATTGGCCACCCTGAACATGAAGGATTTCTCTCATTTTTCCTGGAATTCAGAAAATGAAAACAATTCAATTCACACACAACGAAGCTCTCTGAATGATTCCAGACAAATTTCTTTCAAATCTAAAAGATATCGAAGTTTTGTATGTATACCTCAATTTTCGTGGACGTCAGTGATCAAACAAGAGTTTTTTGATCTTAAAGATAAAATTAATTTAGAGAAATCAAAACAATTTCAGATAGAACTTCTTGTGAAATACAGGTTAGTCTCATTAAAAACATTTGAAATGTAGATTTAAGACACTAAATAACATAGGAAGTGTACATAAAATTGCAATGAAACGAATAAATTCAAAAAAAAACCAATAACTTAAATAGAAAATGTAAATTGTTCTGGTATCTACAGTAAATCTAACAATAGAGGAAATGATAAATGATAAATCAATCTAGAACAAATTACAACGAGATTCAACAGATATAAATATAGATATATATTGAAACTCAATAGATCTAGCAATCAAGAAGCTTAGATCTATACAAAGCCTTAATACTAAATGAATCTCTAGTAATGCCATACAGAATTTAACCAGAAATGCAAAACCAAACGTCAAAATTCCTTAACACCAGAACTGAATAAGAAATTGTATAGATCTAGAATCGAAATGAAGATGAAACATTATAGGAATCATCAACACATAACGTAAAAGAAAATCAGCAGACTACATATCCACAGGCAATAAGCTAAATGATCGAGCTCAAATTACCGGGAAAATTCTAAAATATGAACAAATTCATGAAATTGAAGTAAAAAGATTCATGAACAAATATCAAATTCGAACCTGTTCAGATCCTGAGACTTTGATCACAGCTGAATACAGTGAACTGAAGAGGAGAGTGTGAAGACAGTGGCGATCCTAGAAAGATTTTATACTATACGGAAGAGGAGAGAGAGAAAGGGAGATCTAACGGCTGTTATTATTTCCCTCCTAGTTCTTGGTGACAGAAAGAGTGCAGTTCGATGGTGGATCGGACGGTGGTGATGAGGTTTTACTGTGGTGACTAAGTGAGATTCGAGATTTAAAAAATGGGAAATGAATTTAGTGACGGATATACCCTTTGTCAAATGACTAGAATGTCCTCTGACTACCACCAGTCTTCTGAAGTCAATGGAATGTCTGTCGGCCGTCGCTCCATTGTACTTACCGTTTCTTCCTTTTACCGTGTGCCTATTTCCGGCATTTAACATACACAAGATAAGTATTTGTTTGGGAATTAATATTTTCACGTGTATGTTTTTGATATTTTCGTATGGTCCTTGCTCACCGTAACAGTTGCTCCCACCTCAGTTTAAAAAAGAATCATGAAAAAATATCAAAAATACATATAAAAATAGTGTTCCTCTATTTATTTTCGTCCTACACTTAAAAGAAAAACTCATTTATAAAATTTTATAGATTTTAAAAATATTTTTATTCTTTAAATATACATAAGAGATAATACCATTATAAGTTTAATAAATTTTCATAGTTAATGTCAAATATCACACTATACCAATAGGCACATAATAATACTATTTTTTTCTTTTCTTTTTCCTTTTCGCCTTCCTAATTCATGAGAGTGGTTAGCATAAAGTAAATTTCACGATAAATTAACTTTATGATCAATACAATGCTAAAATGCAGGCGGAGAGATCATCTCTCGCCTGTGTGCCAGCACTGTATTAAACATGAAATGAACTTATCATAAAGTTCACTCCATGATAACCGGATTCCTAATCCATCTACACATCTTCGTGTCTATTAGATGTATTTTTACATATGCTAAAACATACTCATCCATTCTCGAATAACTAGGTTTTTTATTATTAATAGTATATATTAGTAATATCTTATCATTTTTGTGTGGTAAAAACTATTTAATTACCAAAAATTATTATTATAAATGTTTGGTATGAATTCAATATTATTACGTATATTTTTTCACAATATTCATATTTTACTAAAATGTCTCAATATACTAATTTATTTCAAATAAATCATCCGATGGGTTTTTGTCAAATGGAATTCAACAGTCAAAATACAACCCAACTAATTGATTCAACAATGTTTGATTTTATATATTAAAAGTTTTATTACTTTTATAAAATAATAATTCATAATAATTCAATTATTAATTATAAAAATAAATATTAATTAATTCAGATAGTTAAGCACAATAATAAATTAAACTGAAAATAATAAACAACAAAATAAGACGAATAAAGGCAAATAAAGACATTTATGTCCGATTTATTAATATAAAGAAGATTGCGCTTTCATATATATATTTTCTTGATAATTTTTTTTGTAGTTACGTGATAAATAAGGCAAAATTAATCTTTTTATTTTTATTTTTTGGGTTAAGTTCAGATGACCACTTGGAGTTTGAGCGGTTTCCCACTTAACCACCTATAGTCAGTAAAGCTGCATTTAAACTCCCGACTTTTTGAGTTGAAGTGAAAACGTTACCTTTTCCGTCCAAATTAACTGTGCGTGCATGTCAGACGCCAAAAACGCGTGAAAAGAGAGTGTAACAGTAAAAAAAATTAAAAAAATGTCTAAAATACCCTTATTCTCTTTCTCCTACTAAAGAGAGGCTTCTTTTGTTCTTTTTCTCCCTCTCTAACATACACCGGCACCGCCATGAAAGGAGCATCCTTTTCTCTCTCATCAGCAAAGAATTCATCCAAGAAGACTAGTACCCTTAAATCCACACAAGAATTCAAAAACGATGAGAAAACACCAACACAACCCGACAAAGAATTCCTCACTGAGTTCGACCCTTCCAAATCCCTAATTTCTCGATCCAAAACCCTCGTAATCCCACCAAAACCCAACGAATAGAGACCCCACAAGAAAATTAGAAACCTCAACTGTGAGACCCCATATTTTATGAATAAATATTTAATTTTCTCGAAATATTTTTTTGAATATTATGGTGTGAATTTGAGATAAAGTTATAGTTGTGGATAGTATTTATAAATTTTGCAAAGTATGCAAGTTGTTATATTATATTCGATTGGTCGGGGAATATTCTTTATATCGGAGAATATTCGTACAACGGCATAATCATTGGTGGACCCCATAATAGAATTATTGTCGGATTGAGAAAACGACAAAAATATTTTATAAATAATGGCGGAGGTGTTATTGTTAAAACTGTTGAACTACCCGGTAGTAAAAGTACAGTAATACGCGTGGTTGCATAATAGCACACGGTATTAATTATTGATGCTTATGTGAGAAGTCACTCAGTTATACTCAATTATTGCTACAGTAATTGCTGCATCATATCTCTCATATTATTAATTCGATTATTGTCACAGTATCATCTGCATTATATGTTATATTATTAAATCAATAATTGAGACGACAAAGTTATTCATATTATTAAATTGCAATATTCACAATGTCTAGAAGTTCTGTCAAGGAGAGGTTTGGTCACCTAATTGCGCGCCAATAGGGAGAAATCCTTATTGGAAAACCCATCTTTCTTGGGAACAACCTGGTTGTTAAATATTATGAGTTATGATATTAATGATGGATAAGTTCGTGTTGATTAAAGATGAATTTGATAGTTTTATTGTGTTGATATTATTTGTGTTAGTAGAAATTGATATTTATTTCGATAATAATTGATGTCTGGAGGTTATATTGTTCAATCGGGTATTCGGGGCACTTTTTTGTGTCAGAGTTACTATTCATGAATTACTATTCACGAGTAACTATTCATGAGTTACTATTCACGAGTTACTATTCACGAGTTGTAAGACCCCGAATAATTAATAAATGAAATTTAATTTCCTTTAATTATTATTTTGAATAGTAAGGGTTGATTTGAATAATGTGGATAGTTATGGGTAAAATACGCAAACATTTTAAAATAAGCAAGTGGTTATAAAATATTCATTGTTGTCGGGGAATATTCGTTTGGTTGTGGAATATTCGTACTGTCGAGGAATATTCGTACGACGGCGCAGCCATGTGTGGGCCCCATAACGGAAAGCGATTGGAGGAAGAAAACGACAAATATAAGCTGTTTAAAAATAACGGCGTAGTTGTTACCGTTTACACTGTTGGAATACCCGGTGGTTAAAATACAGTAATACGCGTTGTTACACAGTAGCACACGGTATTGCACAGTATTTTGAATTATTGATCCTTACGTAAGAAGGCACTACTCAATAATTGCTACAGGAGTTACTGTTCATTACTTTATTGATTCAATAATTGCTGCGTTGATATTTATTTTATTATTGTTTCAATAATTGTCATTGCACAGTATTTTCCATTATCAGATCAATAATTCATATTATTTGAATAATATTATCAGATAACATTATTGGCAATGTCTAGAAAGTTCTGTCAAGGAGAGGTTTGGTCATCTAATTGCGCGCCAGTAAGGAGAAATCCTTATTGGAAAGCCCCCTCTATCCTGGGAACGGCCTGGTTGTCAGTATTGTGATTCTGTAATATTATTTTTAATAATTAATTATTGATTATTATGATAAAGAAAATATTTATTTTATGTGGATATAGATGGAGAAAATTTTTAAATTGTTGAAAATTAATATTTTATCTTTTTCTGATAAAATAATTCATTTAAATATATTATTTTAATAATATATTAACGGTGATATTTTTATAATGAATGTGGGATATATGAGTATATGAGGAGGAAAAGTATTTTTGTGGTATTAAAAGTTTAACACATGTTTTGTGTGTCGGTGGACACAATTTTTGACCGAAAATTTATTATAGACTGTAAAATCGCCCGTTTGTAGATTTTGGTCAATTTCTGTTTGGAATTTGGAAAAATCTTCTTCTGCAAAGTTGTAGAGAATGGAATTTCCCATGGAAAGTCGCGAGTTTCGAATTTTTCTGATAAACGAGCTATTTTCTATGAATTGTTGAAGTTTCGAAAAATAAAATAAATTTTATTAATTTATGGGTGGGACCCACTTTTGTATTTCTTTGACACGTGTGGGCTGCTGGAATTTTCAGCATTGAGGGGCTGGTTTGGTCTATTTTGCATGCGTAGAAGGTTTGGTTAATAATATTAATATTTTATTAATTTAGTCTCCTTTGGCGTTCTAGCATTTTCCTATAAATAGATGGCTAAGTTAGAATAGAAAATCACACCAGAAACAAAGTTTTCTCTCTTTCTCTCTCTATATTATCGAGCGTATCCTTGTGAGTATACTTTGAGTGTTGCTATCCTTGTAAGGGATGTTATTTTCTTCTCAAATGATATTTTTTCTTCAATATCATTATGCCGGAATATTGGTGAACTTTTTTTATCAAATTTGGAACTTTTTGTGCCGGAGTTACTATTCACGTATACGGTACTATTCACGTATACGACACTATTCACAGAAAAATTATTTTTTTCCTTTTCGTCCAAAATATCTATTGTGGATACTAGCTTTGATTGTATCCATGTTTTGATCATTCTTGAATTTTACACCACTATGATTATTTTTGAGGTATTTTTGGACATGGATAAAACAAAGTACGAATCCTTAATCCTTAATCCTTGTCATTTTGTTTCACTGGATTCGCTTCTTTAAAAATATTTTTTTATCATCTTCAGTCTTAAAGGAGGTTATTATTGAATATCTTTGGCCTGTAGTGCAAAGATGAATGATTTCTGATGAATATCTTTGGCCCGTAGTGCAAAGATGAACAGGTGTTTAGATGAACATGACCAACAGATGAATATCATTGGCCTGTAGTGCAAGGATGAATATATGATTCAAGATGTACATTGATTGATGTTACAGGGATAAAAAAATATTGTTGATGGACTGTTAAATTCATAGATATTAGTAGATTTCATCCTCTACGTAACTCTTCTATGAATTAATATTTTTCGCTGCGAATATTGATTTAAAATTGTTGTCTATTGTATTCTATCAGATTTTTCCCTGTTGAAGACTAACGATAATTTGTTGTATATTATCTTAGTCATAATATTCTTTACTGAGCTAGTTGAGCTCACCCTTTTCCTTTTTGTTCCATTTTTCTTCTCAGGAGACGAGAATATAGCGGGTACAAGTCGGGGTATGAATTGATGGTCCTTGAGAGAGTTGTTTAGTAGTCCTCACCATTTTTGTAAAATAATATATCAATAATTGTATTGAGGACATAGCTGGGTATGTATATTGTCTAGATGACAATGTTTGTATTCAAACTCATAGTTTATGGGTTGTAAAAATTGTGGTTTTTTCTGTACCATGTATTTGGCGACTCAAAATGGGTTGGATGGAATGGACCTATTTTGGGGGCGTCACACGAGTACTATTCATGGGGTATTATTCACCCGAACAATATATTTATTTTCTGTCCAAATTATTTTTGGGTACAATATTATTCCATGAGGAGATGTACTAATTTTTCAGACCGTTGGTTGAAATTATAATAGTAAATAAATATGGATCGTTGATTTAAAGTTTTAATAGTAACTTGCCCTTTCAGTTTTCCAAGAGTTACGTGTCTCTTCGGTGTTCCAAGGGTTAATTGTCCCTTCACAAATAGTAGTTATTTCTCCAATATTACGAAGAGTTAGTTGCCTCTTCGGTGTTCCAAAGGTTAATTGCCCCTTCGCAAATAGTAGTTGTCTCTTTAATATTATCAAGAGTCATTTTGACCCTTTGTTAAGACCAAGAGCCATTCTCAGTTCTTCTATAAATAGAAGCTCATTCCTTCATTATTTCTTACGAATTCACTGAAACTCTAGAGAGAGATAAATTATAGAGAGAAAGATGAAGAGTTTTCTACTACTTCGCTACTTCGATATCCAGTTTCTTTACGGTAAGGGGTGTTATTCTTTTGTATTCATGAAGAGAATTTATGTCATTCCATCCTTTATTATTCTGTTAGAATAACCTGTATACGTGGACTCACCTATACTTGGTGAAATCCTTCTGTTGTTCCATTCTTTATTATTCTGTTGGAATAACCTGTATACGCGGACTCCCCTATACTTGGTGAAATCCTTCTGTTATTCCATTCTTTATTATTATGTTGGAATAACCTATAAATGCAAAGTACTGCATACATGGTGAAATTATTCTATTATTCCGTTCTTTATTATTTTGTTGGAATATTTTGCCAGTGCAAATTTTGCATGACCTGGTTCCATTATTTATTATTCCGCATTTATTATTCTGTCAAAATATCCTGTATGTGCGTTTTACGCCGGACCTGATTCCATTATTTATTATTCCGCATTTATTATTCTGTCGGAATATCTTGTCTGTGCGTTTACGCCGGACCTGGTTCCATATTTATTATTCTTTTGGAATAACCTGTCTGTGCTATCTATCACATGCCTGCTGATTTCTTTTGTTATTCCATTCCTTATTATACTCAGTTGGTTAAAGTTTTGACTTCTATACTCCATAAAATTAGTGGAATATCATTGATATTTGCGCTTCATCCAGTATCTTTTCATGGAAATATTCTTTTGAGCATTTTTGAATTTTACTCTATAAAGAAGTATCATGTTGACAATTTGGAAGTCATTAGTTCCTGGATAAACTAATTCTTGAACTTTATTTTATTGAATTCTTATATCATTGTCATCATCCTCATGTTTATATTTTTTAAAGTCATCTGTGGCCTGTAGTGCATATATGGACTTGGTATGATTATGACCAGGGATTATTCGGTATAATCATGACCGTAATGTTACAAATGATGTGGTAAAAGTCCTCATTGGCCCGTAGTGAATTGATGGACAGTTGTGGACGAGATAGCTGATGATTTAACGTATGAGGAGATACGTGTTAAAATCTTGGATAAGAAGGATTATATTCGACACTCAAAAGTTATACCTCAAGAGTTAGAATCTGAAATGAAGTCAAGGTACCCTCGCCTCTTCAGCATACCAGGTACGTACGTAAATTTCGAGGGCGAAATTCTATAAGGAAGAGAGATTGTGAGACCCCAGATTTTATGAATAAATATTTAATTTTCTCGAAATATTTTTTTGAATATTATGGTGTGAATTTGAGATAAAGTTATAGTTGTGGGTAGTATTTATAAATTTTGTAAAGTACGCAAGTTGTAATATTATATTCGATTGGTCGGGGAATATTCTTTATATCGGAGAATATTTGTACAACGACACAATCATTGGTGGTCCCCACAATGGAATTATTGTCGGATTGAGAAAACGACAAAAATTTTTATAAATAACGACAGATGTGTTATTGTTAAAACTGTTGAACTACCCGATAGTAAAAGTACAGTAATACGCGTGATTACATACTAGCACACGGTATTGATTATTGATGCTTACGTGAGAAGTCACTCAGTTATACTCAATATTGCTACAGTAATTGTTGTATCACATCTCTCATATTATTGATTCGATTATTGTCACAGTATCATCTGCATTATATGTTATATTATTAAATCAATAATTGAGACGACAAAGTTATTCATATTATTAAATTACAATATTTACAATGTTTAGAAGTTCTGTCAAGGAGAGGTTTGGTCACCTAATTGCGCGCCAATAGGGAGAAATCCTTATTAAAAATCCCCCTCTTTCCTGGGAACAACCTGGTTGTTAAATATTGTGAGTTATGATATTAATGATGGATAAGTTTTTGTTGATTAAAGATAAATTTGATTGTTTCATTGTGTTGAGATTATTTGTGTTAGTAGAAATTGATATTTATTTAGATAATAATTGATGTCTGGAGGTTATATTGTTCAATCGGGTTTTCGGTGCACTTTTTTGTGTCGGAGTTACTATTCACGAGTTACTATTCATAAGTTACTATTCACGAGTACTATTCATGGGGTACTATTCACCCGAACAATATATTTATTTTCGGTCCAAGTCATTTTTGGGTACAATATTATTCCATGAGAAGATGTGCTAATTTTTTAGACCGTTGGTTGAAATTATAATAGTAAATCAATATGGATCGTTGATTTAAAGTTTTAATAGTAACTTGCCCTTTCAGTTTTCCAAGAGTTACGTTTCTCTTCGGTGTTCCAAGGGTTAATTGCCCCTTCACAAATAGTAAATGTCTATTCAATATTACCAAGAGTTATTTGCCTCTTCGGTGTTCCAAAGGTTAATTTCCCCTTCGCAAATAGTAGTTGTCTCTTCAATATTATCAAGAGTCATTTTGACCCTTTGTTAAGACCAAGAGCCACTCTCAGTTCTTCTATAAATAGAAGCTCATTCCTTCATTATTTCTTACGAATTCACTGAAACTCTAGAGAGAGAGAAATTATAGAGAGAAAGAAGAAGAGTTTTCTACTACTTCACTACTTCGATATCCAGTTTCTTTACGGTAAGGGGTGTTATTCTTTTGTATTCATGAAGAGAACTTCTGTCATTCCATCCTTTATTACTCTGTTGGAATAACATGAATACGCGGACTCCCCTATACTTGGTGAAATCCTTCTGTTGTTCCATACTTTATTATTCTGTTGGAATAACCTGTATACGCGGACTCCCCTATACTTGGTGAAATCCTTCTGTTATTCCATTCTTTATTATTATGTTGGAATAAACTATAAATGCAAAGTACTGCATACATGGTGAAATTCTTCTATTATTCCGTTCTTTATTATTCTGTCGGAATATTTTGCCGGTGCAAATTTTGCATGACTTGGTTCCATTATTTATTATTCCGCATTTATTATTCTGTCGAAATATCCTGTCTGTGCGTTTTACGCTGGACCTGATTCCATTATTTATTATTCCGCATTTATTATTCTGTCGGAATATCTTGTCTGTGCGTTTACGCCGGACCTGGTTCTATATTTATTATTCTTTTGGAATAACCTGTCTGTGCTATCTATCACATGCCTGCTGATTTCTTTTGTTATTCCATTCCTTATTATACTCAGTTGGTTAAAGTTTTGACTTTTATACTCCATAAAATTAGTGGAATATCATTGATATTTGCGCTTCATCCAGTATCTTTTCATGGAAATATTCTTTTGAACATTCTTGAATTTTACTCTATAAAGAAGTATCATGTTGACAATTTGGACGTTATTAGTTCCTGGATAAACTAATTCTTGAACTTGTTTTATTGAATTCTTATATCATTGTCATCTTCTTCATGTTTATATTTTTTAAAGTCATCTGTGGCCTGTAGTGCATAGATGGACTTGGTATGATTATGACCAAGGATTATTCGGTATAATCATGACCGTAATGTTACAAATGATGTGGTAAAAGTCCTCATTGGCCCGTAGTGGATTGATGGACAGTTGTTGGCATGATCATGACCATTGATGAATACACAAATATCCTTGGCCCGTAGTGCATGGATAATTTATGGTCGTGACCCTAATTAATATCCTTGGTCGTAATGTAGGGATGATGTGGATTTTTTATTAAGCTGAATCTCAGCGATAAAAGTGATGAAAAACTTTTTAAATCATAAAAGATAGTAGATTTTATTCTCTACTTGACTCTTTTAATGGATTGTTTGTTCCGCTACAGTTAAACTTGACGTCTATTGTATTTTATCAGATTAACATTGTTGAAGACTAATGATAATTTATTCTGCATTATCTTAGTCATAATATTTCTTACTGGGCTAGTTGAGCTCACCCTTTCCTTTACTGTTCTCTTTAGGAAATGAGAATATAGCTGAGACGAGTCGGGGAACAGATTGACAGTCAAGATGATAACATTAGTAGTCCTCACTATTCAGTTAAATAGTGTGACAATAAATGTAACGAGGACTGAATTTGAGTTTGTATACTGTCTATGAGGACTCTATTGAGAATGGATATTGTCTAGAAGGCAGTATTCTTGTTTAAACTCTTAGATTATATTTTGTCGTATTTTACACGAAAGTTGTATTATTAAGTTGTATTTAAATTTTGTACCATGTATTTGGCGACTCAAGATGGGTGATGAATACCTATTTTTGGGGGCGTCACATCGACCTCCCAATCCAATCCGCAGAAAACCTAAACGACCCCCTCCGATTCGAAGTCGATCCCACCTCTGAAAACCCCTCTTTTGAAAGTGCAGAACCTCAATCGTATGAGCCTATTGATAGGTTGATGGTTAAGAAATTGAGGGAAGATTTGGATAAATTACCGGAAGATCGAGGCTTTGAGAAGTTTGATGATGTCCCAGTTGAGGGGTTTTGGGGCTGCGTTGCTGAAGGGTTACGGTTGGTATGAGGGGAGAGGAATCGAGAGGAATCATAAAGAGGATGTGAAGAACCTCAATCGTATGAGCCTATTGATAGTTTGTTTTTATAATTTCCTTGATGAATAGTAGTTTGTTTTGATATGTGGTTTGTTTGTATATGATTCTTAAACCTACTTGGCAGGCATAGGTCTCGTTTTTGTTTCTCCTATTCAGTTGCTCTGTTTTGTTGTTGTTCATGTGACAATTCCCCCAGTTAAGCTCTTGTTTTGGAAAGTGCTTTACTGAATCTGAAGCTAGTTATCTCATGAGTACTGTTCACAAGTTTGTGGAAGACCCTTTTGTTAATTGCACCTTTTCTTTATGGGTTTTTGATCATTTTGGGGATTAATTTAGACCCATTAATTGATTGAATTTATATTAAATAAATTGTGCATTTGATAGCCTATTACAAGGAGATTAATAGAGAGCAATATATGGTTCAAGTAGGAGTTATATATTGTGTTTTAATTGTATCCAAAGTGGAGTACATGAAAAGGTTTATTGTTGTTTAAGAAAACTATTTTCTTTAAGTCCCACATTGAGTAAGAATAAAATTATTTAATACTTTATAAGTATATGTGGAATAGTTTAATTCACTAGTGGAACTAAAGGAAAGGCTTGGAGTTGGTCACAATGGCGTGGTGCAAAGCACCACCCGCCCGCGCCCGCGTCCCGCGACCCGGGGACCGTGGTGCAGGTTCGGGTCGCAAAGTCGCATTGGCGCTTTAGGCGCACTTTGCACTTCGCACGTGCGCATCGTCGCTAGGAGCCATGAGTTTCTTTTTAACATTAAACCAGAATAATAAACTTCATTAATGATTAAAACAGTTTTTTGTTTAATCATTATGGGATGCAAAACTGATATGTGATTAATATATCATTTATTTTATAAATGATTCTTAACTCACAATTCAGTTATGAAATTAGAGAGTCTCCTCTTCTTTCTTCTATCTTCTTTTACACAGCAGCATAAATTGAGGTTTAGAGTGAATTGCTATCACTTAGAACAGATATAAGCTTTGACATAAAATCCTGGAGGTATATTGCCAGTAGCCTTTAGCAAACCTTAGTGGTAAGGGGCAATAAACACCTTAAGGACAGGGACTACCCGTGTCAATCCTTGGTCCTAATTTTCTGTATTCATTATATTCTTTTTCACCTTTACGAAGGGGATTTTGCAATTCTTTGTTAAACTGGTCTTGGTTTATAGTTCATAACTTAGTTTTGACTGAGGAAGGTGACTGAACATAGTTGATTGCTTGTGATCTCTAGTTGCTTGTCTTTTTATATATCTTAATGTTTGATACAGACAGACAAGAATGTACTCTGGGACAACTATCTATAGCTTGGTGTATGACACAATGTATGTGTACACTTATATTCAAACATGCTTCGTTATAGACTGCTGATAACTTGAGCATTCAAATTAACTTGCCATGATTTTCTCTTATCAGTTTGTCTTTTTGAAATGTAAACATTATGTATGAAAATAACGTTCTAAGAAATTCTGCACTTGGTGGATGGTTTTCAGAGATGTTTTCAAGACTCAAGTTATGACTATGTTGTTTCTTTTGAGTATTGTTCTTTGTACCTGTTGCTATTGTTTTTGTTTTACCTACTTAAGATTTTGAAGTGGTTGGTTGAATTTGAAATTAACTTGCTGATTTAGTGTTGATTTTTGTATCTGGGCAAATTTTGATGATTGCTCTGATGGTACAACTGAACTTATTTTTTGCTCGCATGTTTTAGCATCTGTCCTTTATATATAAGGAGGGTAATTAAGTCTTTATCCAACTTAAGTAACAAAGTTATGACAGAAATCAGTTTTTCATTTCCCACTCAAAAAAACGGGAGTTTAAATATAGTTTTACTAACTGCAGGTGATGGTTAAGTGGGAAACCGCTCAAACTCCATGGGGTCATCTGAACTTAATCCTTAATTTTTTTAATATAATTAGGACAAATATTTTTCACAATCTTTTTCCGATAATTTGGCAAGTCGCAAGAAGGACAATACCTTTTATGTGATGTGAAGAAAGAAAATTGTAAAAACTTAATTATGACTCCGTAAAGAATCTAAGGGCATAAAAGTCAATGAATCAGGCTAATAGGGTGAGAAAATATATATATATCATCATCTCATAAACTAATTAGTTGTTGCATCTGTACTCCAATTTTTTTTATTCATTATTTACTTGTTACCCGATTTATTAAGGACCAATAAAATTTTCAGCATAGAACAAGATCACAATTACTCTACAGCGCGTATAATTTACTCTCACATGCTCTCATTTTTAACCGTCAGATAAACTTTGTAAGGCCACTTTGACCGCAGGATATTTGGATGCCTTAAGGCGCGTAAGCATTGCATTTAGAGTTGGCACACATGTATTGGCAGTAGGTCACATGAGAAAGGGTTGCCTGCCATGTGACCTGCCAACCGATCTCTCTCTCTCCCTCTCTCACAACACACTATTTTAACCCTAGTTAGTGATCATCTAGTTAGTCTTGCTTAGTTTAGGGTTTAAGCAAATCTTTTTTTGTGGCCCCTACAATACAACTCAACTTATTAAAAATTGAAAATGGTTCTCATTCGATTTCAGAAAAAAAAAGGTTTATTTACAAAATTTATAATTATTAAAAATAATTTTTTATGTTTATTTGTAAGTATAATAAGTGTTTTGTTCGGTAATAGGCATAGGAATCTCATAACCAAATTGGATTCTAATATTAAATAAATAAATAAAAATAGTAATTTTAATTTCGTATCTCTTAAAAATAAAATAGAATAATAATATATGCAGGGTGATATTTTTAACAAAATGAATTTATATATCAAAAGGCATCATGTCATTTTATCTCATTACTACTTACTAGTTGAAGGTAACTATTTTAGTGAAACAAAACTTTTTGTTTATAAATTTTGATCATTTGCTCCAGTATTATAAATTTGTATCACAAATATCATTTCTTCAAATATATACTTTTATGAATTTTTTACAATTTTATTTTTGATAAAAAATAAAAATAAAATCCCACTCATTTATTGTTCCTATTAATGGAGTCTAATAAAAATATCATTTATTACCTTAAATGAGAGTCACCTTTAAATGAATTTTCATATATTTTATAATTGTCAGCACTCCTAAAATTACTTTTGTACGAGTGTGTTGGGTTACACAATAATTTCACATAAAGGGTCTGAAGATCTTAGAAAGAAATTGCCTGCAAGAAATGGGAAATTTAATTATTAAATTCATTTTGTTAACAAAACTATACACCAAAACAAATTCAATTATCAAATCCATTGTTAACAAACTGTGTGAAGATCATAACATAATAATCTCTCCCCATGATCTTTTTCTCACTCCAACTATATATATATATCACATAAAGAAGTTGCTGACAGCAGTAGTCAAGAGATTCTTGGCCGGTGGAAGTAGAGCAACAGCACCTCTCTCAGCATTAGAGTATTTTCTAAATATTACTTTCAGTTTGTTCTCTGCTGCCCCCAAATGGAAGCTAACAAGTACCTTAGCACAATCCCTGAAAACATGTTAAAATATATATATATATGTTAATTAGTAATAGCCATTAAAAATTCATTCAATTAAGAAAAAAAAGTGGGGAAAAAATGCATTAAAAATTTACATTAGCTGTGGCTCTGAAAAACCAGTGTGAAGCTTGAGTGTCTCGTTCCAAGCAGGAGACTTGTTTAGAGTGCAGCGTGCCCCGTAGACGGCCGAGGCCGCAACCATGGATGGACAATACATAACCGTGACATAATTCATCATACCCAACTCAGCCAAGAAATAAGCCATATTCTCCATCTGTTTTTCCAAAGGAAAAAAGAAACATGAAAAAGTATTTTTTTTTTCTTTTTTCAATTCACATATATGACAGAATAAAACATCAACTATGTACTACTGATATATTATCACTACTCACATCAGGTTCATTGGGAACAGAGGCTTTGATGAATCGAACAAGAAACACATAAGGAGTAGGCACTGTCAAATTCCATTCAAGGCCACCAAGCATCTTTTTCTCCATAACCAACACTTGCTGATGGGTGTAAGCCCTATCTGAGATGCACACAAAATCATTCACCTCAGGTGCCCAAATTTCTTCATATTTAGAGGCCATGAGCATGGCACTGATCCCCACCAACTGCAATTCCTTCCTTGTCACTGTCTTCGTTGCCAGGTACCGATCAATTATGTTGATTGTGAGGTAAAGGGTCTCTGGCATCAGCTCAAATTTCTTGTGAACCTCAATCAACCAGTCAACTAGTATAGACCTCATTCTCTCATTTATCTCAGGCTGAAAGTCCATATAATCGAAAACCCGGCTCTCATTCTACACCAAAAATTCATTGAAAATTTCTTTTCAATCCCTTGTATATAAGTTTTGTTTGCATCAAATGGATAAATAAATGAAAGGAGAAAAGTACCTCAACAAGCTTATAGAACTTGTACATATCCTCAACATATTCAACCACTGCCAATTCATTATTGACATCTGCAGCATCAATATCTACAATTTGCTCCTTCTGAATCTTATTGGTTAACCCACAAGCAGCCTACAATATAATTTAATTAGAAACCATTGGCAACAACAACAACAACAACACAATGATTTTAATTAAAGCACATAATGATATAAAGAAAAGGACAAAGTTATATGCACCTTGCTTCTAGCAGTAAGAGTTGATGTAAAAGTTTGGCTTTTCTTCTTCCATGATCCTTCACCCGCATTTTTCTTGTTCAAATTCTTTTCTTTCTTAACCTCCTCTTCAGTGCCAGGACTAATTACAATAACAGCCTCGGGATTGGGCTTGACTGTAACTTTCTTCTGTTGAACTGCCTTAGGTACCGCACCTTCTCTTCCTGCCAAGACACCATTACCAGGAATTGCCATTTGTTTCTGCAAATCAAACAAGAAAGACACAACAGATGAACAATGTTGAAGAAAAAAAAAGAGGGATTTCACTAGGGGGTTTATTTAAAGAGAATTAAAACCTTGTTGTTTTCAGCGGCTGCAGCTTGTGCATTTGCAAGCAATTGCGCACAGAAACTTCTAAAACAACATAAGAAACAAGAATCAATAAAGGTAATTTCAAGAATTATAGGCTATTATTAATTTATTATATGGGAGAGAGAGAAATAGGGGACCTTGTGACAGGGCGAGAGACTTGAGGTAGTAATGGCTTGCCATTGATTCCTCTAACTGTAACAAGATTTCCTATATCACCAAGCGGCGCACGGCGATGATTTTCCCCTTCAGCGGCCATGTTCTTCTGCTTAACCCCTCCAACGGCTGCCTCTTCTGTAAATTAATAATCCATTTTAAGTAGCAAAGAATCAGATTTAGGATTTTGATTTGTGTGTCTTCACTTAAAAAGATAACCAAAATCTTAAAAGCCATTTGAAGGAAAAATTCAATTAAAAATTACACAACTAAGAAAACAGATAGAATAGAAATAACACTTGTAAAGAACCCACAAATCAAAGTATAGATATGAAATTGTTCGGTAGATCATATATGACACAATCTTCACTGAGAAGGGAAAAATTCAAACAATTCACTTTCTATTGATAGAAAAATTTAAGTACTCCCAATATACACCCAAAACCTTGATTTAAAGAACACGACATGGATATGAAATGACGAACCCCAGAACGAAAAGATATCAAAAAAATTAAGAATCAACGTACACGAAAGAAAGGGATTCAAAGAACACAACATGGATCGAATAAAATAACGAACCTACAAATCAAAACCAGATATGAATAAAACAAACTCTACACAGAAGAAAATATTCAAATGGCTTTCTTTCTTTTGACATCAAATTTAAGCATCAATACACACCAAAATCTAGGATTTAAAGAACCCAACATGGGTAGCAAAGAAGTAATTGTAGAATAATCAACAGAAATCGAAGACACGATATTTCAATCAGTACAAGGAAACAAAAAAAACATGTAAAAGAATCGAAAGAAACCCAGAAGGAAAGAACAACCGATCGAACCTCTAATTTGTTGAACAACGGGCCTCGAAGTCATTTATGGGTCTCTCTGTAGCCGCAAACAGTTATCTCTAGTTTCGCTCTCTCACATGAAATGCAAATAGTGGGAATTGGAAGACTGTATATAACACACGCCTTTTAAAGCCCAAGAACAGCGCCTCTGTCATACCCAAGGCCAACGGTCTTATTCTTTTGAAAAAAAATTCAACGGCTTTGATTAGGTTTCTAAACTCGCTCTCTCGGCTCCCATTTTTAGCCTTTGCCCTGTCAAATAGTTACCGTTGTTTAAAGCAGTAAATGGACTAATGGAGTACCGATTATAATTTCTTCAGAGAATTATATAAAACGAATTCACTTTAAGTTAATACGTGCTATTATATATATATACTAGCTGGGTCCGTGACTCCGGAACTGTACGGACAATATGATTTATCTCAAATTTTGAACGACCAAAATAATTTATTGAGTGAGCGGGAAATTTAAAGTCATTTGTATTTTATTAAATTATTATTAGATTATTAGATAGATAGATGTATTTTATTAGATAGATGTATGAACGGTGGGATTTATCTCAAACTTTGGACGGCCCAGATGATTTATTGAGTGAGCGGGAAATTCAAAATTATTTGTATTTTATTAGATATATATATATATATATATATATATATTTATTTATATATTTAAATTCTATTTGTTAAATATCATCTTGTTTGTAATACCACTTTACGTTGATATAAATGGTATTTTACATAAATTATCCAATACGTCACACTAAATATTATACTAAAAAAACCCTCATGTAAATATTAAAAAGGCTTGCGAATACTCACATGGATAATAAATAATTTGTAGGGAAGTGATAGTTCTCCGGCAATTTTTAATATTTTCAGAGCTTATTCTTTAACTAAATAAATATTAGTTTGGTTAAAAAGTGGGTTTCACGCGTAAAAATATCAAAAATTACTGTACAAATAACACTACCCTTAAAGTTTTCATTAAGTAATGGGTTCTTAAATCTTAGAATTAATATTTTTTAACTAAATATTAATGTTAATTTAATTAAAAGATATGTCCCATATGCGAAAATAAAAAAAATAATTACTGAAATATCAGTTCCCTTATGTTGACTTGTTATATATCGAACGTGACATGTGATTAACGTAACAATAACGCAATATATTCGAATGGATCAAAATTTCATATAGACATAAATTTATAGTCATAAATAGCAACACTTATATCAATTCATTCTCTCCCTCTCAACCATAACAAATAGTATTAATGTCTTATATTATTTTGTCTTTTATACTTTTAATTTAGAATTAATTTAACTTTCTTAGTTCGCTCGATCACCAAAAATGATACTTATATATCGAACTTAAAGACTACTACCTATTTAAATAAAATACTAAACTGAATTTTTTAAACACATGGTAATTGCTTACCAGCATAATAAGATTATTCATTTCTTAGTTAAGAAATGGTATGCAATTGAAATTGTATTTAAAAATAATAATAATAATAATAATAATATAAAATTATTAGAATAGTAATAGGAATCATTCCGTTTGAGCTACAAAGATACGATGTAATTGGTGCATGTCGCCAACTATATCACCCACAATAACATAATTTCAGTAGGCTATGTTTATTTATAAGTATTATGCTCTTCAAATTATAATTTATAAATTATAATTTTAAGATTATTAATTTTAGGGCTATGTTTGTTTGTAATGATTATAATTCCGGTATCTATGGGATTATAATCTAAACACTATTAATCCTAGAATTATAATTTTGGAATTATAAGTATAATCTCAAGACTATTAAGTCATTTTATAATGCCTAGACTAATAGTTCAAAGTCTAAATTTGAAAAAAAAAACAAAACACTTGGGAATAATAGTTTTATGTCAAGTATAATCTTTACAAATAAACATAGTCTAGGATTATAATCCCGGAATTATAATTATAATTACAAGATTATTAAATTTTTTTATAATCTTTAATGTCATGTTTGTTTGCAAGGATTATAATCCAGTGATTTATAATTCATGGGATTATAATCCCAAGACTATTAATCCTAGGATTATAATCCCGGGATTATAATTATAATCTGAAGACTATTAAGTCATTTTATAATTCCTAGGCTAATGGTTTCAAATCTAAATTTAAAAACAAACAAGACGCTCGGGTTAATAGTTTTATCCCAAGTATAATCTTGTAAACAAACATAGCCTAAACGAATAGTCTCACGTCTAAATTTGAAAATAGGAATTAATAGTCATATCCCAAGTATAATTCTTGCAAACAAACACAGCCGTAAAGTTTTAAAAAAAAAGTAGGGGAAAAAATTAGTAGAAAAATCATATATATTGCAAATGTTTATGCGGCTTTTTTGATGATCAATTTTGTATAAATATTAGTGATAATTTTTTTAAAAAAAATATGTAATAATTTAGGTTATTCTATAATTTATACTAATTTCACGTATCAATAAATTTTATAATTATAATTCGATATAAATTTATGGGTAACAAATCTCAAAAAAATATATAATTTTAAAAATATTTCTCGAAGTAGCGTGTTTGTGAGCATATTCCTTAAATAGAGAAAGTGATCGAAAATGGTGAAAAGTAATTTCTTCCTATCATCAAATACACTAATTGGATTTTTAATTCCTTTATTAATTGTCGAACAATACTTTGCTATATTTATTTACAAATATTATACTTGAAATATAAATATTAATTTTAAAATTATGTTTGTTTGTAAGGATTACACTTGAGATTAATCTTAAGTGTTTTGTTTATTTTTAAATTTGAGCTTAGGATTATTAGCTCAGAGATTATAAAATGACTTGAGATTGAGGATTATTTAATATCACGTTCTATCCGTTATTATAATCCCTATCATTTAGAACTAAAAATTTCTTGACAAAATTAACCTCAATCATTTTTTAAAATAACCATAATATCTTATCCTATCCATTTAGATTAAACTGACCAAGGGTATATTACTTATGTGTTTCGAAGTATCAATACAAATTAAATAAGTATAGAAATACACATCTTGCTCTTCTGTTTCTGAAACAAGACTTCAACGAGGCCTATATATTTTGCCAGAGCAAGCTTTTGTTTCTAGCATGTCCAAAAATCAAAAATAAAATCATTAAAATTTAAAAGTAAAAAAATTAAAATAGCAAAAGAATAGAAGGGCTTCAATATTATCTATATATTATTATATTTGTGTTTTTATATATATAAAAAATTATTATATTTTCTAATGTATAAACAAATTTAAACTATAGTTTAAAATATGTTATTAATGGCAAGAGTATAATAGCCCAAATCACATATTTTTTAATTCAATCCTTTAATTAATCCTAAAACTGACATTATTTTAAATTATCTCATAAATAATCCTATAAAAAACAAACATGTGACTATGACCATTTAATTCTAAAATTAATAGTCTTGAAATAAATTATAAAACGTCTTGTTTATTTTCAAATTTAAACTATAAAATAACTTTATAATCCCATGATTTATAAAAGAAAACATATATGTTTTCTTACACCAACACACAGCATAAAGTGATTATTTCAATAGTGAATACATATAAATGCAGTAGTAAGGATATAAAATGCAAACAGCAGGCGAAGCAGCAATATAACCATTGAAACATAAAAATGTTACAACCAATGATAAGGCAAACCAAAAACTATGCCTAGAAAGGATGTAACCATATTAATTAGTGAAGACCACCCCCAATTACAAATCTCAAATCACAAATCAAATACATTTCATTTCCATCCCTGCAAACAAACAAACAATCAATGAAAACCTACTACTCACACTTGAACACCTGCATATGGTTATGGTTATACTCTCAGAATTAGTTGAAAAACTAGAAATCTGTTAGCTAGATATACAGCGAAGCTAGATCCTCTGGCCCAGCGAGCAGCACCTGTAATGTACATACATGATAAATAAGCTAGAATAGAAACAAGACTGATGTTCTTTTAGCAGTTGAAGATGGAAAAAAGAAGCAAGCAGTTATTTACATTGCAATCAAGAGCATATCTCCTCGCCAGCACAATGGCTGCATTCCTATCTCGCTCTGATTCAAATACTAACACAAAGGATTGCCCTTTCCTTGCTTGCCAAAACAATGACTTAGCTGCAGAATTTCCCCCGCCTCTAAATCCACACAGCTGTTGGCAGGAAATTTAGTTACTTTTTCAACTTAAAATGGGGAGTTCTAAAGGAGAAGAACACGCCAACAGAAATGCATGTGATTATTTGCAACGATTGATGCCCAAGTCATGGTTCAGGTTTTTAACATTTTATATGGATTATGCTATGCAATGTAAAATCTTTTGTTTCGAGACAACAGAAAGTGTATACTTCCAACCATAGGCATCATACAAATTTGACATTCTGGTCAATAATCTTCGGTGTATATAAGATTAGAGACACATACCTGCATAGACGTGGAATATGAGTCTCTGGCCTTTGTTATCCATCCCCTACAAAGCTTCATCCTCATCTTGCCAACATGAAACAAGTGAGCAGAATGAGACGAATAATTCCGTCCATTCATCTGTGTAATAACTACCTGTAAAAACGATATATTTGAACCGAGCTCACCTTAGTAAAAAGTAACCCCAACAACACGGACAATTCTGACAAAGCTGAACTCTAAACCAGTAGCGTGTTGGTTGTGATAAACTATATGACTGATATAAACAGTAAAATGAATTGATAAATTAAGTACCCATTTTATTGCTTAGATACCAAGGAAATTTTGACGAGGTCAAGTGTAAACAGGATATTAAATCCAATGTATCTCAAAAGACGAGGCATTTTACTCTACAGAATTTGATGTTTTCAAAAACTATATCAATTGAACAATTCATTTCCTAAAACAAATGATGTTAAAGAGATAAGGTATCATACACTGAACTCGGTGTTAGATTTCCGTGAAAGCAACTCCACAAAACTCCCCAGTCCTGCAGCTGTTCCAAACAAGATAATTTTAAAACTTTTGTTAGGAAAAAATTTCAGATTCCATTTATGCTTGGCCTTAGATCAATAACAACAAAAAAAATCTTTGACCAAAAGAAAGCAGTTTAACCAAAAGACAAAACAAAGAAAGCCCACCAAGTTGATATAAGTAACTACACAACTCACGCATGATACCAACCTGGATCTACTGGACCAGCTGTTGTGACTGCAGCTTTTTGGCCATTTGAGATGAGATCAACTTGCAAAATTCGTCCAACATCAAAGGGCTCTGGCGCATAAAATGATTTGTTGGCACCTGATGAAGAGGAAGATCAGACCAGTTAATATTGAGAAAGATGTTACCAAAACACAACATATACTAGCATTTTATTGATATTTTGCACATATAAATGAAAATAGTCCGTCATTCCTAGAAAAGGAGTAACATTAATTTTACAAAGGAAATGTTACTCTGTTTTATAGGACAGAAGACAGATGAAAGATAAAATAGGCTGATCTACAAATCCATACTAGAAAATTTTATACTTTATACACTTAGAAAAGATACTAAATATGCAAGACTTCTGTTTGTCATTCCATTTTGCATGTCTCAGTTAATACAGACATCGTAAAGATATCCCATAAATGGTAACTGTACAGTGACTAACTCATATCAGATAATAGAAGATGCAACAGTCTACTTCCCACCAGAAAATTTCTTCCCATAAATATTGAACATAAATTTTAAGCTAAATTGACTGTAACAGACTAAATGATAATAGGAAGCCTAATTGTTAATATGACTACCTGAAGATATGGAGAACGGGTAAAAAGTTTTGTCTCTACATCATATGGTGACATAGACGGAACTCGCATTCAGATTTAATAGTGTTGGTCCTTCAAAGAATTTTTTTAGATCCCTTTTTCAATGATAAGAAAGATGAGAGCTTAAACCACAATAGGATAAACACAGCAGATTAGCATATGCACAAAATAACCAACAAAAGAAAATCAAAAGATCTAAAATATTTGAAAATACATATCTGATAGGAGCAGACAGACAAACAACCAGAAAGTAGTACTCTTAAACTCAAGTATGACGCAGTGTAAACATATACTTTCATTCAAGGAAAAACTGTTCTTATTTTAAGCACAGTAAAAATTTGCATGCAAAAGATGGACGAACACCTGAAATAAGTTCCCTTCTGTTACTTTCAGATGATAAACGATACCACTGAATTGAGCATTTTGAGAGCTCCACAGCTTCACTTGAGCGGGGTTGAACGCGTAAAATTGAGCCTAACGTTTCAGAGCCACCTAATTCATATAAACTAAACTTGTTCGCCTCAACCCACTTGCTCAATGCCAGCTGCAAAGAATAAGGACACAAGGCAATGTGAGAAATTAAGTATTTTGAATATAAATATTCATAAATATTTATTCATTCTATAATGATTATGCAACTCCCTATAAGGAGAGCGGGAAAAAAATAAAAGGAAATATAGAAGGAACAAAAGAATCAATGAGTAGAAATTCTAGACCATCTTTTTGCAATTAGCAACTTGTGTTCACGTTCAATTTCCTAAACTGTTCATGAGAAAGGAGATAATGTACAGGAAAAGGTTAAAACTTTCAGTTCTCCTAACAGCTAGAAGTAGCAGGATGGTTAATTCAATAGAAAGGTTGTAATAAAGGAAATGATCCCCATAAGAGTGACAGAGAAGAATATTGTTATCCGATGAAGACATCGCAACAGAGAAAACTTGGGAAACAACACATACCAGATGCAGGAATATTGCTAGACTTAAATTCTCAGGAAGCATTGGACTGCGTTTTCAAGTGAATGATACTTTTAATGCGTGTTAAATTGGATTTGTAGTATAATGCTTTAGGTATACTCATAATTCACTTGTATAGAAAGTTTAAAGAGTTAAAGTCAGATAAAGGTTTACAAGCAGAAGTTGATAAAAGTTCGTCAACCCTAAAGGCCCACACACAGGCAGAAATGCGACCATGTAAAGATATGAACTAGAGTAAAATTTCTCCGACATACATCGACTTGACACTGAAAATTCTGGGTATATGCAACCTGTGAGAAAGTTTCGTCACAATAGACCTACTATTCGAAACTCCTTATCTTGAATGGCAAATCAAGTAAAATGTTGTGATTTCTGGTCCATGATATTTTTGTTATGTTATGGTGATGTAATTTCATCATTTCTTCAGCAATCATATCCAGGGAAAGAGTTGTGTTCTGTATGTCGTCTAAAATTCCATTGTAATGGGTAATATTTGGAACCATTAAAGGCCTAAGTTTATACCAGAGACTGTTCTCCTCATACTTCAAAAGGCAAATTATGAGAAATCCAAAATGAGCAGACTTAAGTTGTAAATGTGTTGAATAATTCTTCCCGTGCAAAACTTAGGTACTTGAAAATATTGTTGGTGGATCAATCAAGATATATTTCACAGAATGATAGATTTCATTCTGTCAACTGAGTCTTTTACAGAACGACATATTTTACAAAGGCTGCTGCCTACTACAAAGTAGCTTTCCCAAGATAAAGAGAAAATTGTTTCTATTTCTTCTGAACATGTGCAAATTTTAGTCGACAACATAGTACCTAAAGTAAAGAGCTAAATGTGCTAAAGTATATGGTTCTACGTTCTAAATCATGGAAAGTTATGATTGCGGACAACTATCACTTAATTTGTATGGTAATGGAGAACTAAAACTGAATAGCAATGCACCTGTTTCTGAAGCTTAAGAGAAAATGTATACTTCTCTTGTATTTGAAGTCTTAGTGCTCGAAGCTCGTTTTCCATGTCCATGACCTACCAAACATGCAACAAGTTCTCATTATAAAGTTGTTTTTGTTCATCAAACAATTTATAAGAAAAGCTTCGACAAATATAACAGAAATGTGTATAATTCCGTTAACTAATGATAAAGAAAAAACTAGTCTAAGCTATTGTCCCTCATAGCTAGCTGAAAATACAGCCTGCCCGTTGAGATTATAACATATTATTGTACAATTTATGAATTTCGTTATAACCACTCATAAACATAGATAGAAGAAATGCATGACAGCACACATGTCTAGGAAATGACCAGATATTTATACGTCTGCATTCAAAGAAAGTTAACTACACGAAATTAACTCACCTTGCTGGGCTGATGAAACAATCTAATTCTTCTAGCCTGCTGAACCTCCTCCCTTAGTTCCTCCTGTTCCTGGCAACAATATAAGGCAAGTCCAAAATGAAAATGTCTTTTCAATATTTTTGAATAGGGTGGTTCACAAAGTTTGAAACAATATTAGGTGCATGAAAATGTCTTTTCAATATTTTTGAGATTGCCAAATACATTCCACATCTGAAAGGAAACCAATAAATTATAAGTCTAAACACAGAATTAATCACAAAAGATTACTCCTGCTTAAATTGCACAGCATCAAAGCAAGAATTAATAATGGAATCAATCTTGAAATTGAGGACAAAAAATTGCTCCAGCATAAAAGTTAGAAGTTTGGAAGTGACCCAACTCAAAAGAGTTTCGTTCGTAAAGATTAAAGTTCCATGAACAAACCAATAACCTAAGTTCTCTTAAACTTAATTTAAGCATGTAGACATGCTCCACCACTCAGACAGTACAAGTTCAAGAAATGGGATATGTTAAGTTACCAGTTGCTCTAAAAGCATTTTTAGAGAATGGTCCAACTAGGTATCATGCTTTATTATCAGTCCTCACGTGCAATTGCTTTAGAACTGAAACAATTCAGTTTATAACAGCATATAACTGGATTTCTATAATCAGTATCAGTTAACTCAGTATTTTTACTCATTAAACAAGATTAAAGGAGGCATATGATTTCAATTTGCATGCGTATTTAAACATATACTTTCAGACTTGAGAAAATTTATGACTTCTATTTCAAACATCTAAATATAAAAATTCCATCACTTAGCAAGTACCTGTTTCCCCGAGGTTTGAGAGATTCTTTCTTGTTCATCAAGGGCCTCCCCAATTCTCTGAACTACTGCTCTAGCACTCTCAATTTCAGCACAAGCAAAAGACCTTTCTTGGTTAACCAACTTTTTGGCATCTTCTGAAGCCTGCAAAAAGAAGGAATATATTATTATTCTGTACACACTTGCAAAGACAGGCATACAGTTGAAAATTCTTAATATTTCTTGAACAAAATGCTAAAAATACTACTAAATAAGTGTTTTAAGTGAAAATGACTCATGGGAGAAAGGGATATTAGATTGAACTATCTAAATGTCTACAGATAAAGAGGCACAGAACAATGTATCATTTCTGCCACACCAATTAACAACAATAAATTAGAAAAAGTAATGCAAAGCAAAATAGTTAAATCAGTGAAAGGAAAGTTTTGAAAGAAACTACTTATACAACATGAATTATACTAACCTTTAAGATCTGTTATTCTACAAATTAATAGCCTCTAGATGCATATAAATGTTATGGGTCCAACTAGTAAGTTTTAGTATGACCAAGTAAAAACAATGAGATGTATAGATCAAGCAGTAATTTTTACTTTGTATAAGAATTAGCTGTAGTGCCAAGTAATTAGCCAAAATCTTATAATGATGCTTATGCAGAGGGAGGGCTGAAATTGGTGCATCAGATGACCTGTTTGAGAAAGTTTGCTAGCTTTTTCACTTCGTATTTCTCTTGGATTAGCTCTCCCTCATTTTGAGTAAGCTTTACTGCCAATGCTTCTACCTGCAAAGTTTGGCTATTGTGTAAGGCACGTATCATTGTATGAATGAGATTGACACATTAGACATATATGAGACCTGGAGAGACAAGCATGCCAAAGGACATGACCAAATTCATCAAATAGACCAAGAATTTAAGTATTTAACCTATGAAACTAGGTTCATTTAACATATAACTTCCAATAGTGGAAGAAAATTACACAAAAACTACGGCAATGGTCTCATTTTCAAGTATGCCAACTTTCTTCCCCCCAAATGACTTTCCCGTAATACGTAGGCTCCAGCCTCCAGGAGATACAGAAGCCGATGAAACATGGGGTTCAAATATGATATAGTTTGTGAAGTACGGACTTATGTCATTTTCTGGCAGAAACATGATTATTAAAAAGACAAATGGCACGATTCCAGTATGTTGATACTCCAAGAAATTATTAGACAAATGGCACGATTCTAGTATGTTGATACTCCAAGAAATAATTAGTTACAGACACATGAAAATATGGGAGGGGGGTGAAACAAAGAATCATACGGCAAGAAGTCCGAGGCTGCAGGGTATGGAAAAGTCAGCATTTCCATAGACATAAATTAGCTTGTGCTATGAATTGCATTGTTGAAAAAATCATCTAAATATCAATTTTGTGGACACTGTTGATCAAACAAAGTTGTTTAAAAATCATATGCTGGGGGAAAAAAAATTAAGATGAACTACTCACTACATCCAAAACCTACAAAATACTAACCATTGAAATGGCTTTTTCCATATCTTCTTTGTTTTGACCAGCCAGTTGTCCTCTCAGATATTCTAATGCATCCCTGAGTTTCTTTAGAAGAACATGTCCCTCTAATGAAGCCATGTCTCTGAGTTTAGCCTGCATTTTGGGGAAAATTGTATCAACTCATTTTCTCATCAAATCCTAGTAGAAATCAAAAAAAAATCCAATAAGAAAATAAAAGAGGATTTAATTTTATAATGTATGATCTGGATAACAAAAACACAATTTTGTATATGTATTTGCATGAAAACCAGTACATATTATTGCTAACTAAGATTAGAAACTTAAAAAATAAAATTATAATCAAAGACTAATGAAAAGAGTTTAAAACCTCATCAGACAGCTTGGCGGCAGCAGTCAAATTCTTATCAAATTTACTGGCGAGGTCACGAACAGAAAGACGTTTATGCTGCTCTGATAACAGAGAAGTTTCCTGCACAACCACCTCCTTTAAGGATGGGCCATCTGTATCAACTTTCGCCTCCTCCAATATCTGATTATCTGGCCCCAACTTATATTTAGGAAACTGATTTGAAGCAAAACTCACATCCGCAGAGACCAGCATTTGAAACTCCTCTCCAAACTCTGGACTCACCTTCGTCATTGTTCTTCTGCTCATCAATAATATATAACAAATGAATAATATAGTATAATATAATTAGTGGGAAATATCAATCGACACTAGTCCCTACAGAAAAAGGTAACAAGATAAAGAGACATGGCTGATGTCTCATCTAAGTTACCACCATAATTTAATTTTATCGCAGTTTATCAAACTATAAGCTGAAAAATAATTAAATTTCAAAGTCTGACGATTCTCAACGAGAGAGATACAGAAAATCAATAATATAAGAGCAATAATAGCTGAGAAAAAAAGTAGCTATGGGGGTCCTCAACAGAAGCTAGTTGTAGTTATAAGAAGAAGAGTAAAGTTAGCATAGAAAGGCTAACTAAGGTGGTTAAAAAAGATTGAGAAAGGCATATAATACTTCCAAAATAGAATTATAACAGATGAAAAGCAACGGAAAAGATCACATGGTCAATTGTGCTTAACTAGTCATTATCATCAATACAACTACGTCAAATTTCGACTAAATTGAAGTACTTATAGCACATTGCTAGAATTATCGATAGAGCATAGTGACCAAAACCACCAAATGAACAAAACATCTCAAATTGCAGACCATTATAAGTCAAAACTTACAAATTTCAAGAATTCCTGAATCCATCACAGAATATGAAAAAGTCCTTAAACCAGAAAACAAATAAGAACCCACAACGTTAATGAACTTGCATAGAGTTAGAAATGAAGCTCAGATCAAATTCTAACTATAATTGAAAACATGATTCTTAGGAGGATCATTAAATTACGGTCTTTCAGCTTTTAACATTCCAACAAATTTTACCCATCTAAATTTTTTTCGAATAAAATTTCCCATTCCTATTTACACTCTAACAGCATCAAACCCAAGCACAGTGAATGTCAGAAAATCACATGACTCGTAAATAAAGAAGCAAAAAAAAAACTGAACTTGAAAGAAACCCAAGGAAAACAGGAAGGAGCAAACCCCCTTGACGTTGGAGAATATCAGAAAAAGGCGTGAACCCAGAAGGAAGAAAGTGGAGTAAACATTAAAGAAAGCAAATTAAGGAGGTGAAATGGAACTTACAGATAGATCGCCAAAGCCAAACAATGTGGAGAACGGTGTTACACATAAGAATAAGAATGTGGATACATGTTTTATTTTTCTGCAACAACTCTGTTGTAGTAATTTCTGAAGAGAGATGTTGCAGACAGGGGAGAAGAAGAAGAATCCTAGAGATGAGATGACTACTTTTGTAAAGCAAAGTGAAAAAGGAAAAGGCCTAACTGTGGTCCCAACAGTCTCTCTGTCTATTGTAAGTTTCTCTATAAATAAATAAATGAATATATTTATCTCTCTCTATAGAGAGTTGATTAATGGACTTTCATTTTATTTTATTTTTTCCTTTAACACTATTAATTAACTTGAGATTGGGTCAGGGGATAAACTAAGAAAACTACTATCTTCGTAGAAGATACTATATTCCAAGTTAAAACCTTACACAATAAAATAAACTTTTAGTTGCAAAATTAAAATTGAATAAAATTTCATATAAAAAGTTTTTAACTCTATATAGAATAATGTTATGGTGACAAAAAATAATTATTTATATTCAATACTTATATCCAATCATATCTTCAAATAATTTTATATCTAATCTTTTGTTATTAAAATATTATATATATATATATATATAAGTGAAATGATAAATGCCCTATAATTTAGAATCAGGATCCTCTGTGAGGATTTTGTTGTTGGGTTTCCGACGGTTCACAAATTCTATCAAGAAATTTAAAAAAATTATATGTAAAAATAAACGCGTTTGTTAGTTTCTAATTTTTTATCAACTTGTAAAAAAAATTGTTATCAAAACGTTGTGAGTCATTAGATCTCCTTTTTAATGTGTTGTCAACCTCACAACAAAACCATCACATGAGTTGAGCTCCAATGTCAGTTATAATTTTTAAAAGCATGAACGGGTACAAATTTATTCAATAATCTTTTAAGGAGGTGGAAATAATACTCCCTCCGTCCCAGGATAAAAGTCCTTATTACTATTTTGAGTTGTCCCATGTTAAATGTCTACTTTCTTTTAATAACCAAACTTTTATACATTTTTTTCTATTATGCCCGTAGCATTAAATATCTCATACTTTTCTTATTCTAATTCTCTCTCCATATTTAATGACATTATTATGGATAATTTTGTCATTTTATTCCTCTTCTTAATATGCGTGAAAAATCCACCAGGATTTTTATCCTGGGACGGAGGGAGTAAAAGTTTGCTCAATTTATAACAGAAAACAAACAATAAAATTGGTAGGCATATCTCAACTATATTTATATTTATATTTATATTTATATTTATATATAGGGAGTATATAAATAGGATTGATTCTATGCCAAACAGAAAGCTTGAAAATTCTTTGAAGTTATGATTGTGAATTCTGTTAAAAAGGTCATGAGTTGAATAGTTTTTAAAAAAAGAAAAGGCTGCAATATGTTTCACGCGCTGTCCCACCCGTCAGAATTGGGTCCCGAAGGCAGCTCGAGACTTGAATAGCAGCAGGCTCAATAGTCGATGATTTTGTGTTTGGAGCGTGAGTAGCTGCGCGTGGGTCTGGACTGGCGGGCCGTGTTTAGCGCTATGTCTTGGGAGGATACCGCCTTAATTTGGGAGTGTATTCACAATCACGTAGGCTGCCATTACGTCAAACGTAGATGTCGCCGTCTCTCGTTCGCTTACCTAAATTAATTTTGGATTCGCCGCCGTTTCGATTCGGTCCAATAAAACGGGGTACGTCCCACTTGAGTCCTTTTTCATTAGACCGGATAATCGAATATTTTTTATTTTTTATTCTTACGACTCTTTAAAAATATATAATATTTATTTTAATTAATTTTTTTATAAAATATAATATTTTAAATATAATTTAAATACATATACAAAGAATATAGTCTAATAAAAATATCCGGCTAACCTTATTGGTCCCACTTAAGTAAAAAAAAAAAATTTAACAAACGAGTCCTATTCTATGTCCCACTAGTACATGCAAACATAATTACTGAAAATATTATTCAAGTAAATTAAAATAAAACCAAATTAAAAAGACCAAAAGGGAGGATTTTTTTTATTTTAAAAAAAATCTAAAATAAGTACTTTACTTCATATTTTTCAAGCAAATTTATCATTGTCAGGATTTGACATGATTCTTTTTCATAATTTTTATTAATATTTTAAAAATAAGTTGTTACTTAAAATCTACTAACAATATGATGAAGTTTAAGTATAGGTGTGAAGTCATTTTATTTTGGTTAATCAAAAAATGCGTTGTTCATGAGAGATCATCCAAGATTTTAGTTGATCACTTTAATTTTTCTATCTCATTTAATTTATAATTTTGATTTTTCTATAAGATTTTTTTATACCAAAGCGGAATTTGTTCATTTAATTAGTTAAATTAAACATCCATTTTGTTGATTAACCCGTGTTTAATAGGTTTGATGCCTCTTTCTTAATTCACCTAATTTTTCCCGTAATATTTTGTGTGTTCATATATAGACAAATAAACTCAACTATAATTAATAAAACATTTTAATTTATTTGGTAAATTAAGATCTTTAATATGAAACTCAACCACAATTTTGTGTGCGTAAAAACACCTTGTTATTCAATAATACTTAAATAATTACCCACTAATTATGTCACATTTGTACAAAATACACACATACATACTTGTATATATATGTATGTCATGTTGATATATTAACAATTATCAGTAAAAATGTATACACGCTTTAATGTGAGGGGTGTATTAGTAATTATAGAAAGAAAACTTAATTTATGAAATTAGTTGTAAAATGTACAACCTTTCAGACTTTTGGTTACAACTTTTCATCATTGTCAAGTAAAGAATGTTTAAAGTCTAAGCATATACTAATTTAATTAATGCTTCCAACCAAGTAATGACACGTTGGCACCTAAGTAATCTCTCTCTCTCTCACACACACACACACAAAAATCCACCTAAATATATATATATATATATATATATATATATATATATATATATATATATATATATATATATATATCTAATAAAATACAAATGATTTTGAATTTCCCGCTCACTTAATAAATCATCTGGGCCGTCCAAAGTTTGGGATAAATCCCACCGTTCATACATCTATCTAATAAAATACAAATGAATTTAAATTTCCCGCTCACTCAATAAATTATTTTGGTCGTTCAAAGTTTGAGATAAATCATATTGTCCATACAGTGCCGGAGGCACGGGACCCAGCTAGTATATATACAAAATAGAACTGATTTTGAAAATACTTAATTTCCCGCTCAAACCTATTACAAGATCGGGACCGTCAAAAAATTGGGATAAATCTAACCCTTCAAAACATTCCACCTATGCAATATCATTCTATATCATTCCCATGCAATACCGTTATATATATTCCCATGCTATACCATTCCACCCCGCCACCCCACCTCACCCTACCCTCCACCCCCACCCCCACCCCCCACCCCCAAAAGGTTGTTTAAAATTTGAAATATAGAAATAGAAAATGATTTATGAAAAATATAAGTAAATAATTCAATTTTAAAATATTATATAAAATATATTTTATCCTTTTACATATTTATATCTATTTAACAAAATATAACTAATTTTGAATTTTTCGTTCACCCTAATAAATTATCTGGGCCGTCCAGAGTTTGAAATAAATTTCATCGTCCATATAATGCCGGAAGCACGGGACACAACTAGTATATATATATATAATGTGTGTGTGTGTGTTTTTTTTTACTAGTATTTATACTATTAAAATGGGAATAAAGGTTGGATTAGAAATAAGATATGTAACGGCTGATTGATGGCTTGCTTTGAACTTGAGAATGTTTATTACGTATTTAAGCACATGTGGGGTGGGGGACAAACGGTAGGTAACATTGCATAACTTAATGATTAATTGACAGTTAGGCCCTAAGCTAGCTTGTAATCATAATTAAAGCTACACATGCAGATGGGACGTTTTTAGGTTTTCCTTGAAAAAATTCTATATATACGACGTGTAATTTAATTTTTTCTTCTCTCTCATTTGATACGTAATTGACTATATATATTAATCATACTCAAAATAATATTGTTAACGTCAAGATCTTTCTCCGCGTCCCAATCACGAAAGACGTCCTGATCCTGCACAGTAAACACGACAACACCACAAGCTTGACGGCCGGACCGCCGGAGGATAGCTCAGGCGTAAGAGTAAGTATGTCTGTTCACAAGGTTAACTCAAGAGGATGATAAAGTCTAGTGTAATGAGAATGTGTATAATCTTCAGTTGTATATGTGAATATATAAAAAACATACCTCTTTGTGAAGACTTACTCGATATGATATAATATCTTTTCCTGGAATATTGTGCCACCTACTACCATCTGACATATCCCCCTGATCTGATGGGTTCTGCCGACTGTATGGAGCCTGTACACATGCTTTTTGCTGCTATTCACATAGCCGGCCGGCTATAATCCCATCCACATTAATGCATCGCAGATATCTTAGTCAACTGTCATACTATATCATCATTACAAGTCAAAGTAATAGATATTAAATGACTCAATGGGTTGACCCATTGACCCAACCCGGTCTTCATAGGATTAAATAAAGTCATCATAAAGATTGGGCCCAACGAGCCCAATAAATTAATCAATAGATGAGCCCAATATGCCCGGCCCAAAAATAGGAGAAATATCATGACCTAACAAATATATATAAAAATTAAATATTTTTACAAATAGATAGATGTCAGATTTTTATAAGGTTATTTTATATGAACCGTAATATTCACGTTAAATAAATATGTATTTATAATAATAGAAATTAAGAATATAAAGAAAATGAAAAGAGAAATAATTAATTAAGTTCTCTATTATATTTTCTGTCCTTAATTCCCTTTTTCTTGTGATCAATCGAACGCAACCAATTAATATGTAGAAAATAATAGAAGATTTTAACTAATTAACTAGGATAATATACCAACCAGTTGTTGAGGTTTTGAACATTAGTAATTTGTTTTTCATCAGTTCATTTTCTATTTTCTATTTTCTTTTTTTCATTTCCTAGCTCTTCACCAACACATGATCTATATATTATTATCTTTACCATATAGTGACAGGTACGGCTTGATGCAAGCAGCATATAAGGCTAGCTTCACCCTAACATATATATTTTCTTTCAATATTATATATATCATCCGTGCCGTGTTTAATTATATTACTTTGTATTATTAAAATAATTATTTTTATTTTGGAATAAATAATATATTATATAAATTATAATCTCTCTCTAAAGGGTTGTCCGAGATGCATCTCAAAAGTTTACGATTGAGTCGTAAGTTTTAATGTGATTGGTTAATATATATAGGGGAATGATCCGTGGAAAGCGTTAGCTATTAACACTATTTGAACTAACGCTAATCTAGTCGTCCAATATTAGAGTTAATGGCTGAGATGAATGTCTAGCCGCTAGAGGGAGTAGCGGCCAGTCAAAACGTCGTCGTTTTGACTGGCCGCTACTCCCTCTAGCGGCCAACACAGAGAATTTTTTAATTTGGCTCATGGCCCAGCCGCTAGAGGGAGTAGCGGCCAACAAAAAAATTTGGCAAATTACTGATTATCCTAATTTTTCTCATACATGCTACTTATTAATTAGTAAAATAAAATAATAAAAAAATATAAGTATAATTATAAGGATAATCAGTAATTATCCTTATACTTATTAATAAAATAAGTATGCATAAGGATAATTAATAATTACCGTCTTATGATTTTTAATTATAAATAGGAAATAGCGATTGAATTTATATTATATTTCTACTCAAATATATAAACTCAATCACTATTTCCTATTTATAATTAAAAATTATAAGACGATAATCAGTAATTATTCTTATACATACTTATTTTGTTAATAAGTATAAGGAGTATAAAGATAATTACTGTTTATCCTTATAATTATCTTTATAATTTTTTAATATTTTATTTTACTGATTAATAAGCATAAGGATAATCTGTTAATAAGTATAAGGATAAGTATAAAGATAATTATTGATTATCCTTATAATTATACTTATAATTTTTATTATTTTATTTTACTAATTAACTAGTAGCATGTATGAGAATAATTAGGAAAATCAGTAATTGATCAATTTTTTTTGTTGACCGCTACTCCCTCTAGCGACTGGGCCATGGGCCAAATTAAAAAACCATCTGTGTTGGCCGCTAGAGGGAATAGCGGCCAGTCAAAACGACGACGATTTGACTGGCCGCTACTCCCTCTAGCGGCCAGCAGAGAGAATTTTTTTAATTTATTGCTGGCCGCTACTCCCTCTAGCGGCTAGGCATTCATCTCAACCATTAACTCTAATATTGGACGGCTAGATTAGCGTTAGTTCAAACAGTGCTAATAGCTAACGTTTTCCGCGGATCATTCCCCATATATATATATATATATATATATATAGAGAGAGAGTCCGAATCAGGTCCGGACTCCCGGATTTTAACAAAATCCGGACCTTTTTTTTTTTTTTTGAAACAACTAAAAAAAAAAAAAATTTATGGAACTGAAATTTTTCCATAATACAGTGTTTTGGGCGTGATTTGGATGCCTATACCAAAACATTTATGTACAGTCTGGACAGACTATACATATATTGGTTGGTGTAGGTATTAAAAACACACCCAAAACACTGTATTATGGAAAAATTTCAGTTCCATAATATTTTTTTTTTAGCTGTTTCAAAAAAAAAAAGCAAAACAAGAAAAAAAAATTTGGTCCTCATTTTAGGACCTGTCCGGACTCCCGGACAGGATCCATTCTATATATATATATATATATATATATATATATATATATACACGATAAAAAGTAGGAGGCTAGGAGCAGGGAATGAAGTAGTCTGTCTCGTTTAATATCCAGTTAAACGTAACTTCATGCAATTAAATAACGAGATAGTGAATATTCACGTTAAGGAGAATAATATTCACGTTAAGAACGTTTGTATCCTAGAATTATTTAGCATACTATTCCCTACCTCCATTCCGATCCTCAAATGTATATTATTAAAGATATATGATGTCTGATTTTCCAAAGTTGATACGATATATTTATTATTAAAAAAAATTAATATTATTGTTGTTGTTGCATGCAAAATTATAGATATATTTTGATTGTTTAAAAAGTAATTTACAAAAATATGGAAATTTACATTTGGATATGAATTTATTTTAAGTTTTGAAAACAATAAATATGACAACTAGCTAGTGTATTTTTTTAGTTAGTTTATATCAATTACAGTTGATTATAATGCATGTATTAGAAGCTAAATTTTCGCTTGATTTTGAATTTTAGGATTTCATAAATTGACCAAAAAAGAACCAACTAAATGTATATATAGAATAAAGGAAGTTTTATTGATTTAAATATAGAAAACAACAATTTAAAAGAAAAAAAAATTAAAACAGCAAATAATACTTTTAGCTGATAATTATTCACACTTTTTATAAATGTATAGTCTAATTAATACTACTAAGTGAGTTAATCACATAAGTAGTACTTTCGGAATGAAGGGTTGAGAGATGTGAGCATGCGTGCAGTCAGAATTAATTCAAAGGATCGGATCGATAATAGTATATCTGACTGATCGATGATATGTCTCACACATGGGGGTATGGACGTCCAACTTCAAGCTGCATATATATATATATGGATGGGTTTGGGTTAGTTCTTACTTGTAATTAAATTCCAAGGCCCCGCTTACCTGTTTTCACTGACCAAATATAGAAAGAAAGAGAGATAAGAGAAATGTTCCTTTATTTGTGTTTTTAATTAGTGTGGTACCAATCTCCCAGTCCCCACACAAACTATATATGTTGTTGGATACTTCCAAGTTTCAATCTCCTCCTAACCCTTCAATGCGAATTAAGTAGTGCTAGCTAGCTAGCTACCTTATTAAATGAAAAACTTAAATTAATTAATTTGTGACAGATAAACTTTAAACAATTTAATGAATCTTTTAAAAAGCTTATATTGTATATGAATGAGTCTTCACAATATGGTTTGTTGGCTATCTCCACACCCACATCCACATCCACCAATTAACTTGTGCAGGCCATATTATTGAGTGGGCATATATATATGCATGTCCCTTGTTCATTATGCGCCTCCATGAGCAAGTAAGCCTCTTTTATTGATTGTGACAGACCATTCCGCTTTACAAGTTCATGTTTGGTTCTAAACATACATTAGAATTGAATATCACATAACTATATTTTCACATTATTTTTTTATATTTCTACACGTATTAATTAATAAAAATTCAACACATCATATTACCCTACATGTGGCAATATAAAAAAATAATGTGAAAATTTTGATTTCCTATTAATATTCTATAAATAAAATTTGTTCTCCAGTTCCTGATTTTTACTTGAATTGAATCTATAAATAAATTAGCACTTGCTCAAGTGTTGAAGTCTTTGAGAATATGAAGAAGAATAATCGCACCTAATAAAGAAGAGGAATCCTTTTCTAAGTTATATAACTTACAACTGAGTGTGTGTGTGTGTGTGTATATATATATATATATATATATATATATATATATATATATATATATATATATATATATATATATATATATATGAAGCACACAAGGAAACAAATTATTTAGCTCAATTTTTCGCATTTCTGTTCAAACGCCGTCTTTTTCTGTATGATATGACCTTTCAAAAATAATAACAAGTTGATTACAAGAACAAACAAAGAATGATCTCAAGATCTTCTTGATCAAAATCCATAAAAACAAAGCTATACACTTGGACTAGTACATTTCAGTCTGCCAGTCAACTTAAATGAAATTTTATCTCAACTTTCGAATTGAAAGTGCATCTCCAAAGAGTTTTTCAACTTCACTTGCTTCCATTTTAAGCCCATTCAAAATCTCCATCTCTTCTTTACTCAGCCCTTTGAGGAAGTTCTCTTCATCCTCCTGGAGCTCTTTAAACCCTTCAGCCAACCTACGAAACATAGTCATCTCAGTGTTCTCCACCTCCTCTTCTATTTCCTTGACCTCTCTTATGATTGTCTTCTCCCCTGCTTCTGCCGTCTTCTCCAATCGTTCTACAAGGGGAGGTTCTGGCCCACAAGTATTATCAGTTCTAATGAAGGTGTTGAAGTTGCGTCCTACACTTTGAGCTGCCTTTTCTAGTTCTGGTACAATGCTTTCAGGCAAAACTGCACTTCTTGTGTACACAACTGCGCCACCATATCCATCCCATGCATCATTCCTGCCTCGATAATATACAAATATATAGTCTTCCGGTTTACCCTCTATCTTTGAAGACAAAATGTACCTGATATTTCATTAAAGTGACAAGAGTCCTCAGTTTCCAACTTGAGTTAATATAAGAGTGAGGCCCAAGTTCACAAAATGAAACAAATTAAAGGCCCAGTGAAATCATCAAAATGTTATTTTATATTCAATAGTGCAATTAAGATATTCAATAAAACAATTCCAATTACACATTTTTACGCTGTCACTTGCTTCACTCTTCTTCTCACAGTCACACTCGCACGTTTGTGTGTGTACACATAGGTCTGCAACTCACAACATTGTCAAGGTTACAATGGCCTAGCCACAAATCAAAGTTTCATTATACCCAGAAATGATCAGAATCAGTTAGCATATACTGAAACTCAGAACTCATCATATATGCAAATTTATGCACACATCTCCTTTTTTTTTTTGCTAAATAAGATACGCACACATACTCGAGCATAATATGTCCATAAATGCAAAGAACAAGGAAGTAGAGATACCAGTCGTCTTGGTAGTGAAGATACTCATTGTCGTGATTATAGAGAATTCCTGGCTGGGATGGATCTTGCACAAATTTCTGCACTGCTGATCGAGTAAAGAATCCACCATCAGGAGTCCCTATTCGCCATGTCAAATTTCCTACAAGCTTGTTGGATTCTGTATGGAACTCGTGCAATTGGCAATTGAAGGTATCAAATGTAGGATTTAAACCACTAGTAATGAACCACTTCCCACTGAAATCATTGATGTTGAAGCTTTTGACAAGCACCTCAGGTGCAGGGACTGGAAATTCACCCACATCAGATTTACGGGGTACACATTTCTTTCGTGATACAGCACATTCATTGAACTCATCAACAACACTGTTTTCAAACAGATCCCCACACTTTATCTGCCAAAACAAAAAGGCATGAGATTATGTAAGAAAGAGTTGCCTTGAGCATAGAAGTGCTTAGCCCATTGTTGCAGACAGGAATATGTGGAACTAACCTGGCATTCAGTCTCATCAGGTCTATTGTTGCATGTTTGGAGACAAGCAACATTGGCTGCACATGATGGGTTTGCAATGCACTTTGCAAGTTCAAGCCTGACAAAGATCAAAAACTTCCATTACCACACATGATGACTCATGGCCATATCTTGTACCGAAAATAATAGTGTTCTGGCTAGAGACAATGTGCTAGAAGTTAGCTAGTGAAGGTGATCCTTTTAATGAAGAAAAATTATGAATGACTGAACCTCTTATATATTAAACATATTAATAATTGATTATTAGATTTTACAGAATAAGGTCATGAATATAGATTAGCTTTCTTCTAACAGAAATATATTTTATCCTTTTCTGCTCTTCTTTTTCTGGATTAAATACAGATGATAGCGTTGACATAACACAGTATATCTATGCAATGACAACAAAAATACAACTTAAGAAACAGAATAGGTTAAGTACGAAAATCAATAACACAGACCATTACAATAAGAGGGTAGGTGTCCTCTAAGTGAAAAGAATCAAACTAAGCAATTTATCCTCCTAGCACTCTCTCTGTCCATCAAAAATTTATTCTAGTAAATAAATAAAATTGAGAGAGTAGTGTTTAGTTAGGGTCTTCTAGAAATGGTAGAGTACATGGGCAGTTAGTACGACATGGTGCATTTTGGCACTCTAGTGTTAGGAAGTTCTATAAATAGAGAGGGCAAATAGTATGACTTCATTATGAATGAAATGAATTGAAGAACAGGGTTTGGCCATCTCTCTCTATCTATTTATCTATCTATCTATCTATCTATATATATATAGGACCGATCAAAAACATCCCTCTTAACTAGCATACCTCTCTTAAATAATATACCTTTATTAAAAAAACAACATACATCTCTTAAATAACATACCTTGTTTAAGTAGCATACATTTATTAAAACTACGTCGTTTTGGAGATTCTTTTAAAAAACAAAATAATATTAAAAGAGGAGGAATGATCAAGAGCACTCCTCCTTAAATAGTACTCATTTATTAAAACTACGTCGTTTTGGAGATTCTTAAAAGAGAGTGGACCCACTTGTTTTCCTTTTATTTACAAAAATGTCACCCGCAACCCACTTGTGTTTTTAAGAAACTCCAAAACGACGTAATTTTAATAAAAGAGTATTATTTAAGGAGAAGTGCTAGATAAGGGGAGTGCTCTTGATCCTTCCTCATTAAAAGAGAGTTGTCCCACTTGCTTTCTTTTAATTTACAAAAATGTCATCCGCGGCCCCATTTGTTTTTTAAAAGAATATCCAAAACGATGTAATTTTAATAAAGTTATGCTATTTAAGAGAGGTATGTATATATATTTTATGCATCTCTGTCTTCTCTTATCTTTTAATGCTAATGTGCTGATAATACTTGTTCTTGCCTTTTCTTTTCCCGCTGCTACTGATATTTGCAATCCAGCCAAACACATCAACTAAAAAAGCCATTTGTTAGCTGTTGTTGCTCCTTTTGAATCGAATCTGGTTAAGTTCATTGGATTTGAGCTTCACAAATTACTTCCAAAAAATGAGTGCAACTTTTCTAAACAGGAAACCACCAGGCTAGAAAGTTGAAATTATTGTGCTCTCCATACAGTCAGAAATTATGTAGTCAAAATGAACTGTTATGACCTTTGAAAGAGGACTTCAAATTTTAACCACTGTGAGTACATACAGAATGCACCATGACATGAATCAAAAGGAAATATTCTTATTGGTAATGTCTAGGGAAAATAGTGTAGTCTATGCCTAGAGAAAGGTTAAGCCTATAAATCAGAGCTCCTCTACACCCATTGGCATTGCCGGATTTGGAAAACTGGAGGTTTCTAATGTTGGTGAAATACGAATAAAATATAGGATTCAACTATCAAATTAAAATAAGAGCAGAAATTTGACTTATCGATTTAGAGCGAATTATGTTGAGTAGAGGCGTGCAGTGCACTGTCCTTAAGTAGAAATTTCGCTCCTCAGAGAACTTTTCTCGGTGCTAAGGTCACTGACGAAATCCTACCCTAGGATTCAACGACTCTTCACCCAACTAATCAACACTTGAAATAGTTGAATGACCCATGAACAACTTCTAATTTTTCATTTACTCGAACTCAAAAATTATACCACATATATATGATATATTTATACTAAAACAAGTATACTGAATATATGTATGCATATGTGCTAGATTTCAAGCTAATCCTAAGGAATCACACTTAACTGCTGTAAAAAAGATTTTCTGGTACCTCAAAGGCACACCTCACTTGGGGCTTTGGTATCCCAAGGAGTTCTCTTTTGAACTGACTGGATATACATATGCTAATTTTGCAGGCTGCAAAATAAATAGAAAAAGTACTAGTGGCACCTGTCAACTGCTAGGAAATAGACTTGTGTCTTGGTTTAGCAAGAAGCAAAACTCAGTATCTACATCAACAGCACAAGCTGAATACATTGTTGTTGGCAACTGTTGTGCTCAAATATTATAGATGAAAAATAAGTTAGCAAATTATGGGTTTGACTTCAAATCTATACATGTTCATTGTGATAACACAAGTGCCATAGCAATAACACACAATCTTGTCATGCATTCTAGGACTAAGCATATAGAAATTAGATATCATTTTATTAGGGACCATGTTCAAAATGGAACCATATCTTTACAATACATCCCTACTGAAAATCAACTTGCTGATGTCTTTACAAAGCCTCTAGATGAATCCAGATTTAATAAATTAATTAGTGAGCTAGGTATGCTAAATTTACAACCATTAAACCTATGCTCTAGTTTGGACTAACTGTGAAAGATATAAAGGCTATGTTCAAAATCGTAGACATGACCAAAGGAAGTCCACGATCGTAGAGTTTTAGTGACACGAAAGACCACGATCGTAGAGCTTTCTCAACAGAACAAAGAAGAATCCTGTGATGACAAAAGTTCCAAAAAATCAAAGCAATCCCTCTGTCAAGCGTATCAGGAACAAACCTAACCCTTAATTCACTCTAAAAGATTGGCCCTTCTTAAGCTACCTTAACTCGAGAGAAATGCCAAGTCAAAAGCTCATCACAAGGACCAGAGCAGATGATGTTTGTGGAGCAAATACAACAGTGGACTCAACGATCACAATGACAACCTCAACGACCGTAGTGCAACCTCGACGATCGAAGTTCTCCCAAAGAATACACTATCTCAGAAGGAGCTAAGGGCAAATCAGTATTTTACACCTAAGATTAAAATCGTGGAGCCAAGCAGAACTTGACACATGCCCCACTAAGCAAATTGAGAGGAGAGAAGTTACAAGTACAAGTTTGAAAATATCTTTTTGAAATCAGAAGTTCAAAAAGCTTATTTCTTTCTCTCTCTCTACCAGCAGAAACCCTAGCTTTCAGAATCACTCAATCATCCTTAGTGCAAAGAAATCAATGGCGGCTTCAAATATTATCACTGGTTATCGACTATGTTTCGAAGAGTTCAAGACAGCTGACCCCAAATTCCACAAAATTTTATCTCTGGTAAAAAAAGCTGGTCTTGAAGAAGCTCTGGGCACCAGCACATAGATCTACCCAAAGCTAATAAAGGAGTTTTACAGCAACGGAGTTCTTGAGAACGACACCATCACCACAAGAGTCAGAGGAGTACAAATCAAACTCAAGGCTGAAGACATAAATCTGGCCCTAGGCTTCAAGTCAAAGGGACTCTTGTCGATAGAGGTCATCAACTTCCATGAAGGACTGAAGAGGATGCATCACAAAAAGAATGAGACTGTCAAGGGGTACAAGAAGAAGGAGTTTCCCCAAAAATATAAGTTTTTGACTGACATTGTTGGAAAGTGCATATGTTGCAAAAGCTCTAGACACGACTCCGTGAATGAAGTACAACTGAAGCTTATGACATCAATCTGCTATGGAATCCAACTCAACTTTGGAGCCCTACTCATCGATTGGATTGGGAAGTGGATTCTCAATCCAAAGAAATCAAAGAGCTCTGGTAAGATGCTCTACGGGCGGTTTATAAGCATTATCTTGCAGTCAGCACTGGGTGACAAAATTGGAAATAATGAAGGAGAATCCATTAATCCCAACAGAAGAATGACCTAGCAGCTATTTGAAAACTGGAAAAGAAATCTAGCTGAAAATGTCAGGATGATATCTGAATCTAGTGGAAGAACTGGTGATGCAAACACGTCCGTTGTAAAGGAAACTGAAGAAGAAGAAGAAATCAACAAGGAAGAACCCATTGTTTTAATCATAAAAAGCAAGGGAAAAAGAAAAATGAAGGCTCAAGTGGCAGAGGAGCCTCAAGGCTCGACTACTGAGGCACCTCAAGAGAGTTCAGGCACTGAAACTCTGAAGAAATTGAAAAGAAAAGAACAGCAGTCTGAGGAAGAAGAAGAAGAAGACAGAGCTACCATCTCTCAGCTGCTCAAGAAAGGAAAGCGGAGTCACAAGTCAAAGAAGCCCTCTTTCTCTTCAATCTTGGAGTCTCTACAAATTGTAGAGTCCAGGCTTGACACCACTCCAGAAGAAGATGCTACAACAGCTTCTCAGCCTGATCAATCTTTCAGAGCTAAAGCTGAAGAAAGTTCTAAGGTTGTAGCTCAGCCTAAAAAGTCAAGGAGAAAACTGGTCAAGAAGTACATCCTTATCAATGAAAAGGTGTTAAAAGAAGAAGATAAAAGGATAGTTGCTGACAAAGGGCTACCCGAAGCTGATAAGGAAAATACGGCTCCAGTTGAGGGGGAGTTTCCTGAAGTTCTTATACTAGAAAATACCCCAGCTAAGGGGAAGCCGTTCAAAATTCAAGAGGATGATCAAGTTGAGGGGGAGCCTCACGGAATACAGTTGTCAGAAAAGACTGCAACTGAAGAAGAATTGCAAAGAGATCATCATGAATCTCCCACAGTCCCTCCAGAGACTCTAGCCTCAGGAACTGCAGAAATGAAAAGTATTGAAGTTATGGAAGATGAGAGAACAGAAGAAAAAAGAAGTCAAATGGAGATAATTGATGTGGTGGAAATTTCAAATGAAGACAGAGAAGAAGAAGAGGATGACGAAGTTGAAATCATTGTTGTGGGTTGTGATGGACATAGGAGAGCTAACTACAATCAACTGTTCTCCTATCTACCTATGATGCCGTTTCACAGAGCCCAAATCCTCAACTCCTGGGATCACATGTTCTGGACCTTCAAAGCCTATCCAGCAATCTCAGTGCTAGCTCATGTATTCCCAGGCAAACTCAACTTTGCCCGAAAGCTGATCACCAACAACCCATCTCCAGAAAATGGGCATGAGGTACAAACTATTCCTGTCTCTTTTAGGGTAAATCACTGTCCACCATCATTTTTCAATCAATTCTATGAATCACCAAGGTGGTTGGAAGTGATACTTCATCCACTCAATCAATTTCCAGTTACAAAATCCCAACAATCTGTAACTGATGAACCAAATGTGCCAAACTTTGTGTTAATCCAATCTCCTATCATCTCTCACTCTACGATTATTGAGCCACATCCAATCGTAGAGTCACCTGCTCAAAACGTAGAGTCACCCTCTCCTACAATTCAATTACACACACCAGCCCCTCCAACAGATGTCCCTTCCTCATCAACAAATGAATATTTCAATCTTGATCTTGCTCTTTGCAACATGCAAGATCAATACACAAGAGCCTCTCCTCCAAATAATCCGCAACTCCTTCAGCTTATATCTGATCTCCTTACCAAAACGGAGTTGTCAGAAGCTACTAAGAAAGTGACCAAGGACATACAAGAGATCTTGAAGTTCACTCCGAACTTGTTCATATGAGGCTGACTCATTTGATTGATGCTGCCAATGCTCTCCCAAGCAACCTAAGTTCTGAACTGACAAAGAAGCTTAGGGAGATAATAAAAGAGATTCAGAGTATCAATTAAAGGGATCAAATCCACTTTCTAGCTGCCAAGAAACACAAGGATGTTGTTCTTATTTTACAAAATACTCAGGAAGCCCAAAATAAACTTCTGATAGAAAATCTCACGAGTCTAAAAACCCAAATGAAAGAATTCCAAGCATTCTCCATGGGTCAAATGCAACAAACAGAAAATGTCTTGGCAATTCTGCAAAAGAGAGAAGCCCGCACTAACTCTCTGATACAGGAAAATCGTGCAGACGTTGATCAATCCAAGACTCAACTCCACGAGCTCGTACAAGGCATGACTCGACTATCTGAAGATATTTGCACCCTTGATGCTGACATAAAGGGGGAGAATAAAGGGGAAGGAGACAAAGGAAGACACAAAGGCAAAGGCAAAGGCAAAATTGCTCAATTCTCAAGAAGTTCTCTTTCTCCCAGCTCACAAAAAGTGACCACCACTGGTCTAAGAGTGCAAATTGGAGATCTTGCATTCATGAATAGACACAATCATTCGCAAAGGCTAAGTCAAAGTGAGATGGAAGATATAGCATGGAGAGATGAAGTCAGCAAGAGAAGAAGAGCTCAAGAGTATGCAAATCCTCCAACGAACAAAAGGCAGAAGAAATAGAGATAAGTTGAAACTCATTTCTTATTAATGTAACTAAGCTTAACTGTAATATCTGTTTTTACAAACATCAATAAATTCATGTTTATTCTCTAGAGGTTTCAGCTGCTCACTGAAACACTAAGTCATATTTACTTTCTAGCAACTGCATCTAGAAATTAATAATCATGATACAAATCTCCTTGGTTATGTCAACATTAAATAGGGGGAGATTGTTGGGAGATTGCATATTTTAAATTTGATGTTGAAAGAAAATGTTCATGATTATATGTAAAGTCCTTAAAAGAATACATGTACAAGGGCTTAGTGTTAGATCAAACTTGTTAGGTTGATCTGGACTTTAATGTCTACCATTCTGTAAATGAATGTATAGAAGAAAATATCAAAGCTGTTAGGTTGATCTATATCTTCAGATGTAATAGATAGGCTTCCACTGAATCATAGTCTATTGAGATGATTAAGAGATTGCAGAAGACAAAGCAGAATTGTAGAGCATCAAGGATCGTAGTGTATCTGCTTTGAAAGGCCTCTCCGAAGTCGTAGAGTGGTCCAAACACCTGCCGAGCCAAATCAGAGGTCGTAGTGTGCTCTCGGAAGCGTAGAGTCTGCAAGTCAAGCAAGTGAAGATCGTAGTATACCAGTTCTTAAGAGAAATCGTAGTGTTCTCGTTTAGCAGTATCAGATCAAGCACCAAGGAGGCAAGACACCACGATAAGAATCGTAGAGCTTCATTTGTCTGTGTCAGAAGCATCGAGCCTCGTCTATTTGATTAAAGATAAATCAAAACAAATATGGAATGAGCTATAGACGTTGGCGTCCTCGGAAATCCCAATGACACAACAGTCATCCTTAGTATGTAACAAAGAAACGTAATGAAGAAGCTAAGAAAAGTACTTTTGGGTCAGCAGAAAACACCTTTTCAGGTGTTAGGTGAAACAACAATCTGCTGTGTCAGTGGGTCAGTCTGCTAATCAGAAGTTGTGCAAAAAGACTCCATCAAAGCTCAGAAATGTCAAATGCATTTAATGCTTCAACGGGTGTCTTCAACGGATACATTTCAAAAACATCATATATACAGAACATTAGCAGATGAAAGGATTAAGCAAGTACTGAACAAAAACGTTGAAGAACACTCAACACTCAACTCTACGATCTGAAAAAGAAAGCTTGCTCAGCCACTTAGTTCTTTCGAACACAAGCTTAACGGCAACTGATTAGCACCATTCAAGAACTCAACTATTATCAAGTAAATGAAGAAGTTTCAAGTCAGAAGGACTTGAAGAGTTCTAAGTGAACTGAGAAGTACCAAGTCTGCTGGACTTGAAGAGTTCAATAGTGAACTAAGAAGTTCCAAGACTACTGGTCTTGAAGGAATCTGTGAGATTCAGAAATTGTAAAGATATCCTTAGTTGATTTCCTACTCGAGAAGTAAAAGAGTGGACTAGGAGCTTTGAATGCTCTGAACCACTTAAAATCACCGTGTCTCTTATATTCTTGTCATAATTGCTATAACAGTCATAACTGCTTTATTCCTATTAATTCATTATATCTTGAAGGGAAAACAAACAAATCTTAATTCCGCTGTGTTTAAAATCATTATCAAAGCTAACAAGTATTTTGAAAAGAAAGATTTTAAAATATCTATTCAACCCCCCTTCTAGATAACTATTGTGCCTCTGGGAACTAACAAAATGGATAGTGTTTCAACCAATCAACCAATGACTTGTTGTTACCCATATGAATCTACTTCCTGGAATTACCATTCATATAGGTTGGGTTACCATTACTGTTGATTTCTGTAATAGACAGTAGTCTCATCCCCCTCGGTGTATTGCTCACTAGCCTCTTGCTTAGTGGCTTTGTCAGAGGATCCGCAAGATTTAACTCTGACCTAACAAAATTAAGGGATATAATTCCGTCACATAACAGCTGTCTCACAATATTATGTCTTAGGCGTATATGCCTACTCTTGCCATTATAACTCTTATTCTTAGCTCTGCCTATAGCAGCTTGGCAATCACAATGTAGAGACACAGATGAAACTGGTCTCGTCCACAAAGAAATATTTTCCAAAAGATTTCTGAGCCACTCTGCTTCAGAACCTGCCTTCTGTAAGGCAATAAACTCAGACTCCATAGTAGAGCGAGTTATACAAGTCTGTTTAGTAGACTTCCAAGTAACTGCTTCTCCTCCTAAGGTAAATATGTAGCCACTCGTGGATTTGATTTCATCTGAATCAGAGATCCAGTTGGCATCACTATATCCCTCAAGAACTGTAGGATTACCGCAGTAATACAAACCAGATCCAATAGTACCTCGCAGATACTTAGTATTCTACATAAAGCAGTCCAATGATCCTTATTAGGATTATGAGTGTATCTTCTGAGTCTATTAACTGCATATGATATATCAGGTCTCGTGCAATTAGTAAGATACATTAAGCAACCTATGATTTGGGCATATCTGAGATACACTAGCTCCCTCGTGTTTTTTTAAATGCAAACAAGAATCATACGGAGTACTAATAGGATTAACATTATAATGTCCAAATCTCTTAAGCATTTTCTCCACATAATGATCTTGAGAAATCATATACCCATTACAAACTTTTCTCAAATTAATTCCAAGAATAACATTTGCTTCTCCCAAGTCTTTCATAGCAATTTTAGTGGATAACATATTTTTAGTCTCATATATAACATCAATATTGGTTCCAAAAATAACCAAGTCATCCACATAAAGACCACAATTCTCATTATTAAATTTGATATATATACATCTATCTCCATCATTTATTTTATATCCATTAAAAGTCATCACACTGTCAAATTTATCATTACATTGTTTAGGAGTTTGTTTAAGACCATATAAAGATTTAACTAATTTACAAACTTTATGCTCATTGCCCAAGGAAATAAATCCCTCAGGTTGATCCATATAAATCTCATCTTCTAAATCTCCATTAAGAAACGCAGTCTTAACATCTATTTGATGAATTATTAAATTTTTAATAGCGGCTAGAGCAATTAAAACTCTAATGGATGATGTTCTTGCAACCGGTGAATAAGTCTAAAAAAAGTCGAGGTCTTGCTTTTGTTTATAACCTTTAGCAACAAGCCTAGCTTTAAATTTATCAATTGATCCGTCAGGTTTTAATTTTTTTTTTAAAAACCATTTACACCCAATAGTTTTAGAACTAGGAGGAAGGTCCACTAATTCTCAAATGTGATTAGCCATAATAGACTCAATCTCACTATTTATGGCTTCTCTCCAAAAAGGAGCATCGGGAGAAGAAACTGCATCTTTAAAGGTTAATGGGTCATTATCTAACAAAAACGTAAAAAAGTCATCTCCCAGATTAGTGGGTTTTCTAGTACGCTTACTGCTCCTTGGTTTAATTACAAATTCCTCAATTGGAACTATATAAGAGCTCGTCGGAAGCTCTGCTATTGGTCGATCCACTTTAGATTTCAAAGGAAAAATATTTTCAAAGAAATCAACATTTTTTGACTCAATAATTGTATTATGATCTAATACATCACTTTTCAAAACAAGAAATCTATAAGCAACACTATGTTCAGCATAACCAATAAACAAACAATCAGCAGTTTTAGAACCAATTTTCCTTTTTTTAGGGTCGAGTAACATTACCTTAGCAAGACACCCCCACACTTTAAGGTATTTCAAGTTAGGTAAATGATTTTTCCAAAGCTCATAAGGTGTTTTTCCAGTTTTCTTATAAATGATTCTATTTTGCAAGTGATAAGCGCTTCCCCCAATAAATTCGGTGGAGCCCCAGAACTTACTAACATAGCATTATCATTTCTTTTAGTGTTCTATTCTTTCTTTTAACAACCCCATTAGATTCTGGAGAATAGAGAGGTGTTACCTCATGTATAATGCTAATTTTCCTAATGTTAATTCTATGACAGTGAAGGAAAGTTGGCAACAGATCTCATGATCTGCTATGCTAAGGACACTTCTAGTATTTTCTATTTAAAAGACCTATCATATTCCTGTTATTTATACCACTTTCCCATTCATGGCATTAAAAGTATCATATTCAAACTCAGCCCCCACATTCCAACATTTAAATAGGCCACAATTAGATATAATTCATTTTTTTATGATTTATTTTCAAAATTTTAACAGGCATAAATCTATTAATGGGAAAAGATTATGAAAAAGCGAGTAAAATTGCAATCTTTAATAATTGTAAAAAAAATCAGGAAAAAGTCAAACAATTCAACCACTTTTAGATCAACAATAATCAGAACGACTTGTACAATTATAAATGCAGGCATATAATTTTTTTTTTAGTCCATCATAAAATAATTTTGTTCTCATTTCCACCTTCACTAAGTATTAGAAACAACAAGTACTAATCACTTTACAAGTTGTTTTCTAAGTTCGTACTTGTTTTCTTAACAAAAATATGAACATAAAAGAATTCATAATTTCTACTTAAGATTGTTGGTGAAATACGAATAAAATATAGGATTCAACTATCAAATTAAAAGAAGGGCAGAAATTTTGACTTATCGATTTAGAGCGAATTATGTTGAGCAGAGGCGTGCAGTGCACTGTCCTTAAGTAGAAATTTCGCCCCTCGGAGAACTTTTTTCGATGCTAAAGTCACTGACGAAATCCTACTCCAGAATTCAGCGGCTCTTTACCCAACTAATCAGCACTTGAAATAGTTGAATGACCCAGGAACAACTTTTAATTTTTCCTTTACTTGAACTCAAAAATTATATCACACATATATATATATATGAGCAGCAACTTTATATGATGATAGAGACTATTGAAAAGATACGATATGGCAATTTGTATATATATATATATGTATGTTCCTTTCTGAGCTTCCAATCTCTCATATAATAATCTTATATAAAACAAGCTGATCAAAGTCTGCTTTTATAGGAATAGGAAAGTAACGGAAAGCACCTGCTATTACTGCTGAACGGTAAAATTAATCCCAAACGGTAAAACAAATTAATACCCAACGGAAAGAAATTTATTATTGAAACGGAAAGAAATTTATTATTAAAACGGAAAGAAATTTATTATTGAAATTATACCAACATCTAATTGTGCGGGAGAGTTGTACAGCAGAAGTTAAGTAATTGAGCAGTAATTACAAGCTTCAGCAATGTTAAAATGATTTTGGGTGTACCTGCACTCCTTGAGTAAGCAAGAACAAGTTTTCAGAGCATCTACAGCTTCAGCCATTGGAATGATCAAGAATGTGCATGCCAGTACAAGAGCTACTGCTACAAATTGGCTCCATTGCCTCCGAGCAATCAATGTTACTGTTACTTGAAGACTGAATCTCTCTTTTTCCTATATATGAAAAGAATGAAAAGGAGAGATATGGAAAGAAACTTTTCAAGGCCATAAGAGACTTAGCACAGAAAGACCAAGAAATAATTCAAAAGAGTTAGTTACCTTGAGTACTGTATCAATGCTAAAGGGTGAAAAAAACTTCTCCCCTCCATTTGATAAAATATTAGAATACCTAGACTCCAACCCACAAGATATCCTATAAGTTCTTAACAGCTGGATGTACGTAGACCTTCTATTATTTGACCACAACCTCACCATAACAACACCATTATAAGGATCCACACCCCTCTGTAGAAACCTTTCATCACTATTAATCCGTGATTTGGTATACAAACTGTTTTCTTCATTGGACAGAAAAGCTGAATGCAAAGAAACTGCCATACTTCAATATGAAGACTGCAACAAGTGACCTGAGAAGGACAAAATAAATCAGAAAATCTGTTCTGTTCTCCCACTTTCGTATTTGATAATGTTCTGAGTAACTCAATGGATCACTGTTAGTACAACGAATAATAAACTTCGGCAAAAGTTGTCAATAGGTCAATCAGGTAGAGTAATGCACTCTGCCAATATCCGGAAATTATATAAATTTCAAGTATTGAAATTTTTTTAAAACATCAAATCGCGATACAAGCGTGTCATTGAATTTCTAAGATAGTAGTTAGGATATTATGAAGACAAAGCATAAATATTGTAATCCTATGTAGGCCTATAAGAAATGTTAGCCTTCTTTCGCCAATTAAACTTTCCACAACCTTCCTCAGCACCGAATTCTAAATAACTCAGAGCTATAGGGTTTTCACTGAGACACAAGGACTAACCTTGATTATAACACCCTATGTAGCACTAGGCCTACTAAAACGTGGAATTCTGCTCTTAATGTACTACATATCTTGAGACACTAAAAGTCTCACTGCAAGAAAACAATATTGTGTTAACCACAAATGAGAAACACCAATGATTTTGCTTCCTTCCTAATGTCTTCTATGATTCTATCAATTGCTACTAAAGTGAAATACTGAATAATGAATTTGTTAGAAACCATTACAACATGGAACATTCAGCTGCAGACATTTCCTTTGTTATAAGAGTTCGAAAGCACCCAAAGTAGAGAATGGTCAATAAGCTCATCTGAATACCACAGTCAAAGTCTATTAAACGCAACTCTAGCAACATTCCTTTGGAGTTTAACTTTTGCGCAGTTATTCCCTTATTGGACCCAACTGACAGAGTCTGGTTTTGGGTAATTCACCTATTATGGTCGAAATAACATCTTCGGCAGGTTATCACCAAACTGTGTCTAATTTCTATCAAGTTTGACATAAGTAAGAACATCATGTTTAACCCAAGTAAATCCTTGTGTTCTTTCACAATTCCATTAATATCATATATTCTTATGATACCATGATTCATTTAACTACTCACAATGCCGATATTGTTAGTTACATTTTTCAACAAAATCATACCATAGAAAACATTAGTTTTCAGAAAGGAAATGGAAAAAGAATAGGAATTCTTCTCTACCCTGGGCATATAATATATGAATTATTCTGAAATGGTTCTTTAAATGGTTCTTCTCTACCCTGGGCATATAATCACACTCCAACACCTAGTAACACAAGCATTATTACAATTTACAATTCACCAAAAAACAAGCTTTGACATATCTAATTGAGAAAATGAGAATTCTATAAATGGGAATAGCAGGTACAACTATCTGATATACAAATATTATATACACAACATATGCATGCAAATATCATCAATGTTACATAAAAAAATTAGTCCATGAACAATTTTTCACAGTGTCACATTACAAATACAAGAACCATTTCAGAATATATATATATATATATATATATAGCCCGAAAAAAAAGTAGAGAGAGAAATTCATCCGCATTAGAGAGAAAAGAGAAGGAATTAATGAGATTGGTGAAAGCAAACCTGATTAATGGGGAAATGGGTCAGAAGATAGAGGCGAAAACTTCAAATTTCATAGCAGGAAAATACTACTCGTACAACTCCAAGCGGGAAGAGAGAGAAAAAGAGGGAGGGAAGTGAGATAGGATATCGTGTGATGAACAGCACCGTAACGTAGCCGGTAGCTCCAACTAGAACTAGTCTTGGTTTCTTATGATGGGCACCAGCAATTTCTAGCCCACCAAAGTTTAGCCACCTAGGATAGAATCCAATGAATTTGTGAATAATATTATTTCACAAAGAAAAATAATATTAATATTCGTATATAAATAATATTCGGTTGTTGAGTAATGAATTTCATTTTAATAAATTTATATAAATATTATTTTTCTTTGTTAAATTAATCTTACCATTCCTTTATTCTACCATTATACTCATTTCGTTCAAAATATATAAATAATATTTTTTTTTTGTTATTGTTAATTTAAAATATTTTTAAATTCAAAATCATTTTGTATAATTTTAATTTTACAAAATGCATTAAACTATTATATTATTGTAAATAATATTACTAATTACAATATATATGATTTTAGAAAGTAAAATCCATTACATCAATTTTGAATTTATAAATATAAAAATTTTAACTTATGTTTCAATGATTAATCCGTTAAAATAGGTTAAATTTTGTCAATTTTAAAACAGAGTAATATTATTTTGTCATCAAATTACTGCTACTATTAGAATAATAGACTAAATATTATAATTATAGCTCAGTCATAAACCCTTGCAAGGGTTTATACATTTTTAAAGTTCACCACGCACAAAATTAGAACAAATAGATCAAAAATTCAGCAACCATCTCTACATTTTCAATGCCTCCTAAGGGGAAGAAGAATTCAAAATCAGCTACAAAGTTCTCAAATTCTTCAGAGCAAAGTGTCACATCTCCATGGAACACCCCATCAGCTTTAACGCCAAACCCTGATTCAGAGCCCAGCGACAGTGATATCTCGTCCGTTCTCGAAGAAGCTTCGAGCAAATACCCTTCTTTCATTGGCAAAACTGCTTTCGTGGGACGGATTTCTGAAGGTGCTGCTGGGGGATTGGAATCTAAAGGATGTAAGATATGGCTTTCAGAGTCTTCCATGGTTTCTTATTCTCTAGCTCCTGGTTCCACCGTTTCAGTAAGTTCACCCAGTTGCGTTTTATCATTTTTATTGTTGGATGATATTTTGCTGTTTTATTTATTTATTTATCATCAGAATTATGTATTTTTCGAGTTTGTTTCCCCCTTACTAGCTCGATTCCATAACTAGAATACATTTTATTTTTTTAATGTCAATTTGAGATGGCTTAAAATTCAAAATTGATATGAATTTATTAAGTCAAAATATATGGCTAATTTTGGAACCGAGGGATTATCAGTGTAGGTGATCATATAATCAAACCTGGTTAAAACAAGTCAAAAGAGTATATGCTTTGAGAAGAAGAAAAAAATACTCCCTCTGTTCCACAAGCAGAGTCCACTTGCCATTGTTTCCCCACCTACTAAAGAGTCATCTTTCTATTATAGTAGTAAAAAAGGACACAATGTCCTCAAATTTGTCATCATAATTTCATTATCACGGCATAACTACCATACTAACAACTTATGACTTTAGAGATAAAATGGAACAAATTTTCATCCTTAATATTTATGAATTTTTCAAATGGACTCTTTTTCTATGTACTTTACATTAAATAACATTAACTGTATTTTTATATGTACATTACCTTGACTGATAGATAATGCATTAATCTTTGGCAGGTCTCCCTTGCTTCTTCTAGGAAGAAATTATCAAGTAACTTTCCTCTCAGATCTTTTGTGGACAAATGCGAAAGACACTTTGCGTCTGACTACGAGGATAAAATGGTTGATGATGTGGGGATCTACTTTGCTCTGGCAGCAGTGTTCCCTTCTAGTAAGGTTTGTTTGTCATTATGTGTCTTTCCTCATATGTTGTTACTGTTGTTTAATATTCCTTGCAACTAAAACTTAAGGCCATGTTTGGCGCTCAGGAATCTTGTATCGGGAATGGGTATCTCATTCCCATTCCTTTCATACCCATGTTTGGAATTGATTTTGCAAACTATTTCAATTTAGGGATTTGTTTCCTGGTAATAAAGGATTCTCTTAAAACGTGGGTATCTGAAACCCACCGTGAAGTGTGGTTTTCTGATTACCATTCCTATAGAATGGATTGAAAAATTAAAAACCGAGTCCCCTCCTCTCTGTCTAAGTATTTTATTGATTCAGAGAATTCCATCTCCTCTCCTCCCTTTCTTTTCTCTCTCTTGCTATCCCTTTTCTCCTAATTTTATTCATGACCTAGTTTCAATTTAGAATTTCACCTGATTAGACTTACCCAGTTTAAGTCTGATTATAAAACTATTCTTCCTGGTAATAAATCGGAAGATTATGTTTGTAAGTTTTAACCTCTTCTTCCTGTGAGTTAATCGGAGAAGAAGAAGGATGAGTCGACCAAGTGCAGCAAAAGGCGGGAAGAAGAAAGGAGCAATGTTTATGATCAACTGTGGAAAGCTGGTGGAGCATAAGATCATGGAGATTGATTCACTGGAAAAGTTCCTCCAGGAGTGGATCAAAATCCGGTGCTCTCGGCGACTCAGTTACTGTTATTCGCTAGAAGAGTAAAATTATTGTCACTTGTGACACTAACTCCTTCCAAAATCCATGAAAGAATTATTATTTAAACATATGTTTGTATGAATATTTAATTATTTATGCAACATATGTGATTAAATTAAATTTTATTGAGTATCTATTATAAATTCATGGAGTTAGAATTGCTTGCAGGTGTATAAGATTTCTGCTAATTTTGTTTCTCTATAAATAAGTTCTGTAGTATATAAAGGTTTATGAAATATTGGAGTGAATGTATGGTAGTTTGCCTATTGCGAATGCATTACCATTAATTTCTCTATTTACCCACTTCCATCCGTGAAATCAATTGTTCAATCATTGAAATTATTATTTTTCTTTATAAATTGTTTATCACCAAAAAGAATTTAATATTTTGATAAAAAAAATAAATTAAAAAAAATAAAATATTCTTTTCCGGTGTTTGACTACACCATGGAAATGAAAATTTTAAAAAAGTTTAACTCAAATTCCAAAACATATGTCCAAATGCTGGAATGGGAACATTTGATTATCATCATTCCTGGACATCTCATATCCATGTATGCAATTCCCATTCCCATTTCTCATTCCCATGTGCCAAACATGGCCTAAGGAGTCAAGAAGTACATGTGGTGAAACATGCAAAAATTTATGGAATTTATGTAGTTGGCATATTTAAGAACCTTCCTTAAAAACCGACAACGTCAATGAAATGAACGTTAAAAATTCTACTCCAGGTAAATATTTATTAATATTTTAATTATGCTAGTTTACTTTTAACTACCATTTATCTGGACTGATTGACACCATCTGCAGATTACTTGACTAAAATTGTGGATCTTATTGATTTGTGCTATAGGGTGTAAAAGCTTTGTTATACATTTTTATTTTACTAAGTAGGGGTTGCATTGAACTCAGGGTTAAATTTCAAGGCGTGAGCTATTCAGGTCAATTATAGGATTTATCAGCTATCTATATGGGATTGAAGTTTGGTTAGGGTTCCTAAGGCTTTGAATCCCAGTACATGTATGCTTGCATCATATTTTCTGGTGTTTATACTTCGCAGGGCATTTCTTAAACATCAAAAAGGTTTAGCACCCTGCATATCCTTTCACGGGGGTGTGGTGATCCTGAAGTATGCTTGGGTTAGATACTTAGATTTCTATATTAGGTGCGCTTGACTGGTCTTCGTAGGGCATTTCTTAAACATCAAAAAGCTTTAGGGCCCTGCATATCCTTTCATGGGGGTGTGATGATCCTGAAGTATGCTTGGGTTAGATACTTAGATTTCTATATTAGGTGCGCTTGACTTGTCACTGCAAAATGATGTTTCATCTGATGTTAGTATATTATTTTCTACTTTAGAGTTTCTTATAACGTTCAATTACTTTTGTCACTGTAATTCTCACCTCTCTTTTCCTAAAACTATCTACATGGGTTTATCCTACGTGATAACTTTTTGGCATTTCATTTGTTAATTTTTTTACCAAGGCTTCCTCTTTTGTAATCGTTGTAGAACTATTTTGTGCTCCTACAGGCTATATACAACTTATACGCATCAAATGATAGTGTTTAAATTCTCATAACATGTCGTATGAGTACAGGTTATTTTTTGGTGGCTGCTGGCATTTTTGGCTCAACAATTTCAGAAAAGTTTACTTATTGGATATCATGAAAGATTCAGTTGTTGCTATCTTTTTACTTCTCATGATGTCATTCTTAGGCTATGTTATTTGTCTTTCATATTTGTACTTTCCTATGTCCCCTTGCAATTTTGGGTCACTTGCAAACCATGCTATGGAAATCCTTTGGGCTGACAGATAGATATTCTATGTTGCTTTCCATATTAAGGTTTGGAGGTTATTCATATTCCTATCATAATTCTATGGGTTCACTTATCTTGCTCCTAGTTCTAAATCTATTGGGTTTTTTTGGGTGCAGTCGTTGTGACTAATTTTTGCAGTCCTCATTCTTATATCATACGGCATGAAAAATTTGCTTACTTTGAGATGTCTTGTTTTGTAGATTTTAAAGAATGGAGTGCGATTATCTTCGAGTCTTTCAAGTACAATGGGCTTTCCTGCTTCTGGCAGGTTATTGTTTGTTTATCCAATTCGTAGTCAGTCCGTTACTAGTCTTGCACATGAGAATGGCAAGTTTCACGGCACTGCAGATGATTGCATCTCAATATTGAACTGCAAGGAATTATACTTGGAGCTGGTTTCTTCAAACAGTGAATTTGCAATGAACTATAATAAATTGCCTCACATTGATTTTCTTGCTGAAACAACAAATGCTCAAGCTGAAAATGGAAAGATTTCATCCCCAAAAACGCCATTTTTCTCTCAGCCAAAACTTAGCTTTCCTAGTAGTAGTAATGTGAGTTCACCAAGATATGAGGAGTCAGTGTCAAACTCATCCAAACTACGTGGGGCTTCTTTTGATTCAATTGATATACAAGAAGTATTAGGAGATGAAAGTGCAAAGAATCTTCTGCAGACCTGTGCTGCTTCGTGGTTGTGTTCTCGTAGTTTACTTTGTGGAAATCTCGTGATGATCCCTATTCTTTCAAAACTATGCTTTTTCCAAGTAGTAGGTGCGAATAAAATGTCCGCAAATCATAATATCCTTAACGTGCCAGATGAAAGCAATCATGATATGTTTCCTCAAACTCTGGATCTAGTGGACCATGTGGATGATGCTTTTATGGTAGACCATAAAACAAAAATTTATTTATATCCACCATTGAAAACTCTAGTGGAATCAACACAAAAAAGAGGTTTTCTATGTCAGGAACTCGATAGCGAGAAAATCAGATCTCATGCCAATGTTAATATTTCAAAATTGGGCGGCCTGTCAAAAGAATATGCACTTCTGAAAGATATAATAATTTCATCATCGGTGAAGGGCACTTTATCAAGGTATGTTTTATAATTTGTTTTGCCTAATTTACTGTTTCTAGCTACGTTAACTTTGATCTTTTCAATGGTGTACTGCATTGTTTTGCAATCTTAATGTGGTTGGTTAGAATCTCGAATTCGCAATTATTCACAAAATCTCGAATTTGCGATGATGGCGTCATTTTCTGGATTTTTCCTGCTCAATAACTTTGGTTATGGGCTAATTAATTTTCTCTTCTATATTTATAATGTACTAGCTAAGTGTCCCGTGCGCGAGTTGTTTTTTAAATAAATTAATTTTAATTTATTTTATATAGTAGTTATAAAAAATATTTTTTGAATTTTAAATTGATTTACTGCTATTATTAGAATGACTACAAATTTTGTTTAAAAAACGAATGATAACATATCACACACAATTGTCGAATACTCACAATTGACCATTAATAATGTGATTCTTTTGTTATTTTTAATTTAATATTAAGTTATTATATAGTTTCAAAATGTAATATTTAGTTTTTATAATCAATCATCCGTATTTATATATGCATTTTTAATTAGAGTTCAAAGTTGAATGGAAACCTAAAAGCTTAAACGTATTGTTTAAGTCATACTCTATTGTATAATTATTAACTAAATAAGTTCTATTAAAAATAAATTGTTGTAAAATAATAAGTTACTATCATAATTTTAGTTTTAAAAGGTAATTAAATTTTAATTAGTAATATATAAGTCAGGATTTAAAAAAATTAATTAACTCAAGGTCTTCTATATGAAATAAAGTGGTTTTCAAAATGTTAATCGTTAATATATTTTGTAATATACATTACAATTTTTTATATAAATTATTATTTACTCATAATATGTTTCTTATATTTTTTTATCAATACAATTTGTGTAAATAATGAGTTGTCATTATGATTTTAGTTTTAAAAGCTAACTAAATTTTAATAACATAATATATAAGTTAGAATTGTTTGGTAACATTAATTAAGTATTAACTAAAGGTCTCCTATATGTAATAGAATTGTTAACTAAAGTAATCATTAATATAATTTTAATATATAAATATATATAATATTTTTTATATTAATTATTATGTATTTATAATTATAATATTTTTAATATAGTCATTTTGAGATTAAAGTTGAGTAGAAATCTAAACTAAAATCCTAAATATGATTTTTAAGTTAAAATTTATTATATGACTAAGTAATTAAAGGACTCTTATAAAAAATAAAATTGTTGCAAAATAATAAGTTAATATAAAAGTTTGTAGGAACGTAAAGAGAGTTTTAGTTCTAGTTAAATTAATCCTAGCATTATATAGGAGCATAAAAAGTGTTTTACTTCTAGCTAAAGGCCTATACCAAAGACCAAAGACGAAGACCAAAAAACTATGTTTTGTCCTATTATATATTTATATAGATAAGCATTTAAATGAAATATATTGATGATATTTTTCCCCTTATAAATTGCTTATTAATGTAACCAGGGGCAGATCCACTTGATGGCCAATGTAGGCAATTTTTTGAATTTTTTATTTAAATTTTTTTATGTAGGGGTAGTTTTGACACAAACACACACTGACACACAAATGTATACATATAGAGATAAATTTCACGTGAATTTGTGAGAGAAAAAAACATTCACACACTACATATTCTTATTTTTATTTACTTGGTGTTTACTTTTTCATGTAACATGTTGTCTTACCTGAACTGATATCCTTGAATTGCCTGTGGTTGTAACCATTTAGTCTGGGCATACGTCCTATAAAGGGAGTGCTTCTTCATGGGCCGCCTGGTACAGGAAAGACATCTTTGGCTCAGTTGTGTGCTCATGATGCTGGCATCAACCTCTTCCATGTAAATGGGCCTGACATTGTAAGCCAATATTATGGAGAAAGTGAGCGAGCATTGCATGAGGTTTTCGATTCAGCTAGCAAGGCGGCACCTGCTGTGGTTAGATTTCTTCACATTCCCATTTCCTTTTCGTAATGTTACTTTTGAAGTAATATTTGTTCATTCTGAAGTGACAATTTTATGAGTATAATGGGAAATCAGCGTACTTGTTAGAACATACTGATGTTATTCAAATGCAGTCTCCGTCCCCCAAGGATGTCTTAATAACATTTTTCATGCAAATTTAAGAAAATTAAAGTAGAGGAGAGAGTATAATGTAAGTTTCAATTTTACCAAAGTGGACCCCTCGGAAGTACACTAATGAATTTGTTTTCTTTCTTAAAACTAGTAGACGCCACCTAAAGACAATTTTGAGAGTACACTTGTCTTTCTAGCACATTCTATAGTTGACATACGTACTTAAGACATTCTTTGTTAGACCAATTTTTTGGTTTTTAAGGCATCCTTTGGGGGATGGAGGTTGTAATAGTTTGGGTTAAATTGAATAATATATTTGACATAAAAGGTTTAGTGCAATGAAACCAACAAAAAGGACTATTAGACCATAACATAAAAGTTATGTTTTGTATAGAGGAAGGGCTAAGAGGTATTCCATTTTTAACTTTAATTTCTTTATGCTATTCACGTATTTGGGCTCTGACAGTACACCTAACTGAGCATGGTTCAACAGTTTTGAAGTGTTTCAACAGAAAAAAGTAGTCCTTAATGTAAGATATTATAGTTGAAAATCTATGGAGTTCAACATGCACTGTCTGTCAGTGTCTGTTCCGATGTACTGTATTTCAGTTTGCAACAATGTTCAAATATTTAATTTAAAGTAGAGAGCATGTAAAGAGCAATTTTTGATTATATAGTGAGGAAAGTTGATGTAGCTATGGGATATGCTGGGGTTTCTTTATAAAACAAATGAATGCTAATTTATCATGTTTACATCATAACAATATTTTCTAAACAGGATTGAGTACCAATCAAATATTTGATTTAAAGTTGATTGCATGTCACCAAAAGTTCTAAGGATATGCTTTGAACGACCTTGTGGTTTTATTGTTGCTCTAATCAACCAGCCTTATTTGTGGTTCTTTCTTGCCTTGAGAGATTACGTAACAATTCTCTGTCTATAGGTCTTCATTGATGAGTTGGATTCCATTGCTCCTGCACGCAAGGATGGCAGTGAGGAACTTTCTCAGAGAATTGTTGCAACTTTACTGAATTTAATGGATGGGATCATTACTACTGAGGGCCTACTTGTCATTGCTGCAACCAACAGGCCTGACAGTATTGAGCCTGCACTTAGACGTCCCGGAAGACTTGACAGGGAAATTGAATTCGGTAACCATCACTTTCTCTCTTGCATATTTAATTCCAATTTGTCTTTGAAACCTTTAGGTGTGGTGAGGAAAATTCAGCAAAGTTGCAACAACTGAGGACTTGTTAGATGTACAGTATAATGTTTTGTCCTTTAAATGGTACAATATTTGTAAGAAATGCAACAAAATACATGCTCACTTTTTTTTCCCCTTGGCATCTGCTGTGTCACCTTTTCTGTTTCCTTTTTTTGTTCATCAAGTTTATAATTCTTGGTAAAGGAAAGATTGCTTCTTTTTTGGAAGTGCAGAGTTGTCGTTGTGAGACGAATGGTATGACCTTGTCAGATTTGTAACTTTCAACTAACCTTGTATGGATGGAATATATAATAAAATTTTATATCCTCTCTTTCGTCTCAGGTTTTGGGTGTCTGTTGTGTAGTGATTATCTTATGTTTGTGTAGTTAGACTTTAATTCAACTTGAAAAGTTAATTTAATTCAGGTCAAATCCCGAGTCTAAATCAAATCACTTCGTACCAATGCTCAATTTGCTATCCCACTAGTATTTTCTTAATTCATATTAGCTCACCACAGACCCATCCAAAAGGACATGATAGAATGTATTGTTAGTAGTAGCTTGGCACATTAGATACATATTAAATTAATCTACATGTTCCAATGTTGGGATTGGCGTGTTAAAATCCCCCTTATAGTCGAAACGTTTTTTGTTTTCATCTGGCCGAAACACAGTCACAAGCTAAGGTCTTTGTCTCTCTAGCCATTATAGGATAATAACAATTGCCTTCGTGTTCCAACACGTTCTTCTGTCCATTGTGAGATAGTATCAGTTGTTTTCGTGTCCTCACCTGTGACAACCCAATCAAATGACCTGGCCTGAGTTCTCGGTAATTAAATCGTACCAAGGCTTAGTCCACTTTCCCAGTAGTATCTTCTCGAGTCGTCTTATCTAACCACAAGTCCAACCAAAAGACTATGATTGAAGGTACTCTTTGTAGTAGCTTGGGACCTTATATACATATTAAATTAGGCCACGTTTTCTGGTGTGGGACTGGAGTGTTACATGTTACTTTTTACATGAGCTTCGCATGCCTGACATGATATCTCTTTTTCATTGTTTTAAATATCTTTTATGCAGGTGTGCCATCTCCCGACCAACGCTATGATATACTGCTTGCCCTTCTCAGGAATATAAAACACACTCTTTCAGACATGGAAGTTCAGTATCTAGCTACGGCTACACATGGTTTTGTGGGTGCTGATCTAGCTGGCCTCTGCAATGAAGCAGCCTTGGCTTTGTCTTAGGCGTTATGACGACTTCCGGATCTCTTGTGCGGAGTCACATTGCAACATATTAGTACCTAATGTCTCTGCTGGTATAATGGAAGACACTGACAGTCTGGAAGATACAAATGACCTGTTTTCACGGGATAATTTAAATTCTGCTTGTTCATCTATTCTAGAATCACCTGTCAAACTAGAGGCTCTAAGCGGGTATAATGTAAGTGAGACTTGCACAGTTAAGGAGGACATTTTGAGGGTGACTTTTGGCGACTTTGAAAAGGCAAGATCGAAAGTAAGGCCGAGTGCCATGAGGGAGGTATGTTGATGTCCATGTTATTTATGCAATCGTGTATGGGTAAATATGTAGTAATAGGCTTGTGCTCCACTAAATTAAGCTTGTCTCATGTATTTCTAGTGGTTGACAACTCTTTTCACTTGAATAATCAGGATGGAGCAAAACTATTAGACTTTTTCACATATTCTCCTGAATTTTGTGGGTTTCCACAGGGACATTCATATTTCCAAACTTGGTTGTAAAAAAACAGATTATGTTCTACAATTGGTTTTGACTTATTACGCAATCTCGAAAAGGGCTATCTCAGAAGTCTTTTCACTTAATATTTTGGTGTATGACAGCTGATCCACATTGGTCCTTGTATTAGGTTTAGGACCAATGTGATTAGATAATCCATGTTGCTAGAGCTATTATGTAACCAATTAATGAATAACTGTGTCACAATGCCAAAGGCCTTACTTTGTCTAGAAATAATGAGCTTCTACTTCCCTGTTGTGACACTAGGATTTTTGTCAATTCTGTTGTGGCGCAAAGCATTGGAAATGATTGTCAATTTTCCATCTCCCATATTCTTTTTCTTCTTCGTCCTGCCACCTTTGAATTTTTATGGCACTCCTTGACCAGTTCATTCTATTGTAGGTAATACTTGAGGTTCCAAAGGTTCGCTGGGAAGATGTTGGCGGCCAAAAGGAGGTTAAAATGCAGTTAATGGAAGCTGTAGAATGGCCTCAGAAGCACCAGGATTCATTAAAGCGTATTGGAACTCGTCCCCCAACAGGCGTGTTGATGTTTGGTCCTCCAGGGTGTAGCAAAACTCTTTTGGCTCGTGCTGTAGCTTCTGAAGCAGGGTTAAATTTCCTTGCAGTAAAGGGACCAGAACTTTTCAGCAAGTGGGTTGGTGAATCCGAAAAGGCTGTAAGGTCTATTTTTGCAAAGGCAAGAGAAAATGCTCCATCAATTATATTTTTCGATGAAATAGATGGCCTTGCCATCATTCGTGGAAAGGAAAGTGATGGGGTTTCAGTTGCTGATCGGGTCATGAGTCAACTTCTTGTTGAATTGGATGGTAAATCACTAATCTTAGATAACGAACTTCTGTTAAAAAGAATTGTGATTGATTTCTAATTGCTTTTTTTCATTAATCATTATGCTATGAGATTAGAGTTGTTAGCATTGTTGTATTATGTCTTTATTCAAGAAAGTGCTGTATTGATTCATGTTTAACCAAAGAGATTCTCAATATTTTATCCTCAAATTCTCAATATTATTTATGATTTCTTAAACTGAACTTTCGTGAAATTTGAAATTTAACTCTTGTATTTCCACTTTAATCTGCTTCATGGTATGTTACTTGTAAATTTAGGTTTGCGCCAAAGAGTTAATGTTATTGTCATTGCGGCTACAAATCGTCCTGATAATATTGATCCTGCCCTTCTAAGACCAGGTAATGCCTCCTTCCCTCCTTCCCTCCTTCCCTCCTTCCCTCCTTCCCTCCTTCCCTCCTTCCCTCCTTCCCTATCTCTTAGATTTTAAGTCTCTTAGATTTTAAGTTTCACCATCTATTTTTCCTTCTTCTACATATTTGACAAGGCTCTTAATAATTGAGAAAAAATTGACAGGACGATTTGACCGACTGTTGTATGTTGGCCCACCAAATGAAGCAGACCGTGAGGACATATTCAAAATCCATTTGCGCAAAATACCATGTAGTTCTGATGTCTGCACTAAGGAGCTAGCTCATCTTACTAAAGGCTGTACTGGGGCAGACATATCCCTAATCTGCCGTGAAGCAGCTGTTGCTGCGATAGAAGTTTGTTGAGTTCCATATAGGATCACTTAGATTTCTTTGCATGAACGGTGTAAATAGTTAATAGTTCTTATTAGCAATTATTTTGTCATCTCAGGAGACCCTCGATGCCTCAGAAATAACAATGAAACATCTAAAATATGCAGCTAAACAAGTACAGCCATCTGAAATTCAGTCTGACCAAGAGTTATTGATGAAGTTTCAGAGATTCATTCCCTCAATCCACTGCAAAAGATGATTTTAATTTTAAACCATCCTCAAGTAGATCAAGCTGGTTTCCTTTCTGGTAAATGTTATTCCTCTCGATTTATGTTTTTCGCACAGATTATTTTACTTTTGTTGTTATTCTGGTGGAAACTGTTGATTGAGATGGGGCATTCTGAATAATTCAGCGCACTACCCCCCTAAACCACTCAAAAGGGGATAAACAAGGAAAATATTAAGAAGAATTTGTATATGAATAGTAAGCTAAACTCAGTTACAAGAATAAATAATATAGTAGCACTGTGTGTTGCATGGAACTGTCTGCTATACACTTGGGTAGGGGATTCTATTTCGGATTCGTCACCCAAATACCCAATGGCTTGGACATACCATGTTGCTGAAGAAGAATGTAGAGGGGTGGGCACTTTGCTTATGACCAGCCCAATGTTCAGACGGGCAAATGACTGTTGGGATAGCGTTGCTAAATATATTAAAAGGTATGGGAAATACTATAAATTTCATGTAAAATTCTTAGTGTTACTCCATCCATTTCACAAAGAGGTCACTTGAATTAAGGAAAGAAATTTTTGTTGACCTATATTTTAATTTTTTCTTCAGTTTTGACCCTTTTTTGGGGTTGCTAACCTTCGACACACCACACACTTTACAAAGATCACATCCATTATTATAACGCATTCAAAAGGGTAGGATTGCGTTGATTGCCTTTTACACTTGCCTTTTTGTTGACTTTTGAAAGAGTGTGATACTTTGACACAACACCCGAAAATGACTTTTTCCATAAAAGTGAGGGAGTATTGAAACAGATGTTCTATTTGTAAAACAAGTTATTACGTAACACGTTGATGAGATTTAGTTGTATATCTCTTCTTGGTTAATGTTTTTCTTCTACATTTTTTCTTATCTTTTTGTGTTCATTTACTCATCTGTTAATGGCAACCTACTCATTTGTATTTCCTCATTGATTTTGCATTATATCCCATTAGTGTTTACTCACCTACCCAAACACCCTTTCTCCTCTGAACACCTATTACTTGAACAGGTGGCTGGTTACCTTTGTGTTCACATTGTTTGGTGACACTGAAGAAGATTTTAAGTTTACGTTCCATTTAATTGATTCATGGTGCATTTTACTTGGTGCATGATTATCTCTGCAGTCACTAATTTTATTTCTGTTAGTTCTTGGAGGCTTGGAGCGTATCCATATGTAACAGTGATTTAGCTAAACTCTGATGTTTATTTGGTGAACCCAGGACATTAATAAAATCTATTGCGCTATCATTTTACCGGTTCCCTTCAGCCTTTTTACAGGTCAAAGTCTTCTTCCATCAGTTAGGCACCATTTTTTTCATGGTTAAAGATTGCACATCCTGTAATTTGGATTTCATCTCTATGAAGATGAACGAGTTGGACTTCATGGTACTATTTGAGGCTGTGGCATGCCATTGTCGATTTTTGAAAGAAGGGGGAATACTATAGTTGTGTGGATGAAATTAAGGTGATATATGAAGATGAGCTTTCTGGATACTGGAATCTTGACTTTGCAAGCCATTATGAATTATGAGGTTAAATAGATAAATTCTCTGCCCCTTATCAACCTAGGGTTAAGATGGATGTTTCAACAAGTGGTGGCTAAATGAGTTTTAAGAAGGATGACTTCATGTGGACAGCGTAATTGGTCTCTTGTGCTCGGTTTCTTCAATTGTAAAATCTGATATACACCACCAACTTTGAAATCCTGTTAGCCGGTTTTAGCAACATTCCTTTATACAAGCAGTGTGAAATATGGTGGCAGAGATTAGTTTACACATTACCGGAAGTAGTGAAAAGTTGAAGAAAAAACCTTCAAGCCATCATACGTCTAAACCTGGATTTTGGAGACCTTGACATTGGTAGTATAGGCCAGACCTGCATTTTAAATATGAATTCTTTAAGCCTGATTTTTCTGTATCCATCTTATTTATGAGTCAATATAGCTGATTTTAATTTTCAACACAACCAAAATAAACTTTGTACCCGGTTTTTCTATGTTTTGTTATGTTGATTTTTTGTTTAGTTTGGGTAGGGGCCCTAGTGGATAATGTCCAATAGGGAGGATATCTTCATTTATGATTCAATTGAGTATATGATTGATGGCCGTCCAAACTTTTCTTCATTAGGAGGGACATGTAAAGATGATAATATAATAAGACATAGTATCATATAACATATATATATACATATTGAAGACTGATCTATTACAACCTTATTCTTACAACACATCGGTGAACGTCCATCCATAGATAGAATGGTTAATACTTTTGTCTGCAGTATTAGGCAGTTTAATATTGCGGACGGGGCAAATGACCAAAATACCTTAATTGTAAAAGTTATTAAAATAGTATGACTGGTCAATTCAGATTCTGCAGAGCCTGTCTTTTTTTTAAAACATTTTTCTTCAGTCCTTTCCTTCTCCATTCTCTCTCCTCCACCTTACTCTTATCATTCTCCCCATCTCTAATTCCCTTTCATCCACATTATTCATAGCCTGACCATCTTCATTGGATTTATATCAAGACGAGTCGCATACTTCCAAGAGTATGATCAGACTCGAGAAGCCACTGATTCTATCAAGATCCTGTTCAACAATCTTTGAGTTCATCTCGTTATGTTTAAAACTTCACCTCCTCTGTTCAATAGAGTGAAAGTGAGAAACTGTAATGCTGGATTTTTCATTTTTTTTATATATAAAAAAAAGACCAAAAGAGATGGCTAGCTATATATATCAAACAAACATACAAACAGCAAACGGTAAAACATAGAACAACAGTCGACTAATCTTCAATTGATGAGTAGTAGTAGGAGGAATAAACATTAGCAACACTAGAATGTCCAGATATACTTTAACCCTAGTATTACCAAGGAATAAAAAAAGTATCTACGTCTTTTTTTTTATTTAAGTTTTCCAGGTATCCGTAGCTTAATATTGAGGATGTTCAATTTTTTTTAGCATCGCAATTTAATGGTGCGGACGAAAGAATTGTAGAGGGGTATTTTGGTAATTCATCTCGATTAATACTGCGGAATACTGAAAACTAAACTACGAACTAAATAGACGGTCACAATGTATTGTAAAGATAACCTTAAATTGACAACGTTGGCCGGCGGTCCCCACATATATATATTATGAGCACCCACATGTATTGTTTCTCTTTCCTATAGACTGCACCACACAAGCATGTCCCAGTTTGAAGGTGTCAATTCCTTGGCTGGAAATAATCTCACAATAATTCCATCCTCCTACCTTCATGCCAATAGCCCTCACCAACAAAACTTGCCAATTTAACGAAAACCTCATTTGGATCTAACCATGTGGGCAACCTCTGGCTTATATATTTTTATGTTAAATTCTATGTTATCAATTTTTTAAAGGTACTCGGACTCTGTCCCATGAAAGTCAATACCAAGTAGTAACTAAATATATTCCCTCCCTCCCTCCCTCCCTAGTTGTATAATTGTAACCAAACACCCACCAAGTACATCGAGCACCCAGAATTATTCTCTTTTCAGCAAAAAGGGACAACATATCTTCTCTCTTTTTAATTGATAAAAAAAAAAAAGAGGAAAAACTAAATTATCTTCAAACCAAACACACCATAAGAACTTTGATTCCCACACAAACACTTTTAAGAGGAACTCCACAAAAGTGACCCAACTTTGCTCTATTTTCCGACTCTTTATGGGTTATGAGTAGATTGATAGATTCTTTTTCTCCAGTCTCAATCACATTCCCCGTACAAAGCCCCACTTTATACAGAGTGTGTGTCTATTAATAGCCAATTGGTACCCTTATTTTGTGCGCGTGTTTTACACACATCTCTTGAAAAAAGAGTAAAAAAAAATTAGAGTGTTTAGCATAAATTTAATTTTAGTAACTATTCAATACAGTATCGACACGCATGTCGGAAGATAATTTCTTTACGTGTTAACATTATATTGATTAACTAGCTGGGTCCCGTGCCTCTGGCACTGTATGGACAATATGATTTATCTCAAATTTTGAACGACCAAAATAATTTATTGAGTGAGCGAGAAATTTAAAGTCATTTGTATTTTATTAAATTATTATTAGATTATTAGATAGATAGATGTATGAACGGTGGGATTTATCCCAAACTTTGGACGGTCCAGATGATTTATTGAATGAGCGGAAAATTCAAAATCATTTGTATTTTATTAGATAGATTCATAGTAACTGGATCCACTCTCTACATAGTACATGTTTAGGAAAAATAATAGGGAAATATATTTCCCTACTCTCCACATAGTATTTTTGATAATTCTCTCTTATGAGCATACAATGGGTTCCATTTTCATGTGAAAAGGAAAAATATGAAAATATTGCTTTCCAAAATTATTTAAAATTAAATAAGAAGTCAGATGTCAAAATTTAAATAAAAGACGCACAAAAGGACATGAAAAATGGAGACACGGGGATCTGTTCTTAATAATTTACTAGTACTAATTAGATATTTTTGGTTTTGGATGATAACTGCATGACAACACCCAAATGGGTCCGGTAATTCGATAGTTTCTAAAATAAGTAAATAAATAAATGCACAATAATTACGTTGGATTGGTTATATTTTTTGGGTACACAGTTATAATTATTTAGTATTGTTTTGAAATACTAAATGTAAAAGATAAAAAAATAATCTATATAATAAATAAAATAAAAACTATCTATTTAAACGGGGATCTAAATAATTGAGAAAATGAGAGATGGCCAAACCACAAAAAAACAAAACTGAAATAAAATATATGAAAAATCATTGTACAATCTATTTTCAGCAAAACCAATTTTTATTTTGGCTTTTTAATTCAATTTTGTGTTATTTTAAAATTCAAATTTGATACAAATTAAGTCAATTATATTGTAATTATAAAATTTATTATAACTTGCATAAATTTATTTTAATTTTACATTCTAGAACTTAGCGACTTGACTTCACAAGTCAAGAAAGCCTGAAAACCAAATTCTAGTAGGAGTACCATCTAAAACAAAGACTCATGTATCTTTTTCATTCCAACATAGTACCCGCCACCTGTATGATTGGTATGAGTCTAACGTGTACGGTTGGTAATATATATATATATATATATATATATATATATAATTTTTTTATTAAAAGTTATAAAGCTATATAGACTTAAACATCAAATATTATAGCTGTTTAATTAATTTATCTAATTTTGAAAATTTATACGACTGTAAAATTATATAAATTTAATTTTTATAATTATTTTTCTATTTTATTTTTAGTCTTTAGTTGTGTCAATTAGATAGATTAGAGAAGTTACCATAGTGGCATTAGGGGGTTTGGAATCTCTCGAGACCGGAGGTATTGTTGGTGTTGTTTAAAATTAATTGTCACAATCAATTGATTAATGATAATTATAATCATTACATATATATATATATATAGTCCGGATTCAGTTCGGGATTTCGGACTCTATTAAAATTCGGACTTTTTTTTTTTGAAACAACTAAAAAATAATTAAATTATGGAACTAAAATTTTTACATAATACAGTATTTTTGGCGTGATTTGGATGCCTATACCAAAATATTTCTGTACAGTCTGGGCAGACTGTACATACATTGTTTTGTGTATGTATTAAAAACACACCCAAAACACTGTATTATGGAAAAGATTTAGTTTCATAATTTTTTTTTTTAGTTCTACAAAAAAAAAAAAATTGGGATCCGGATTTTGATCAAGTCCGAGAGTCCGGACCTGATCATTTTTCTATATATATATATATACCTTGCTCACCCCTTATCTAATATTCTTTATCCCTCTTTTAGCGACGGATCGGACGATAATTCGTTCTGTCGCTATATGTTGTTCGTCACTAAAAGTTAAAACGACGGTTCTACATATAACGACAAAACGAATCGTCGTCCGGTCCGTCACTAAAAGGGGGTGAACAAAGTATAGACGACGACGATTGTATGACCAAAACCGTCGCCTAAAGGGGAGTGAGCACGGGTGAGTAAGATAAGGGGTATGCACTTGATCCGGATCGTGTGTATATATATAAATATAAATATATATATATATATAGGGTCTCCATCCACAGCAACCGGTTGTTGGGAGCAACCCATTTTGGCCAGCCGGTAGAGCTTGTACCGGCTTATAAAAAAAATTCTCTAAGGCCGGTACAAGCTCTACCGGCTGGCTAAAATGGGTTGCTCCCCAACAACCGGTTACTGTGGATGGAGACCAATATATATATATATATATGTATATATATATAGGGTCCGGATCCTGTCCGGACTCCCGGACAGGTGTAAAATCCGGACCTTTTTTTTTTTTTTTTTTTTTTGCTTTTTTTTTTTTTTGAAACAACTAAAAAAAAAAAAAAAAATTTATGGAATTGGAATTTTTACATTATACAGTGTTTTGGGCGTGATTTGGATGCCTATAACAAAACATGTCTGTACAGTCTGGGCAGACTGTACATACATTGGTTGGTGTGGGTGTTAAAAACACACCCAAAACACTGTATTATTGAAAAATTTCACTTCCATAAATTTATTTATTTTTTTTAGTTGTTCTACAAAAAAAAAAAAAAAAAAAAAATTTTTCAGGTCCGGATTTTCTCCCGTCCGGGAGTCCGGACCTGATCTTTATTCTATATATATATATACTAACTTATTTTAAAGACGAAAATTTTGAAAGAAATTTAGAAAAAACGTAAAAAAGAGAATTTAGAGAAACTTAAAAGAAACTTATCTCATCATAATATCATATTTAAGCCAGTAGAGATGTACTGAGAATTAAAAGTGATGAGGAAATTATGGTCATTGAAATTTTAATATAATGGTTAAAAATGTGGTTATGTGATCTTTATGTTTTGTTTGGAGTGAAAAAATAAAATAATTATTTAATATTTCACGTGCGTATTTAATTGTTAGTGATAAGTGGCGGGTGATAAAAATAAATAATTGTGATATTATCTATTCTATTGAAATTTGAAATAGATAAATTTTCACCTTCGCACCTATAAAATGAAATTAAGGAAATTTAATTAATTTTTATTTTATTAAAATGATTAGGATGATCACCAAAACATTCTTTTTCATTTTATTATTTTCTCCATTACATCTTCTTCTTTTTTTTACCAAGTTCAGATGAAATCTTAACATTAATTGCATGAGTTTGATTTTTAACATTAAAAGAGCCCCAAAGATTTAGCAATAAAAAAAACCCAAATCCCGGAAAATGAAAATAAAAAAGAAAAAAGAAAAAGGAAAAACAAGATCCACCTCGAACGCCCCTCCACCTCCATTTCCACCCCACTCCCAAAAACCTCCAGACTCCATTCTCCCTCCCCTATCCTCTCTCTAAAAAATTCAGTCTTTCCTTCTTTCTAGAGAGAGAGGGGGAGAGATAACATAACAAAGCCAGCCATCTACTACCAATTTCCATCCGTCTTTGATTTTGTCATACTCAACTCATCTGCCTCTTTGCTTCTTCTTCTTCTTCTTCTTCTTTGTTTCTGTTAAATAATTAATTGATACAGAAATCTTGACCCACAAAATATATACTTTCAATTTTACCACTCTTAAAGGGAAGAAATACTTTTGATCACAAGTGGTAAAAGAAATGAGAGAAGATGAGTCAAATTGGTTTTCAAAGTGGGAAGAAGAACTTCCTTCCCCTGACGAGCTCATGCCCTTATCTCAAACCCTAATAACCCCTGATCTTGCTATAGCCTTCGATATTCGAAACCCAAACAATAATCTTCCCCAAGCCCAGCAACAAAACCCACCACCTCCGCCACCGTTACCACCGGTTCAGACACCTTCCTCGCAGCCCAATTCCGCCGAGTTTGATTCCTCTGAGTTGGGTGGCGGTGCTGCGGGAGACGAGCCGGCCCGCACCCTGAAGCGGCCCCGCCTCGTGTGGACACCGCAGCTCCACAAAAGATTTGTGGATGCTGTGGGCCACCTGGGGATCAAGAACGCGGTCCCCAAGACTATAATGCAGCTCATGAGTGTGGATGGGTTGACCCGTGAGAACGTTGCCAGTCATTTGCAAAAGTACAGGCTTTACCTGAAGCGGATGCAGGGGCTTTCCGCCGGAGGAGGCGGTGGTGGCGGAGGTCTTTCTTCTGCCGTGGACCCCGCCACGGATCATTTGTTTGCCAGTTCACCTGTGCCGGCTCATTTCCTGCACCCTGGGCGTCCGAATCCTGACCATTTCTTGCCGTTTGTGCCTGTTGCTGCGCTGCAGCAGCACCATCATCAGCAGCAGATGGCGGCCGCGGCAGCTGTTGCCGGACATCAGCAGTATCGGCACGTGGGGCATTTTGGGTCTCCCCCAAATGGGCAATATGAGCATCCGTTTCTGGCAAGACAATCACAGCAGCAGCAGGTTCATAGGATGGGGACACCTGTGCATAATTCAGTGCCATCTTCTTATGTTGAAGATTTGGAGCCCGCAACAGCAGCAGCCAATGGAAGGAAAGTTCTCACTCTGTTTCCAACAGGGGATGACTGAATCTAATTGGGTATTTGTCGTTGCCTTCTCTTTCCGTTTTCCTGTCATCAGTTCAGCTTGTGGGTCTTATGATTTTGTGTATGCAGTAACTTCTTAGAGTTTGAGTTTAGCACTTTTCTTGTTATTGTGATTGTTCCTAGTACTCTGGCTTGGAGTCATTGGTGTTGTGTTCATGTGGGTCTCCATTATGTTTGTTGAGAAAGGGGATGAACTTTTTGTGTCAATTCTCGTGTCCTTCAATATCATGAACTTCTACAAATATAGTTAAGTTGTGGGTAGCAGTTTCTGTTCCCTCTGTCGGCTTCTGATGATGGATAATAGTTGTGATGTCATTTAAGCGGAAATAATGTTGCATTGAGCGTGGATGGTAGCAGAAATAATGATGTTGGGTTAATGTGTAATATGGATTTCTTAGAGGTTGCTCTTGTCCATGCTAGCATGAGAAGCATCTAAATTTTCCTTGCTTTGAAGTCTACTTTCCTGGTGGACGTTCGGTCTAATATTTTGCTCACAGGTAAGGACTTATAAATCTTGTTGGCAATGGGGAAAGTATCTATGGATGGAAATATTTTTCCCCAATTTCAATTAGTCTTCTGGGTAGGAATTTGAATATCTTGTTATTTGGTTTAGTATTATGTAGACATGGGTCCTGCTTGTTGTAAATTGTGTGATTTTATAGCGGACTTGCCCCTGTTGTAGAGGATCTTTCAGGAACAATAACAATTCTGATGTTTGTAGGAACTTAGTTGTATTTTGATGCCTTGCATTTCCTAAAGTTTCATAGTTTCATAGTCATGCCTTTTAACTTATTAACTTTTATAAACTTTGTATCATAATGAAGTATATTTCATTTTGAAGTCTTGATGGAACTTGGAAGACTTCTGCAATATGTTTATCTCGCCAATAATCCTACAATTCACCTATACAGGCAAAGTAGTCCCAAAGGGGAGAGCTTGGTGGCTGCAAAGCTATCCCATGAACATTAGTCATGGGTTCAACCCCTACTCCCAGTTCTTAGTGGTATCCCCAAGTTCTTAGTTTGGTCGCTTCAAGCTACCCCATAAATCTGACTATTTCAGTCATTGATCTTTTACTGTCTGAATGGTCCATCGTTAAGTACTTCTGAGTCAGAGTTAACAAGTTAGGACCTTAAAAGTAGCCAAGTAGGTTCAAGTTGTGAATTATTTTACATAAACACCCCAGTAGTGTTAAAGCAGCTGGACCAAGATTTAACACTTCAACGGAATCTTGAAGATTGCATATGGACTTGATCTCGTTTTGTTTTTAATCCTTTTCAGAATCTTTTGACTGTAGATGTTAAGTCGATTTGATATTTCGACATGAAAATTACTCTGCTGGAACACAAGTTTTAACATGCAGGATTAAAATCCAAACCTGGATGATTTCACAACTTCATTACTTCTGTTATTTCTGGATTCTGTCTGTTATTTCTGGAATTTGTCTGTTGTTAATTGGTCTGGTATCTAATTTATATGATTGCAGATACAGTACAACGGTGATGGTATGAGGTTTGAGCTTGCCTGGTGTTGTTTGCCTTACTTTTGGGACACAGATACAATTTAAATGATGTTAATAAAGGACTATTCTCAGAATTCTGAGTAGCTATTATGATAATTTACTTGGTAACAGTTAAGGTAGAATGATAAACTTTTTCCCTGGATAATTATATACAATTTCTTCGCAAGCCAGCTCTTGTTCCTGGTGCAAACTAGTCTGTTTAGAGTTGGTGAAAGACTAATTTAATCGCCATAAAATCAAATACCAAAAACTTTAGGAATCTTCATATGGTTTGTTTTGATAGTTCTAATACTTTATAGCAAACTTTGCAGGAAATTTCTCGATTCTTTAATAGGAAAGTAGTAGGAAAATATTGGGATCTTACTGGCCGTCAGTTATCACAGTACAAATTTAATCGTGTAGTATTTAATACCCTCTCTTCTTTTACCATTACATGCTCTGGGATTATATCAACTCGTAACGAGAATCCTATATTCTTTTACTGAGCATTTGGCAGCACAATGATCTTTCTACTTGGATAGCAAATTTCGTAATTAGTATTATTTCTTTGCTGGACACCTACATAAACTCGATGACACAGGCTAGGCAGTAAGCATAGGATTATCTTTGTCTTCTTGTTTGTTAATTGTGGTAAAGTGACTTCTAAATTTAGATACTATTTGAGCCTTGGTGTTCACCCATTCCCAAATCCCAACTTGCCTGTTTAAATACAAGGCCTATGGATTTTAGGAAATAACATACCATATCTCAATCACTTGGTGTTTGGTAGTACCATGGGTTGTATACTTTGTGATTCTCAACATACATACATGCCCATCTGCATCTCGTTTCACTTGTATGACCTGATGTATTCTCTACGACCAGTGAGTCTGTGACCCCTGTTCTTTGTCTCATGTTATATTGTTATTACCAAAAGTGCCAGTAATTTTGTGGGAGTTATAGTCATATGTTTGATTGATTGTCGATAATTAGTTTAAGTTTGTTCATAGTGCATGTTAATTTTATGCCATTTTTATTGTCCAGAATATGGATACTTCCCTTCTTTGGATACTGAAGCTGCAACATCTGCAATAATGTTCAAACTCATAAACAGCTTCATGACAACTGGATTTTGATCCCACATTGGTTGATGATATTGCCTGCATGATGGATAGAGATCATCTTTCATTGTTGACAAGGTTACAGTTTTTAAACAAATTGTAACATAATAGAGATAATTTTTTAAGTTATTTTGTGGAGTTGTGCTAGGGATTCCATTTTATATCCCTAAAGTTTGTGTCCCAAATACACATGCAATTATTAAGCCACCAATATAATAGTGACACGTATTTGGCGACTAAGTATAGAATCCCATTTAGTATAATGTCAGCTCCACAGGAACCATAAAACTGGAATTGAAACAACTTGCCATGAACTGTCAGATTAGCATGTATTTGATTGCATTGATTAATTTACTTTTAGATCCCTTCGTTTTTAATCATCAACTAATTTTGTATTGTATTATGTTGGGTTGGTGTGATCTGATCTGTGTAGACTTTAGATACTCGAGTATCCATGTATCTTTGATTAAATTATGATTTCTATGTTTAGCTCAATATTATAATACAGATTAATGAAGCCTCCATTGTGCATGTAAAATGTATTATTTCAAGTGTATAGAAAGAAAGTTGATATAAAATTAGAGATAATGTGTTCCAGGTCATGACTGCCCATACCATAATGTGGGTTTGTATTTCCTTTGGAGGGCTGCACAAAATCTGAAACTAACCTTCGAGCATGCGCAATAAACATCCATCCCTGATTACAGACCTTTTTCTCTGTCAAAAAGGACTTCTTCTACTTGTGACAATTCTATAAAGCACTTGTTTTTTTTTGGGTCTTTTAAACCTTAAAACAGCACCAAATTAGCACTTACATTGAGCGTGGGGCAACAAGGTGTTAATTTTCTTAAAGTTGGTGACTTGGTACAAAGGGAAAACGGAGTGTTTTCGTTGCAGTAAATGTCTTGCCCTAGTGCCGAAAGTGGTCGTTGACTCTTTTTTATGTGATAGTCATAAGACCCAGGATGGAAAAAACAAGAGAACCATAAACAAAACAATAACTCTTTACAGACAGGTAAATGAAACAGAATAATTGGACCGAAAGAACAAAAAAAATTTGTCCTGGCAAACAAATGAATTGTAATGTCAAATCAGTTCGCCGAGAACAAATTCCTTTTGTCCGCATAGGACTAAACAAAATAAACAGGGTCACGCCAAAACCAATAATAGTAATTGGATTTAATTAAACTAATATATGTCATCCCACCCCCCTTACCATATGATACCAACAAATGAAAACAAAGAAAGTAACACACAAGTTCAACAAGAAAATAATTCTTCTTTGACAATGAGGCCTAAAAGAACCCTAAATTAAAATAATGACTTAGTTCTGAATGAAAGGGCAGTTCCCTCTGATGCCTACTAGTTGATATTCAGTGGTTTTGGGAGTAATCAAAACTCAGGGGCTGCTGACAAAATGGAGCCTGCAACAAAGTAAAATAAGTCATTATTAATTAAGCATAAACATAAGTTGCACAAAAGCATGATCAAGGAAAAATGTATTAAAGCACAGAATAAGCCCATTTCCAGCATGTAATTTTCAATACCCTTATCAAGGTCGCTTTGGTAGTAAAGAAAATAATAAAGGGGTCACATAGAAAACACACACCTGGTTAAGTCTCCTAATTTTTACTCATATACATTGGTGATTAAAAAGATAACAGAGGTCTCGGTGAAATATAGCATTATATCATTTGCTAAGATGTGGGCTGCATTACCAAGGCTAAAAAAATTAATCCATATACTCCAGCATCACATGTACACTCAAAAGTATAAATGGAAATGAGCATTGCTGCTCCCTTTTCCCACCCTCCCAGGAACATTGGAATGCCTTTTGAATCCCATCCCATCCTTTCCTTTCTCCCACTAATTCTTCGGTCCTTCCTACCAAATGAAACATCTTCTGGAAGTGGAGTAATGCTGTCGACAACAATAATATGACATTCGTCATTGAGTGCTTACTCCTGAAGCAATGCATTTCCATCCCCCAGCCCAGTAGACACACTCAAAAAGAGCAGACAATTTAATCTACATAAAGGTTTACATGCAGGCAGCTGCTTCTGCAGCAAATATTAAAATATTAAATACCAATCCAAGTATTCCCACCACCAGTATTATTGTTTATAACAAATCTAAAAGACTAATACCATTCTAGAAAAGGAACACCCAACTGACCCAAGACGTGCATAAAGTGGCATTTACATTGTCTATAGGGAAAACTGCAAGAAGAATTTGCTATAAAAGGGAAACAATAGACCAAACTAAACAAACACACCAAACATATCGTAGACTACCTAAATTTCTGAAAGTAAAATCCGTAATGTTACTTGGAATCATTTTGGAGGGAATGATGCCATAATGGATAAAGGTACAGAAATCTACCTGAAAAACAGCATGTCTAAACTGATCATATGACTGTGTGTACATCATAGCATGAGATGGCCACTGCATAAAGACAGGATCCCTTGATGTCTGATTCGGTCCAATGGCACAGTAAGGGCTCATGATAGGGCTCCTGTAGCCGAGTGAAGGTTGAGTGATTGGCACCTGTCCCAACTGAGGAAAAACAGAATCATACAGCAGATACGGAGGCTGAAACTTCTGCATATTAAAAGGCGTCAAGTTGAAGTTTTGACTGCTAGGAAGATTTCTGACATACCTGCATCAGTCAGAAGATAAAAGCTTTTGGTAAATTTGGAGGTATAATTTCAATTACATAAACATATCAAAAATAACAACTAACCATAGGTGACATACATCAACTTAGCCTGACCAAACCAATTTGTTAATATGTGGCATTACTCATTAGCTCAGACAACAACTTAATCCTTAAATTTTTTGCTATCATCAAACATGATGAACTCAAACGTTCCATCCATGTTTATTTTAAAAGGCTACATATACTAATAATTATAAACGGTTAACATATAACAATACTTCAGAACATAAGTTACTGCATCTCAGAATAATGTAAAATCTTGGATAGATTAAAAGTTTACTGAAATTTTTGCATGTAATTTCATTGAGCTGAATATGATGACATTGAGTGTAACACCCCTTTCCGAAATAGAAAGAGAAAGAGAGGTTACACACAAAACAGAACAAACTTATAAAATATCAAACTTATAAAATATATTGAAAACTCTATGCCACAAATTGAATCTCTCTAATAATTGATAAATGCCACAAGCCAAACCAATAAAAAAATGTCTAACTGGTTCAAATCACAATCTAAGACGCTTATTATTGGTTTGGCTTGTGGCATTTATCAATTATTAGAGATATTCAACTTGTGGCATAGAGTTTTCAATATATTTTATACGTTATGTTCTGTGTGTAACCTCTCTTTCTATTTCGAAAAGGGGGTGTTACAGAGTTGGTATCAAAGTTGACTCTCGAAAGCTTGAGTCGGTCATCCGATCGAATTGTCGAAGGTGGGGACACGAAGGTTAATGCCTGATGGTATTATCCCATAATGAAGAGAGGGAAGTCCAGAGGTGGGGACACGAAACTAGCCGATATTATCCCACAATGGCGAGAGGCAAAAATCTATGGACCGTGTGTGATCGGTTCTGCCAAGGACGTCAGAAATTTAAGTAGGGGAGTTTATAACACTCCAGTCCCACATCGAAAGATATGAAAAAAAATTGTCTGCATATAAGGAATTAAGTTACTAACAATAGTATCTTCAGTCATGACCTTATGGGTGAGTCTGTGGTGGACTAAGATAACCTAACAATATACTATAGTGTCAGTGATTTAAAGCCTTATTTTGATGGATTTGATTCGATTCGGACTTGAATTTGACCCGAGATTTGTTCCGGAATCAGAATTTGACCCGGGTTGTTTAATATGGTATCAGAGCTGACTCTCGAAAGCTCGGGTCGGGTCATCCGATCGAGTTGCCGAAGGTGAGGTCACAAAAGCTGGTGGCATTATCCCACAATGGAGGGAGGGAGGTCCAAAAGTGGGGACACGAAACTAGCCGGTATTATCCCACAATTGTTAGAGAGACAAAGATCTGTGAACCGTGTGTGTGATCGGTTCTGACGGGGACGTCATAAATTTAAGTGGGAGAATTTGTAACACCCTAGCCCCACATCGAAAGATATGAAAATTTTTTGACTGTATATAAGGAATTAAGTAATAACAATAGTACCTTCAGTCATGAGCTAAGATGACCCAAGAATATATTATTGGGTCAGTGGTTTAAAACTTTATTTTAATGGATTTAATTCAATTCGAACTTGGGATTTGACCCGATATTTGTTCCAAACTCAGGATTTGACCCGAGTTGTTTCATTGAGATACCTTACACAGCTTTTTTTGGAAATGCAACGTGAGGACTTCCCAGGGAGTCCATAAAAAAGCTATAGGAAGACGTATTAACATAAGATATCATTATAAACTCAGAAAGCAGATCCAGTGCGGCTGAAAAGAATTTTAGGAACCATTATTAATCAATACAACACATTAGGGTAAACAAAATGGGTGTATAGGGAAGAGAATGGAAGATGATGGGAAATGATGACGATTTCATTGCATAATAAACATAATCAAATTAAAATTATTCCAGGGGAACAAAAAGACTGACATGAAATTTTTATTATAACAATCAGCGGATAGTATGACAATTAACAATGGAGGTCAAAAATTGATATGATTAATAAGTGAGTATCGTGGTACATTTATAATTTTGTAAGTAAGCGAGCAATATTTCATATATAGTACAAACTTACATAACTTCCCCTAATTCAATTCCATTATAGACAATACATACCTATCGTAACTCCGATCATAATCCGGGTCTGTGCGATCTTTCTCCCTATCTCTGAAAATGGCTACTCGTGAAGCAGCACCAACATCCCTGCCACTGAAGTTTCTCTCCAAGTCCGTGACAGCATTCCTGGAACCTTCATTTTCGTCCCTGGTAAAATATACATTCTTCCCATCGACAGGTGCCTGAGAAACGGTATCTTCTGACTCAGGACTACTAGGGCTACTGAATATACGAGCTCGTGCCCTGTCGTACTCCTCCTTCCTCTCTTCCACAGTTCTTATGGAACTTCGTTTCCCTAATTCACTGGTTCCATTTAAGGAGGCTTTACTAGGCCTTGGTCTTATGACAATTTTTTTCTGCTCAAGCTTGTCATTTTCAGACTGTTTAACTGGTATCTCCAACAAACAAATAGCAGGGTAAATACTTTCAGCTATTTTTCTGACCACAATTCTGGTTCCTTGGCCATCAACCAAATTATCCTGAACCATAGTTGGCAGACCATAGTGTTGAGCAACTCGGTGTGCTGCAAGACGAAGGTAAGAAGTTGGGAAATGTTGGAACTCAAACTGTTGTTGATCAGAATTCTGTAAAAACTTTTGAATATCGAGTTCCATTCGCAGAACTGCCAAAACCAAAGAGATAAGGTCAATACAAACAAAAGTCCCAGGGAAAAACTCCTTACGTCCAAGGATTTATCTCATGCAATCAGCAAACAGTGAGCAGATATTTCCACCCTGACAGAAGCTCTCAATAACACCTTAAAAACAATCCAACAAGAGACAGAAGCACACCTTGGGAATACTCAAAACACCCGATTTTACCACACACATGTTGCTTTACTATCTTACTCATTAACTGGAACTCAGGAAGGCTACAAGTAGCAAGTACATATAACAAAATTAACATGAACGTCATATGATAGATGACGTAACCAATTAAAAATAATAAAAGGCCTACTCAAAATGCAACGTCAAAAAAAAAGAAAAAAAAAAAGAGCAAATAATTTTTCTTCTGGATAAGTTTTCAGTTAAGTTCTCTACTGTGCTTCCACTGTTAATATGATTCTTATGATCTTCTTTTTCTTCTAAAGTTTTTTCGGGATAAGTTTTTGGTCAATTTTCTACTGTGCTTCCATTGACAATATGACTCTTACGATGCTTGAGGTAGAAACCTGAAGCCTTACAAGAAAATATGGAGTATGGTCTCTCAAAAGGTTGCTGCTTTCATGACTTATTACAAGCTTCAACATATTTCCTATTTCTATACCTATCATTTGGTAATCATATCAAGTCAACTACAAGGTCTAGCTACAATCTACAGATAGATAGTCCCAATGCAACCAGTTTTAAAGACCAAGAAACAAATTGGTCAAGTCTACAGATCTCAACATAATGTATTAATGCTGATAATATGCTGCTAATGCGCAGTGGATATAAAACCAGACTTTGATGAGCTACACCAGCAGCTAGCAATCCAGCTCAGACACCTCTACCCAAGTTAAAATTCACATATTAACCCAATTCATCAGTTGTCTGAACCCTAAGTCAACTCAAGAGCATATTCTAGCTGCTGGTGCAGCACAACAAATCACACAGCTTGTGCGATTCAACAATTTACCCCCAACACACCATACCTAAAAGGAATAACATGATGGAAGCAATCAATTATTTACCCCAACCCAGAGTATACGTTTACAAAATTCTAACTTACTTTTTTCTGCGTATAACTAATGTTCAATTATGCTTCACATGTACCAAATCTACAATAAAACTGTCAAAACATTTTCCAATAGTCACAGGCAACAAAACAAGTAAAATTAAACCTTAATTGCCACTATAAGTCCTTCCAGATCTGATAGAATCTATGATTCCCTAGAGCATCAAAACCGAATTCAATTCCCCAAACTAACACACATAACAATTATATATTACCACACCAATAGATACAATACAAATCTATCTAAAAGTCAAAGAGCAGTTAGGTAAAAAAAAATGAATGGAACCAACAAAATAAAACCAAAAAAGAAAGGAAAATCTAACTGGTGAGACGATGACGAGGGTTTTGGAGAGCCTCGACCAAGAAGGAATCCACCATCGGTGCATTAACGCCGAGGGAATCATCGGCGACGGTGGTTGATTGTGGCGGTGATGAAGAGTCCATTGTGGAGAGAAAAAGCCCCTCTCTCTCTCTCTAACTTTCGCCCTCTAAATATATAATCCAATATATAGGGATTGTGTTTGTTTCTCCTCGTCTTCTCTCTTCTGGTGGGAAAAGAAAAGAGGAAAGTAGGGGAGTATCTTCTTCTTCTCTCTCCTCCCGAAAGGGAAGGTTTAAGAGAAAGAAAACTCTGTTTTTCTCCCCCACTCCCTCTTCTTATCGCCTCCCAAAAAAACCGTGGAGAGAGAAAATTAGGGCTATCTATCTAGATCTAATTTTATTTTTGTCTTTTTCTTGTCATTCCACAATAATAATATTGTGAAAAAGAAAAAAAAATAGGAAAATCCATAATATCTGTCAACTGAACAGACTACTACATATAAGAATGGAAAATCCACCGTCCCTTAGGACCATTGGATGTACGCCACCTATAAATTAATCCCCAAAAACTCAATGTGAACATGAAAATTAACAAAAATTCTATGTGTACATAAAAATTAGACATAAATATATTTAAATTTGATTTAATTGTATTTTGACTCTAATTGTGGTTAAAAATATAAATAGGTAAAATTCAAATACACTCATATATAATTTTCATCTCCATATAAAAGAACTCCAAAATTAAACAAAAATATATTTAAATTTTATTTATTTATATTTTGACCCCAATAATAAATTAAAATAAAAATAAATAAAATTTAAATATACTCATACTCATACTCAATTTACACATCTAATTTTCATATTTACCCGGAATAACTCATTAATCGGTTGGGGCCGAATGTGGGTTGTTGACGTGCCGTGAGGTGATTCGCCCGTAGATTCGAATGTAGGTAGTATAACTTTAGAATAGAACGATAAGCGGATTAGGAATAGCAATTTGATATTAATTTCGTTTTCGTCCCATTCCGTTGTCATACTAAAGTATATATATTGATTTGAATAATTTTGAATTTTTATAATAATTTAAATTAAAATTTTGTAACATCGGGCGAGAGAGACTCCTGTTCAAAATATTGGTGGAAACACTAGCAACTCTCAGATGGTCACTGTTAAGCAGTTTAAGGGGCTGGACCACCGAAGTTTTTGGGAAATTCAGAATCACTCAAGGCAGATACGCGGATAAAGCAGATCACCAAGATATTTGATGTCTTGGGATGCTCCGAGGAGGAAAAGGTTCTCTTTGCCACCTTCATGTTGAGAGGAGAGACAGATTACTGGTGAGAATTAGTAAAACGTACTCAGCCTGCCGCACTCAAAATGTCTTGGGAGAAGTTTCAAGAGTTGTTCAACGACAATTACTTTTTCGGAAGTATTCGTCATATGAAAGAGGTGGAGTTCATCAAGCTAAAGTAAAATAATATGATCGTGTCGCAGTACGAGGCTAAGTTTGCTGAGTTATCCCAGTTTGCATCTCATTTGGTTGATAATGAGGAAAGAATGATGTAAATATTTCTGCGAGGTTTGAAACCCGAAATACGTCAATACCTCTTTTCTCACAAACTGTGTTGTATTCGGATGTTGTAAATAGGGCTCAGTTATTGGAGCGCGATAATGAGTCAACCCAACTAAGAGATAGAAACTGTCAAAATAATAATATCAGTGGTAGCAGTCATCGAAGCGGTGACAACAAACGTGGAGGAAATCAACAAGCCATAAATGGTAACCTCTTTGGTGGTAATCATGGCCAAGATAATAGAAGTGGAAATTTCAAGAAGAAGAGATTCAATAATGATGGAAAGACGTCAGAACCAGCACCGGTTGTTAAGGAAAGAGAACGACCGCCGATCGTATGTTACAAATGCGGAGGGGAGGGACACATCAGTCCAAACTGTACACAACAGTCCAAAGCATGTTATAATTGTGAAGAGAAGGTCACCTAGCCCGATTATATCATACAGTAAAGTCAAGTCCAGCTGGGATAGAGACATAAAAAGGTCGTCCCAGACAAGTCAAAGCCGGTAGTTCAAGGGAGAGCGTTTGTCGTGACCTCCCAAAAAGCGAGAAACCCGAACGAAGTTATCACATGTAAGTTAATTATAAACTCTAGTGACTTCTATACCTTATTTGATACCGGTTCTACCCATTCTTTTATTTATCCTACTTGCGCTCAATGTTTAAATTTAACTCCGGAGAAATTAGACTTTGACTTATTTGTTGAAACTCCGTTGGGAGAAAACTTCATTACATCCACTGTTTATAAGTCTTGTTTGATTCAAATCGACAACCGCACGTTACCTGTCGATCTTATCTCTTTGAAAATGCTTGCATTCGATGTGATTTTAGAAATTGATTGGTTAGCTTTTCATCATGCTAAAATTGATTATTTGTTGTATTTTTACATAAGAGTGGTTCTACACAGGCAGATTTTTTGGACTGGTCCAAAATTTACTTTTTTTTATTTTGACTCTAAAAAAATATATAGTATGTGACGCCCCCAAAATAGGTATATTCCATCCAACTCATTTTGAGTCGCCAAATACATGGTACTGAAACAACTACAACTTTTACAACCCATAAACTATGTGTTTGAATACAAACATTGTCATCTAGACAATATACATACCCAACTATGTTCTCAATACAATTATTAATATATTATTTTACAAAAATGGTGAGGATTATTAAACAACTCTCTCAAGGACCATCAATTCATACCCCGACTCGTACTCGCTATATTATCGTCTCCTGAGAAAAAAATGGAACAAAAAGGAAAAGGGTGAGCTCAACTAGCTCAGTAAAGAATATTATGACTAAGATAATATACAACAAATTATCGTTAGCCTTCAACAAGGAAAAAATCTAATAGAATACAATAGACAACAAGTTTTAGATCAACAAGTGCAGCGGAACAGCAATCCATTAGAAGAGTCACGTAGAGAAAGAATTCTACTGTCTTCTAAGGTTTAAAAGTCCATCATCAATATTTTATCCCTGTAACAACAATCAATATACATCTTTAATCATCTTTGCACTACAGGCCAAAGATATTCATTTGTGTCACCAGTTGGTCATGTTCATCTCAACACCTGTTCATCTTTGCACTACGGGCCAAAGATATTCATTAGTTAATCATTCATCTTTGCACTACAGGCCAAAGATATTCATTTGTATCACCATTTAGGACTGAGGATGATGAAAATCAAAACATGGATTAAACTTTAAGAATAAGGGTCACAACAGATAATTTAGAAGAAAAGAATTTTTTTTGTGAACAGTACCCGTGAACAGTACCAGTGAATAGTACTTGTGAATAGTACTCGTGAACAGTACTCGTGAACAGTACTCGTAAACAGTACTCGTGAACAGTACTCGTGAACAGTACCAGTGAACAGTACCAGTAATGACAAGTTCCAAATTTGATAAAAAGTTCAGACCAATATTCCTATGAAATGATATTAGATGAAACGAAATTTCTAATCATTTCAGGAATTATAGAAGCAGTACTTACCATAGTAAGTTCAAATTTACGAATACGAGATGAAATAATATTGCTTACATAATATGGAGTATGAAAGGAAATAATATTTCTCATGAGTATTGAAAAAAAATAATATCCTTTACCTTGGTAGAAACTGGATTTGACTGGTATATCGAATATTATTCTGAGAAAATCTTGCAGAAAAACTACGCTCAAAATATTCTTATACTCAAGAAAATATTCACAATACTTTAGAATAAGAATTTCTGATTATGAAAGTGGTGTGTTTGAGGAAGGAGGGGTTACCCCCTATTTATAGCAACGGAAGGAGAAAGCAACCAAGGCATTCTGCCTAACTTTTTTTTTTCTTCTCTACCTAACAAGTTGCCTAACTCTTCTTTTTCTTTTTTTTTTTCCAATTGCTGAGGTCCCACACACGAAGAAAATAGAACTTTGCCGACTAAATATTCCACCAACCAATTCCACTAACTTATCCCACCAACCACTTCAATTACAACTTGATTTCTTCCTTTAACAACATGTTATATATATATATATATATATATATATATATATATATGTATATATATATATATTGTAAGACCCCAAATAATTAATAAATGAAATTTAATTTCCTTTAATTATTATTTTGAATAGTAAGGATTGATTTGATTAATGAGGATAGTTATGGATAAAATATGCAAATATTTCAAAATAAGCAAGTGGTTATAAAATATTCATTGTTGTCGGGGAATATTCGTTTGGTCGTGGAATATTCGTACTGTCGGGGAATATTCGTACGACGGCGCAGCCATGTGTGGGTCCCATAACGGAAAGCGATTGGAGGAAGAAAACAACAAATATCAGTTGTTTAAAAATAACGGCGTAGTTGTTACCGTTTACACTGTTGGAATACCCGGTGGTTAAAATACAGTAATACGCGTTGTTGCACAGTAGCACACGGCATTGCACAGTATTTTGAATTATTGATCCTTACGTAAGAAGGCACTACTCAATAATTTCTACAGGAGTTACTGTTCATTACTTTATTGATTCAATAATTGCTGCGTTGATATTTATATTATTATTATTTCAATAATTGACATTTCACAGTATTTTCCATTATCAGATCAATAATTCATATTATTTGAATAATATTATCAGATAACATTATTGGCAATGTCTAGAAAGTTCTGTCAAGGAGAGGTTTGGTCATCTAATTGCGCGTCAGTAAGGAAAAATCCTTATTGCAAAGCCCCCTCTATCCTGGGAACGGCCTGGTTGTCAGTACTGTGATTCTGTAATATTATTTTTAATAATTAATTATTGATTATTATGATAAAGAAAATATTTATTTTATGTGGATATAGATGGAGAAAATTTTTAATGTGACAATTGTTGAAAATTAATATTTTATCTTTTTCTGATAAAATAATTTATTTAAATATATTATTTTAATAATATATTAACGATGATATTTTTACAATGAATGTGGGATATATGAATATATGAGGAGGTAGAGTATTTTTGTGTCATTAAATGTTTAACACATGTTTTTTGTGTCGGTAGACATAATTTTTGACCAAAAATTGAGTATAGACTGTAAAATCACCCGTTTGTGGATTTTGGTCAATTTCTGTTTGGAATTTGGAAAAATTTTCTTCTGCAAAGTTGTAGAGAATGGAATTTCCCATGGAAAATCGCGAGATTCGAATTTTCTGACAAAGGAGCTATTTATTGTGAATTATTGAAGTTTCGGGGTTCCGAAATAATTGATTTTTGGAAGTTTTAATTATTATTTTCAACAAAAACGTTTTTCAAAGGTTGGTGGGCATCTTTAACATGTGTTTGATGGCTAAAATCAGATTCCTTGGTGGTTGGCTTGAATGTTTTGTAAATATTAATATTATATTAATTTAGTCTCCTTTGGCGTTCTAACATTTTCCTATAAATAGAGGGCTAAGTTAGAATTGAAAATCACACCAGAAACAAAGTTTTCTCTCTTTCTCTCTCTATATTATCGAGCGTATTCTTGTGAGTATACTTTGAGTGTTGCTATACGGTGCGAGTTTCTGTCAGCACTATACCGAAATTCAGTCAGAAGTACGGCTATTTTGAGGTAAGGGATGTTATTTTCTTCTTAAATGATATTATTTTCTTCAATATCATTATGCCAAAATATTGGTGAACGTTTTTATCAAATTTAGAACTTTTTGTGCCGGAGTTACTATTCACGTATACGGTACTATTCACGTATACGGCACTATTCACGAATACGGCACTATTCACAGAAAAATTATTTTTTTTTTCGTCCAAAATATCTATTGTGGATACTAGCTTTGATTGTATCCATGTTTTGATCATTCTTGAATTTTACACCACTATGATTATTTTTGAGGTATTTTTGGACATGGATAAAACAAAGTACGAATCCTTAATCCTTAATCCTTGTCATTTTGTTTCACTGGATTCGTTTCTTTAAAAATATTTTTTATCATCTTCAGTCTTAAAGGAGGTTATTATTGAATATCTTTGGCCTGTAGTGCAAAGATGAATGATTTCTGATGAATATCTTTGGCCCGTAGTGCAAAGATGAACAGGTATTTAGATGAACATGACCAACAGATGAATATCCTTGGCCTGTAGTGCAAGGATGAATATATGATTCAAGATGTGCATTGATTGATGTTACAGGGATAAAAATACTGTTGATGGACTGTTAAATTCATAGACATTAGTAGATTTCATCCTCTACGTAACTCTTCTATGAATTAATATTTCCCGCTGCGAATATTAATTTAAAACTTGTTGTCTATTGTATTCTATTAGATTTTTTCCCTGTTGAAGGCTAACGATAATTTATTGTATATTATCTTAGTCATAATATTCTTTACTGAGCTAGTTGAGCTCACCCTTTTCCTTTTTGTTCCATTTTTCTTCTCAGGAGACGAGAATATAGCGAGTACGAGTCGGGGTATGAATTGATGGTCCTTGAGAGAGTTGTTTAGTAGTCCTCACCATTTTTGTAAAATAATATATCAATAATTGTATTGAGGACATATTTGGGTATGTATATTGTCTAGATGACAATGTTTGTATTCAAACTCATAGTTTATGGGTTGTAAAAGTTGTAGTTGTTTCTGTACCATGTATTTGGCGACTCAAAATGGGTTGGATGGAATGGACCTATTTTGGGGGCGTCACATATATATTAATATTTAAACAATTATAAAATATTGAATTTTTTCGAAAATTATAATTCCACAAAAATATGCCAACTTCCAACAATGCTAAAATTCCTTCATTTACAACCACATAAAATATATCCATCATTTATATTCACATAAAATAAATATTTCCTCATCATATAAATTAATAATTAATTATTCATAAATAATATTACAGAATCACAATAATGATAGTCATGCCGTTCCCAGGAAAGAGGGGGCTTTCCAATAAGAATTTCTCCTTACTGGCGCGCAATTAGGTGACCAAACCTCTCCTTAGACAGAACTTTCTAGACATTGCCAATAATGTTATCTGATAATATTATTCAAATAATATGAATTATTGATCGAATAATGGGAAATATTGTGCCGTGACAATTATTGAACAACAATAATATAAAATATCAACGCAGCAATTATTGAATCAATAAAATAAAATATTGAACAGTAACTACTATAGCAATTATTGAGTAGCGCCTTCTTATGTAAGGATCAATAATTCAAAATACTGTGCAACAACGCGTATTACTGTATTTTAACCACCGGGTATTCCAACAGTATAAACAGTAACAACTACGCCGTTATTTTTAAACAGCTTATATTTGTCGTTTTCTTTCTCCAATCGCTTTCCGTTATGGGGCCCACACATGACTGCGCCGTCGTACGAATATTCCCCGACAGTACGAATATTCCACGACCAAACGAATATTCCCCGACAACAATGAATATTTTATAACCACTTGCTTATTTTGAAATATTTGCGTATTTTACCCATAACTATCCACATTAATCAAATCAACCCTTACTATTCAAAATAATAATTAAAGGAAATTAAATTTTATTTATTAATTATTTGGGGTCTTACAACCTCCCCTCCTTATGAAATTTCATCCTCGAAATTGACATACATACCTGGTGTTTCGAAAAGGTGAGGATACCTCGCTTTCATTTCCGTTTCCAACTCCCAGGTCATTTCCTCTATAGCATGATTCCTCCACAAAACTTTAACTTGTGGTATTACCTTCGTGCGTAGGACATGCTCCTTCCTATCCAAGATCTTGACAGGTACCTCCTCATACGTTAAATCTTCGGCTATCTCGTCCGGTTCTAACTCAATGACGTGGTTCGGATCTTTCACATATTTACGAAGCACAGATATATGAAAAACATTATGAACACGAGACATACTTGGAGGTAACGCGAGTCTATAGGCTACATTACCAACTCGATCAAGAATTTGAAACGGACCAATAAATCGTGGATTAAGATTTCCTCTCTTCCTGAATCTTGTAACTCCCTTCCATGGGGCAACACGCAACAATACATGATCCCCAACACTAAATTTTACGTCCTTTCGATGAAGATCCGCATAACTATTTTGTCGATCTTGTGCCGTTTGTATACGTTGTCGAATCGTTTGGATCTTCTCCGTAGTCATACGTACTAACTCGGGTCCCAACAATGTTGCTTCACCCATCTCGTCCCAACATACTGGAGGGCGACACTTTCGTCCATACAATGCTTCAAATGGGGCCACACCAATGCTTGCCTGATAACTGTTGTTGTAGGAGAATTCCACCAATGGTAAATATTTATCCCAACTGCCCTTGAAGTCTAGGACACAGAGTCTTAATAAATCTTCAAGAGTTTGAATAGTCCTCTCTGATTGTCCGTCCGTTTGTGGATGGTATGCCGAACTGAATCGTAACTCCGTACCCATAGCTTTTTGCAAGCTAACCCAAAATCTTGAAGTAAATCTCGGGTCACGATTCGAAACTATGGATAATGGCATGCCATGCAATCTTATAATCTCATTTACGTACATTTGAGCAAGACGTTCAAGGGAATAAGTCTCCCGTATCGGCAAGAAATGAGCAGACTTGGTTAATCTATCAACAATAACCCAAATAGCATTGATGCCTTGAGAAACCGTAGGAAGACCCGTAACGAAATCCATAGTAATGTGTTTCCACTTCCATTTCGGAATCTCAAGTGGTTGCAATGGACCCTTTGGCACTTGATGTTCCGCCTTTACACGTTGAAATAAACTTTGCAATCTCTCTCTTCATATTGTTCCACCAAAATGTATGTCGAAGATCACGATACATTTTAGTACTTCCAGGATGAATTGCAAACGGTGTATTGTGTGCCTCCATCATGATCTTGTACTTCAAATCAGAATCGTTAGGAACACAAAGTCTGGAGTGGACTCGAAGTATTCCTTCTTCATCAATTCTCACTTCTGGAATGGCACCTTCTTGTACTTTCGTCTTCATATGCATCAGCTCCGGATCGGTGGCTTGAGCAACCTTAACTTTTTCTATTAAAGTTGGCTCTATGCGTATACTTGACATCATTGCACTCATTCCTGCATATGATCTTCTACTCAATGCGTCAGCTACCACGTTTCTTTTCCAGGATGGTATTGAATAATGTGGTCGTAATCTTTTAACAACTCGAGCCAACGTCGTTGCCGCATGTTGAGTTCTTTTTGAGTGAATAAATATTTGAGGCTTTTATGATCTGAATATATCTCCACTTTCTCCCCGTATAGATAGTGCCTCCAGATCTTTAGCGCGAAAACGACTGCTGCCAACTCTAGATCATGAGTAGGATAATTCCTCTCATACTCTTTAAGTTGTCGCGAGGCATAGGCTATGACTTTCCCACGTTGCATGAGAACACATCCTAACCCTTTGCCTGAAGCATCGCTGTAGATAACAAATCCATCCAAACCAGATGGTATTGTTAGAACAGGTGCCGAAATAAGTCTCATCTTAAGCTCTTGGAAACTCTTCTCGCATTCCTCGCTCCATACGAATTTTGTATCCTTCCGAGTTAGCTGAGTTAATGGAGTAGCAATTCAAGAAAACCCTTCCACGAATCTCCGATAATAACCAGCTAAGCCCAAAAAGCTACGTACTTCAGTGACCGACTTCGGTTGCTCCCAACTTTGTATTGCTTCAATCTTCGTCGGGTCAACAGATACTCCATTTTTTGACACCACGTGCCCAAGGAATGCTACTTCCTCAAGCCAGAACTCGCATTTCTTCAACTTAGCATATAACTTGTTTTCACGAAGCCTTTGGAGTACCAGCTTCAAATGGTGCTCATGATCTTCACGAATTTTGGAATATATGAGGATGTCATCAATAAAGACAACAACGAATTGATCCAAATAATCTTTGAATACTCGGTTCATCATATCCATGAAAGCAGCAGGAGCATTAGTCAATCCAAAAGACATGACTAAGAATTCATAATGCCCATACCGAGTTCTGAAGGCAGTCTTTGGAATATCCTCAGTTCTAATTTTCAGCTGATGATATCCAGAACGAAGATCGATTTTTGAAAAGAATTGTGCTCCTTGCAACTGGTCAAACAAATCATCAATACGATGTAGAGGATACGTATTCTTGATGGTGACATGGTTCAATTCCCGATAGTCAATACAAAGTCGCATACTCCCGTCTTTCTTCTTTACGAATAAAACAGGAGCACCCCAAGTAGATGTACTAGGACGAATGAAACCGATGTCCAATAACTCATGTAGTTGGACTTTTAACTCCTGAAGTTCAATAGGAGCCATTCGATATGGGGTTTTAGAAATGGGCTTTGTACCAGGTTCAAGATCAATAAAGAATTCAACTTCACGTTATGGGGGTAGACCGGGAAGTTCTTCAGGAAATACGTCAGGAAAGTCAATAACAACAGGAATATTATTCAATTTTGACGTGTCTTTATTCAAATCCATAACATGGGCTAAGAAAGCTTGACATCCGTTTTTCAATAAATGAATAGCTTTATGATTAGATATGACAGTGATTGATTTTAATGGTTTAGTTTCCTGAATTCGAACAACAGGTTGATTAGGAATATGAAAACTAACAACCTTACGAAAACAATCAATTTTGGCATGATGAGTAGTTAACTAATCAATCCCTAAAATCACATCAAAAGCAAGTATCTTTAAAGAGATCAGGTCAACAGGTAAGGTGATGGTGCCAACTTGAATGAAACAAGATTTATAAACAGTGGATGTGATAAAAGTTTCTCCTAATGGAGTTTCCACAGATAGGTCAAAGTCTAATTTCTCCGTAGTCAAGTTTAAACGTTGAGCGCAAGAATGAGAGATAAATGAATGGGTAGCATCGGTATCAAGTAAGGTATAAACTTCGCAAGAATTTATAAATAGCTTACCCGTGATCACCTCGTTTGGGTTCCTCGTATTTTGACCAGTCACAACAAACGCTCTTCCAGGAACCGTTGACTTTGACTTTTCTGGGACAGCCTTCTGAATCACCGTCCCCGCTGGAATTGGTTTCGCTACCGTACAATCTCGAGCGATATGTCCTTCCTTTCCACAATTATAACATACCTTGAACTGTTGTGGGCAGTTTGGATTGATATGTCCCTCTTTCCCGCATTTGTAGCATATGACCGGTGGTCTTTCTCCTCCCTTAGAACCAGTTGCTGCTGGCACTGTCGTCTTCACATGGTCGTTGTTAAATCTCCTCTTTTTAAAATCTCCTCCTGACTCGCTTCTTCTATTTTCATAACTATGATTACCACCAGAGTGGTTACCATTTTTGTCCATCTTTTTCTTTCTCCACTGGTTATCGTTATTTTGTTGACTGCTATCTTCGGTATGATCCTGATTGTGGTACCTCGGTTGACCGTACTCGTTGTCTCGCTCCAACAATTGAGCCCTGTTAACAACATCTGAATAGAGAGAAAATTTATGAGAGATGAGATATTGTCGTATGCCGGGTTTCAAACCTCTCAGAAACATTCGCGTCATACGTTCCTCATTCTCCACCAAATGAGGTGCAAACCTAGATAACTCTGCAAACTTTGCCTCGTACTGAGACACCGTCATGTTATTTTGTTCTAATCTGATGAACTCCACTTCCTTCATATGACGAACACTTTCAGGAAAGTATTTGTCATTAAATAGTTTCTGAAACGTCTCCCAAGACAAGCTGAGTGCGGCTGGATGGGTACGCTTCACAGACTCCCACCAGTAGTCTGCCTCGCCACGGAACATAAAGGTGGCGAATGGAACCTTCTGTTCCTCCGTGCATCCCAAGACATCGAATATCTTGGTAATTTGCTTGACCCATGTCTCCGCCATGATCGGATCTGGCTTTCCCTTAAATTCTGGTGGTCCCAGCTCTTTGAACTGCTTGGCTGTGACAACCCGTGAATTGTTATCATTTCCTCCTGTATTTTGAACACGAGTCTCCCTCGTCTGATTTTGCATGAACTGCAAAAAGCTTCTAAACATTGCGTCGTTCATCGTCTGATCAGTGGTGTTGTTCACAGGAGGAACATTGCCAGCTTGTTGCACGTTCTCCTCGTTGGTGAGTACAGGCGTCTCCACGATCTCATTTCCACTGTTAATATTCTCAGTCGACATTCTCAAATACTGTCATAAAACAAGGGTTAATTAAGGAAATCAATATATCACATAATATCCCTATATACTGACCAACTAACAAATAAGCTTAGGTAGGACGCACTAGCGAAAGATTTACTCGTCTCTCCCCTCCTAGTTATATTCCCCGATCTCCGCCAGAGATCATATCCCTAAGCTCTGATACCAACTGTGACGCCCCCAAAATAGGTCCATTCCATCCAACCCATTTTTAGTCGCCAAATACATGGTACTGAAACAACTACAACTTTTACAACCCATAAACTATGAGTTTGAATACAAACATTGTCATCTAGACAATATACATACCCAACTATGTCCTCAATACAATTATTGATATATTATTTTACAAAAATGGTGAGGACTACTAAACAACTCTCTCAAGGACCATCAATTTATACCCCGACTCGTACTCGCTATATTCTCGTCTCCTGAGAAGAAAAATGGAACAAAAAGGAAAAGGGTGAGCTCAACTAGCTCAGTAAAGAATATTATGACTAAGATAATATACAACAAATTATCGTTAGCCTTCCACAGGGAAAAAATCTAATAGAATACAATAGACAACAAGTTTTAGATCAACAAGTGCAGCGGAATAGCAATCCATTAGAAGAGTCACGTAGAGAAAGAATTCTACTGTCTTCTAAGGTTTAAAAGTCCATCATCAATATTTTATCTCTATAACAACAATCAATATACATCTTTAATCATCTTTGCACTACAGGCCAAAGATATTCATTTGTGTCACCAGTTGGTCATGTTCATCTCAACACCTGTTCATCTTTGCACTACGGGCCAAAGATATTCATTAGTTAATCATTCATCTTTGCATTACAGATCAAAGATATTCATTTGTATCACCATTTAGGACTGAGTATGATGAAAATCAAAACATGGATTAAACTTTAAGAATAAGGGCCACAACAGATAATTTAGAAGAAAAGAATATTTTTTTTTGTGAACAGTACCCGTGAACAGTACCCGTGAACAGTATCCGTAAATAGTACTCGTGAACAGTACTCATGAACAGTACTCGTGAACAGTACTCGTGAACAGTACTCGTGAACAGTACCAGTGAACAGTACCAGTAATGACAAGTTCCAAATTTGATAAAAAGTTCAGACCAATATTCCTATGAAATGATATTAGATGAAACGAAATTTCTAATCATTTCAGGAATTATAGAAGCAGTACTTATCATAGTAAGTTCAAATTTACGAATACGAGATGAAATAATATTGCTTACATAATATGGAGTATGAAAGGAAATAATATTTCTCATGAGTATTGAAAAAAAATAATATCCTTTACCTTGGTAGAAACTGGATTTGACTGGTATATCGAATATTATTCTGAGAAAATCTTGCAGAAAAACTACGCTCAAAATATTCTTATACTCAAGAAAATATTCACAATACTTTAGAATAAGAATTTCTGATTATGAAAGTGGTGTGTTTGAGGAAGGAGGGGTTACCCCCTATTTATAGCAACGGAAGGAGAAAGCAACCAAGGCATTCTGCCTAACTTTTTTTTTTCTTCTTCTCTACCTAACAAGTTGTCTAACTCTTCTTCTTCTTCTTTTTTTTTCCAATTGCTGAGGTCCCACACATGAAGAAAATAGAACTTTGCCGACTAAATATTCCACCAACCAATTCCACTAACTTATCCCACCAACCACCTCAATTACAACTTGATTTCTTCCTTTAACAACATGTTATATATATATATATATATATATATATATATATATATATATATATATATATATTAATATTTAAACAATTATAAAATATTGAATTTTATCGAAAATTATAATTCCACAAAAATATGCCAACTTCCAACAATGCTAAAATTCCTTCATTTACAACCACATAAAATATATCCATCATTTATATTCACATAAAATAAATATTTCCTCATCATATAAATTAATAATTAATTATTCATAAATAATATTACAGAATCACAATACTGACAACCAGGCCGTTCCCAGGAAAGAGGGGGCTTTCCAATAAGAATTTCTCCTTACTGTCGCGCAATTAGGTGACCAAACCTCTCATTAGACAGAACTTTCTAGACATTGCCAATAATGTTATCTGATAATATTATTCAAATAATATGAATTATTGATCGAATAATGGGAAATACTGTGCCGTGACAATTATTGAACAACAATAATATAAATTATCAACGCAGCAATTATTGAATCAATAAAATAAAATATTGAACAGTAACTACTATAGCAATTATTGAGTAGCGCCTTCTTACGTAAGGATCAATAATTCAAAATACTGTGCAATACCGTGTGCTACTGTGCAACAACGCGTATTACTGTATTTTAACCACCGGGTATTTCAACAGTGTAAACGGTAACAACTACGCCGTTATTTTTAAACAGCTTATATTTGTCGTTTTCTTCCTCCAATCGCTTTCCGTTATAGGGCCCACACATGGCTGCGCCGTCGTACGAATATTCCCCGACAGTACGAATATTCCACGACCAAACGAATATTCCCCGACAACAATGAATATTTTATAACCACTTGCTTATTTTGAAATATTTGCGTATTTTACCCATAACTATCCACATTAATCAAATCAACCCTTACTATTCAAAATAATAATTAAAGGAAATTAAATTTAATTTATTAATTATTTGGGGTCTTACATAGTATTTATTCTAATTGAAATTTTTACAGAATTCAATGATGTAAGTATAATTTAGATACATATAAAAAATAGTATTGCACAGGCTGTACAACATTATTTTTTATATGTATTTAAATTACACTTAAATCACCAAATTCTGTAAAAATTTTATTTATAATAAATACTATATATTTTTTAAAAGCAAAAAAAAAAAGAAGCAAATTTTGGACCGGTTCAAAAAATGTGTTTGCCTAGACTTATTATTTATATAATGGTCATTCAACTCTCGTTAGAGAGATGGTCTTGTAAAAATATTAAATATGCATTTAAAAATATTATTCTCATTAAATTTAATGTTTAATATCAACTCATTAATGAGTAGTTTGTAAGTTTTACTTAATTAAGTGAATTTTTGAGCCAAGCTCGTTTTGTATTTTTGTAACTTTTTGTAATCGTGACATTATTATTAGATTACAATTTATTATATTTATATCATAGCAAAAAAATTAATATTTATAAATTTAGAGCACGGGATGTGAAAAACATATTATGTTTAAGGCTGTAAACGAGCCAACAAAGTTCGGACTCGATTCGGGTTCGACTCGAAAAAATACGAGCGAGACTCGGATTCGTTAATAATATGATCCAAATCTGAGCATTAAAAATAGTTCGAATAAAAATATGAGTAGAATCTGAGAAAGTTTATACTCGACTCGTTTAAGATTCAAACTACTCGAATTTTTTATTGTGATTCGATATATACTCGGTTAATACATATTCAATTAGATGTTCGATACATTCTCTTATAATATATGCAAATTTAAATCAAATTGAGATAATTAGTTATTATTTTGTTTTGTTTTAAATTTTAATTATGATTTTATATTTATAAAATGTAATAATAAATATATTTTCTCATTTTTAAGTAAAATAACAAATTTAATTTATAATTATATTTATTATAAAACTAGTTATTATGTGAAAATTCGAATTCGAGCTTGAATTTGAAGCTCGCAAGTAGTTTGAATAAATATTTGAGTCGAGTCGGATCTGAGTAGGAATTTTTAAATATAATTCGAATTCGAGCCAAATTCGAGTACGAATTTATCATTTCGAGTCAAATTTGAGTAACTCTCTGTTCGCTCCGGTTCGACTCGTTTACACCCTTACATGAGTTGTTCTCAAAACAACATCATTGTTATAAAACTTTAGTAAAATATATAAATATACTCTTATAATTGCTGCATAAATTTAGAATATCCAAACAAGAGAAAAGAGAGAGAAATTCTTCAGAGAAAATTTTTATCCTTTTCATTCAGCAGCATTGCCTTATATAGGCAAGCAGAAGGAGAAGGTTCACGGGGGGAAGAAGAGAATAAATGAGGGGAGAGTCACGGATCAGGTTCCCTCCTAAGGAGGGAATCATCACATGTATAACACTTCTTGTGACACCCCCAAAATAGGTATACATCACCCATCTTTAGTCGCCAAATACATGGTACAGAATACAAATACAAACTTAATTATACAACCGTCGTGTAATATACGACAAAACATAGCTGAGAGTTTAAACATGAATCTTGCCTTCTAGACAATATCCACTCTCAAATAGAGTCCTCATTACATTTATTATCACACTATTTTATAGAATAGTGAGGACTACTAATACACCATCTCGGACCATCACTCCGTTCCCCGACTAGTCCCGACTACGTTCTCATTTCCTGAAGAGAAAAATTAAAGTGAAAGGGTGAGCTCAACTAGCCCAGTAAGAAATATTATGACTAAGATAATGCAGAATAAATTATTATTAGTCTTCAACAATGTTAAACTGATAAAATATAATAGACATCAAGTTTAACTGCAGCGGAATAAACAATCTATTAGAAGAGTAAAGTAGAGCATGATATCTACTATCTTCTATGATTTAAAATGTTTTCATCAATTTTTATCGCTGAGACTCAGCTTAATAAATAAACCACATCATCGAGTCATCCCTGCACTACCGGCCAAGGATATTCATTAAATCATTAATGGTCATGATTATACCGAATAATCCATGGTCATAATCACACAAAAAATTGTCCATCAATGCAATACATGCCACTGAGGACTTTTACCACATCATTTATAATATTACAGGTCATGATTATACCGAATAATCCCTGATCATAATCATACCAAGTCCATCTATGCACATAAGTCAAAGATGACTTTCATCACAATATAAGCATGAGGACGATGACAATGACATAATAATTCAATAAAACAAGTTCAAGGATAAATTTTAAAGATTTAAAATTTAGTTTATCCAAAAATCAATAACGTCCAAATTGTCAACATGATTCTTCTTTGTGGAGTAAAATTCAAGAATGCTCAGAAAAATATTTTCATGAAAAGATATTGGATGAAGTATCATTCACCATGCATGCGGTAATCCACATAGACATGTTATTCCAACAGAATAATAAAGAATGGAATAATAGAAGAATTCACCAGGCGTGCGTAATTCGCACAGACAGGTTATTCCAATAGAATAATAAAGAATGGAACCAGGTCATGCCTAATCCGCACCGACAGGATATTCTAACAGAATAATAAAGAATGGAACCAGGTCATGTGTAATCCGCACAGACAGGATGTTCCAACAGAATAATAAAAAATGGAATAACAACAGAATTCACCAGGCATGCGATAGACCGCACAGACAGGTTATTCTAACAAAATAATAAATAATGGAACCAGGTCATGCGTAATACGCACAGATAGGATATTCCAACAGAATAATAAAGAATGGAATAACAGAAGAATTTCACCATGTATGTGGTACTTCGCATAGACAGGTTATTTCAACATAATAATAAAGAATGGAATAACAAAAGAATTTCACCATGTATGCAGTACTTCGCATAGATAGGTTATTCCAACATAATAATAAAGAATGGAATAACAATAGCTCTCTTCATGAATACGAAATAAATAATACCACTTACCTTAAAAAGAAACTGGATACTGGAGTAGAGATGTAGCAAACTTCTCTTCTTCTTTCTCTCTATAATTTCTCTCTATAATAATTGCTTTATAGCTTTAGTGAATTGGTGAGAAATGAAGGAAGAATGAGCTTCTATTTATAAGAAAATATAGCTTCGATAATTACACGTTTTGAGCTTGAAATATTACAGTACAACACCTTCAACTTTTCTTTCATTTTTAATTTAGCCCTGCAAGTATTATCAAACTTTCACCAGCTCCCCTAATAGTAAATAATGTGAATCAATAGTTCAATCATATGATTCAATAGTTATAATCATGTGGAAATACGAATAACAGTATAGTACCTCCATCTATACCTCCATATTTAATATAGTCATGCAAGTATTATCAATCTTGCACCAACTCCCCTAATAGTACATGAATGTGAATTAATAGCAATTAATTCCTCATTTATCCGATTAATTACCAGATAACTTCCAGACACCAATTGTTATCGAAATAAATGTCAATTTTTACTAACACTAATAATTTCAACACATTGGAACTATCAATTTCATCTTTAATCAATACAAACTTATTCATCATTAATATTATAACTCATAATATTTAACAACCAGGTCGTTCCCAGGGAAAAGGGGACTTTTCGATAATAATTTTTCCTTATTGGCGCGCAATTAGATGACCAAATCTCTCCTTGACAGAACTTCTAGACATTGTAAATATTGCAATTTAATAATATGAATAACTTTGTAATCTCAATTATTGATTTAAATATATATCATATTATACATATGATACTGTGACAATAATCGAATCAATAATGAGAGATATGATGCAGCAATTACGGTAGCAATAATTGAGTATAAATGAGTGACTTCTCACGTAAGCATCAATAACCAATACCGTATGTTACTATGCAACCACGCGTATTACTGTATTTTTACTACCGGGTAGTTCAACAGTTTTAACGGTAACACTTCCGCCGTTATTTTTATAAAAAGATAATTTTATCGTTTTCTTACTACGACAATATTTTCGTTGTGGGGTCCACCAATGATTGTGCCGTTGTACGAATATTCCATGTTAAGACGAATATTCTCCGACCAATCGAATATTATATAACAACTTGCATAATTTGCAAAATTTATAAAATATTACCCATAACTATAACATTGTATCAAATCCACACCATAATATTAAAAAATAATATTTCAAAAAATTTAAATCTTTATTCATAAAATTTGGGGTCTCACGGGACTGACGAATGGTGAGACACTGATAGTTGATAACCGATATCTGAAATCTGAGAAAAGAGAAGATAAGAGATGAAGAGTAGTGAAGAGTTAATATTAGTGTTTTAACTAAGCCTTAATTCTTTTAAACATCTTGCTCGGTTATAAAATCTTGCTCGGTTATTCGGTTAGCCGAATAACACAAAATTCAAACCCGAACCCGTAAAACCGAAATAAAATTTGGATATAACCGAATTGTGAAAATACCCAAATTATCAAAAAAATCGGTTAAATTATTTCGGTTTGATTCGGTTTTTCGGTTATATCCATTTTTTGCTCGGTCCTACCAACAAAGAAATTAACTTATAAATTAAATCAGCCCAAACAATTTAAATCAACTCCATTAAACTGAATATAAACCCAATAATATTATCATCATTAAAATCATATAAGATATAAATCAACAATCTTCGTAAGAAAAATGTTCAATCTTAAAATTATATTATCTGAATAATAACTAACTTATAATTATACTTATATATTTGAATTATATTTTTAAATTAGGTAAAAAGATATTCATAAGAAAAAAAAACTATTTTCTTTTCGAACAATATTATTTAAATAACAATAAATTATATTTTAATATTAAATAACATGCTGTTATTGTTTTCTTATAAAATCGTATTAGTAACTCCTGTTCTTTGCTGGTATAGAATTATTCATTAATTAATTGATCAATATAAAATGTGTTCTCTGTTTCATAAAAAACAGTTTTAGTTTTATGTGTAACATTTATAAATTTTATAAATTACTCCCTATTTTAACGTGTTACAATTATCATCACAATCGGAGTTACTTTCTGATGCTTTTCTCTTTCTTTTTTTGTCAAACATAACATCTTATTTTTGTAATATATGTGGTTTCGGAAAGATGTAGCAAAAAAAAATATTCTTAATAGTAAATAAGTTGCTTATGATAAACTATTAAATAAGCTAATTGTTTTAAAATAAATCGCAGTAACCATAACCTCTAACAATCGGTATGTTTAGGTAATTAATTGTTTACTTTTAATTTAAGGTCCAGTAATAATAGACATTATCAATCTAATTGAGATTATTAAAGTTTTATAATCTACAACTCTTACCAAGGGGTATGTTATGCTTGCTTCAAAGAATAATTTGGGCTGACTACTTTTCGTTACATTTCTCTATAAATTATTGAATAAGATCTCTTACTGCATTATGTCATGTCATATATATATATATATATATATATATAGGGAATATATCTTAAGCTCACCCCTTATTCAACTCACCCGAACTCACCCCCTTTTAGCGACGGACACGACGACGGTTCGATCATACAACTGTCGTCTATACTTATAGCGACGCTATATGTTGTCCGTCGCTAAAAGTATAGACGACGGTTGTATGACCAAACCGTCGTCGGGTCCGTCGCTAAATGGGGGGTGAGCTCGGGTGAGTTAGATAAGGGGTGAGCTTAAGATCCGGACCGTATATATATATATATATATATATATATTCACCCCTTATTTTATTCACCCGTGCTCACCCCCCTTTAGGCGACGGTTTCGATCATACAACCGTCGTCTATACTTTTAGCGACGCTATAGGTTGTCCGTCGTTAAAAATATAGACGACGGTTGTATGACCGAAACCGTCGCCTAAAGGAGGGTGAGCTCGGGTGAGTAAGATAAGGGGTATGCATTTGATCATTGCTCTATATATATTAGAAAAAATATATATACACAATTGTGTATTATACAGTAGGCTATGACGATGATTTTTTGGGTTATAACGACGGTTTCACCCGTCGTCATAGCTATTCTGAGCTATGACAACAGTTTATCGTCGCTATAGTGTAAAAAATCTGTCGCCATAATCTTACTGTGTAATACACAGCTGTGTATATACATATAGCCCATATATATATACTAGTTGTGTCCTGTGTCTATGGCATTACTACATGGACGGTGAGATTTATCTCAAATTTTGGACGGCTCAAATGATTTATTAGGATGAACGAAAAATTTAAAATTAGTTGTATTTTGTTATATATATATATATATATGTATGTATATATATATAGAGGAAGGGGATCCAGTCCGGACTCCCGGACTGACTTAACTTACAGAATTTTTTTTAAACAACTAAAAAAAAGTTTAATATTATATGGAACTGAAATTTTTACATAATACAATATTTTGGGTGTGATTTGGATATATATAACAAAATAAGTCTGTACCAGTTCTATAAAATATTAAAAAAAATTTAGTTGTTTTAAAAAAAAAATCCGCATTTTAAGAAAATGCGGGAGTCCGGATAGGAACCGGACCCTATATATATATATATATATATATATATATATACGGTCCGGATCAAGTGCATACCCCTTATTTTACTTACCCGTGCTCACCCTCCTTTAGGCGACGGTTCCGGTCATACAATCGTCGTCTATACTTTTAGTAACGCTATATGTTGTCCGTCGTTAAAAGTATAGACGACGATTATATGATCGAAACCGTCGCCTAAAGGGGGGTAAGCACGAGTGAGTAAGATAAGGGGTATGCACTTGATTCTTGCTCTCTCTCTATATATATACAGAAAGGATTAAGAGTAGAATTCTTAAATAGCAGAATGCCTTAAATAATAGAATTTTATCAAAACGACGTAGTTTTGATAAGACGCGGTGGCATTTTTGTAAATACGCGGTGGCATGGTATTTACAAAAATGCCACCGCGTCTTATCAAAACTACATCGTTTTGATAAAGTTCTATTATTTAAGAGAGTTCTACTACTTAAGAGGTTTACTCTTGATCTGTATATATATATATATATATATATATTTATATTTAATAAAACAGAGTTGTTTCAACAAACAACGGCTAAGATTTAATCTAATGACTCTAATAGCTCTGATTTCATTTCAGCCAAACAAACAACAAAGGCTCAGATTTAATCTAATGGGTCTGATTTCATTTCAGCCAAACAAAAAATTAAAAAAACGCCCAATTCAAAAATCCCCCTATCGCCGCCTTCTCCTTCTCATTCCGCCTTCTCCTTCTCAATGTCGCAGGGGTCATCTTCCTGAAAGCAGGGCGGCGGCAGCAGAAACGAGTATCCTCTCCCTCTGCAGGGGTCATCTTCCTCGATCACTATCGCAGAGTCTATCTGATTTTTTTTAAAATCTTTTGGTATCCTCTCCCTCTGTGCTTTCACTTTAATTTTTTTTCACTTTAATTTTTTGGGTTTGAGTTTTTTTGAAGTGAGTCAATTTTATACAATCTCCTTCAATGGCTGTTGTGGCTTCAAATCTCGTCGGTCTCCACACACTGAAGCCTTATTATTTTCAATCCCGTCCATCTCTGCACCTCATTAAACCATCTCTTCTAAAAAGCTCAGTTGCCAAAGGATATACTGCCAAACGGACCCTAATACGACCCAATCGTCCGCACATGTATTTTTTTTTATTTCATATTAATCCTTTCAATTTTACTGAAATCATGATTTACACTTTGAATTTAGCCCAATTGTTTGTTGGTTGTGGCCTTTTATCAAACGGTTTTAACGGTGAATATGCATACATACAAAGAAAGTGGAACATACTCAATTGTTAATACATCTTATGCAGGAAAATCTGCCTGCAGGGCCTGATGCGGACAATGATGATAATACCAACAATGATACCGTTTCTACAACAATGGATACTGGATTTCCTGTATACCCAAACAAAACTTTCAATAAACAGTTAGCATTTGTCTCTGTACTTGTAGCCGTAGGACTTTTCTTATCGGGTCGCCTATATTTGGGTGTTTCTTTAAAGGACCTCTCTGCTGCAGCATTACCCTATGAACAGGTCTTCTTGTTATGCTATGCACTCCTATACTTTGATGTTTAATTTGTTCATGTGTTTTGATATATTGTATGTATTGGGATGAAAATTTTTTGGAGAAGCATGTTGAGGGGCACGATGAGTTTTAGCCATTCCCCCTCATGATTTCTTGAATTGAGAGCTAACTCCTAATCGTGAATAGGCCACCACAACATGGTTCTTTCATTATTCCCTCCAATCCAAAATTTCAAATACATTTCTAAAATGACGATTTTTGAGGAAAACTTAATTTTCTCAAACATATCACCAACATTAACTAGAAATGCAGTAGTGATCTCCTGATAGTACTCAATCGACCTAGAATTAAGTATGACATGATAGGAACTTTATGGCACCTTATTATAGCCTAAAAATAAAAAATGTATCTCTAATTTTTAATGGACAAAAAAAAAAGAAATTTATCTTTAATTTTGGAACGGAGGTAATACATTATTTTCACCAATTCACTTTGGGCATTTTAAAGCCTTATTGTTATTACCACTGACCTTTGCCTTCTAGCAGAATCTTTTCTTTCTGTGCCTTACAACTTTCATTCTTTAAGAATTGAGATTGAGGTCTGGAGCAGGGTTGAAACTGGTCATTTTAGGACTGTTGAACAGTCGGAGGGCGTCGAACGTTCGTGTATACAACATACAATGTTCCCGATAATAAAAGATGTTCCAAGTTATAAAAGATAAACATTATGATATATAAAGATGTTTAACATTAATCAATGAGTATTATATAAGAGATATGAACGTGATAAGTGTACGCAAGGGCGTGTGATGCATGAACGTCGAAACGCTGTGACAAAAAATAAAGGGAATTCGATAATGTTTTAATTTAAGTGAATCAAACACTAAAATAAATGAATAAAATTTAATATACACCAAGATCTCAATGAATTCGAAAGAGATTTCTAAATATTAATGAAACTTTCAAAACGAAGTAAAAGCAAAATAAGCAATCATATGGTTTGAATGTATACGTGGTTGAATAGATGCCTAGAATTGTAAGTCTGTAAGCAAGATGTAGTTACATTAAGTAAAGGTTTCCAATAAGTTCCTAAATAAATGATTTTCAAATAAAAATGAATAAGATAAGTTTAGAGATAATGTAATTTATAATTATATTAAATGTATAGTTAAAGTGTTTGTGCAATAAGTATGTGCTTTGAATGTATGGTTGACGTGTACCTATATGTGTATTTAAACTAAATAGGACATGTGAAGTAAAGATAGTAATAAATCTAATCTATGTAAAATGTGATAGGTCTATGTGTAAGAAGTACCTTCACATTCTCTGCAGATTTTAGAACTTCCAAACCATCTATTCTATGTGGGGGTGCAGTTTCATCCAGAGTTCAAGTCGCGGCCTGCGAGGCCTTCAGCTCCATTTTTAGGTACCTGTGGGATAATTATGTTAATATATTGATTAACTATGTGGAGCCATCTTTCTCTTTTGGAGGTTATTGTTGTGTTTTGGCATATGAAAACTGAGATGTATTGCAATGTTTTATGTCGTTTCAAAAGGCTTAGTTTGTTATTCTTATTTCAAAACACGTGTTAGGCCATCAGAAATAATCCTAAGCTCTACTGTCTTAAGAGTAATTGGGCAAGATTATGTGTAGCTTATTGTTTATGGATCAAAATAATATTTTGTTGATTTTTTATCCAGTCACTGTTGACATTTTCTAGTCCTTTCTTCTTCATTAGCTTTCTAGAAACATCTATGGAACTTCAGACTTGCAAGAAAATAATATTTTCTTTGGAGCTTCAAATGATATATTTTCTTTTATAGTATTTCGTTTTGAAAGAGGAGAATTATCTGAGGGTGTCTACTGGTAACTGAATCAGTTCACCTTGTATACATTGAAGGATACTTGGTGTAAGCTGTAAAGAATACGAAGTTGTTTCTTTATTTTTTGCTATGTGTATATTTTGTATTCCGTCTTTTGTAAAGCTAACTAATTATACATGGTTATGATGATTTTGGGTATATAATTATGGTGGTTTGAATATTTATTGATGATTGTAAGTTTTGTGGACAGTTTAGATTTTTTTGAATATCTATATTTAAAGGAAATTCTGCCGAAATTTATTAAAATTAGTAGCGACTAGCTTGATGTTTTGGTGATCGGATATGTGTTGATGATCAAGTATGTATTAATTATTGTGGTTGTATGATAATTGTTATGTCTGATTGTAATTTATTTTAAGTTGTAAAGAGTCTTTAGGTAATGTATTACTTTTCGAATTTTAATCTAATTTTCGTTTCGTCGTGCCTTCAGATATAGACAAGGGTACACCAGTTTGCTGCTGCTGTTTGGAGTTGTAAACCTCTTGAAGTTTATAAAGACAAAGGCATAATGTATATAGACGAAGTTATCAAGAAGAAACAGGGGAAAAAGTCGAAATGAGTTGCACTGGTGCACAATATTTGTGTATGCATTCTTCTTTGTGGTTATTCTCTGATGAGATGATCAAAAATGCAAGATTAGTTTGAGCATTGTAATAAGATTGTCTAATGACTAGAAGTCATCTCTTTTCTTTTACTGCAAATTCCCATAAAATTTAGAAAGCTTGTCAAATATTATAGATGTGAACCAACCACATGGTATGTTAGTTGTATCAGTGTGTGTTGTCGGAGTCTCTCCTTTAACATGGAATATGTTAGGTTGCCTTTGAATATAATACATAATTTCATATGATTAATTAAGATGAATCTATTGCTAAAAAAATATTTATATTTGTTTCATACATTTATAACACCTAAATTTATATAATTTATACAAGTCATACATTTTTATACAATTGCGAAGCTGTTGTTGAGCTAATCCTAAATTTATATAACGACCTACAATTAGTTTTTGTATCAAGTTACTACTTAAAAAGTTACAATCAATTAAAAAGGCTTATACATAATAAAAATTAAATCTTGAAATGTAGTTAAACGTAGTTTACATTTATGAGAATTTGACAATTAAAGTTGGATATTCTTTATTTAGTTCATTGAAATTTGTCTTCATAAGAATTTTTCATTTAAATGCTTCGTGGAGTATGTATGGAAAGTGGGGGTGCGTTAATAATTAATTTAGGCTTTTAGTTTAGTGTATGTTCATATTCAGTGCTTCATTTTTTTCATGATTTTTTTATTTTTTTTTGAATTATACAGTGCCTTCAGGCACGGGTTATCGCTAGTATATATATATATATGAAGAGTTATTTATACTTAAAGTTGGATGGAAGTCCTATTCATCCCATGCAAATCTCACAATTAACTCTATTCGCATAATTATTGTGCGGATGAAATATAATTTATAGGTTTTCATTTACATAATAGTTGTGCAAATGATATATCTCATCAGCACAATTATTATGATGACGAAATAAATACTCCCTCCGGTCCTAAAAGATTGACGTTTTAGAAAGTAATTTTTGTTTCAATATATTTGACGTTTATAACTTTCTATGAGAATAAATTATTTATTTTCCTAAATCACCCCTACTTTTTTTTATTGTCTCAAGAAATTGTCTTCCTTATTTTAATAATTTTTAACTTTTTATAAAGGGATAGTGATAAAATTTCACATAAATTTTAATTATTAAATGATAGTACTAAATAATTTTCTTAATTTATGTGTAAAAATCTTAAATAACAATCTTTTAAAAATGGATAGAATATTAAACAATTTGATTTTTTTTAAACGGTCAGAGGAAAACAGGAGCTTTTATCCGACTTAATTTCTTACCAGATTGAGTGGGATTTTATTTTACATTAAATACTTACAATACTAATACTAATAACTATCCAAAATTAAAATGGACACCCACACCCACACCCACGTGAGTTTATTGTTTGTTTGTTATTAAAGTGCCCAAATAAAAAGTAGCAAGTACTAGTGGCGTAGCGTAGGGGAATGGGAAGCGCATGGATGATGAGGCAAGTTTCCACGTGAACTTCGTTTGAGGACCATTTTCTATATTAATATGGAGTACTATTTTATCCTTAACTAAGGATTTAATTTATTAAACTGTCATTTTTAAGTTATTATTATTCGGATTCAGCTCCAAAAATAAATTTTTTACTTGAATTCAACTCGAATTCGAATTGTATTTGAGAAATTCGGTTCAAATATTTATTACTCAATTACTTGGATCGAATTATATTCAAATTACTCACAAACTTTAGTTCGAATTCGAGTCTCTACATAATAACTAACTTTATAATAGTTATAATTACCAACTGAACTTAGAAATTAGAAAATATATTTATAATTATACTTTACAAATAAAAAATATAATTAAAAATAATAATATTTATTCTAATTTTATAAATTTAAGGATAGATTATAATAGAGAATGTATCGAGGAGTATTTATTTAAATATGTATCAATCAAATCATGAACAGAATTTTGAATAATAAACGAGCAGAACTCGTAATTATTTTTTGTGCTTAGATTTGAATCATATTATCAACGAATTCAACTCTCGCTCACATTTGAGTCTGAATTGAGGCTAAAATGTTTGACACTATTTAGAACCTTAAATAAGAGAGTAAGAAAGGGAAAAAATGACATAACTTTAAGAAGAAACGATTATTTTTCTTCCTCTCCCGTTGTATTTGGACTTGTGCTACTAACCAATAGTCCAAGTTACTAAATTGATAATTTTATAAAATTTTATTTACACAATTAATAAGTTAGATTTACATTTATTATATGAAAATCTCTCATTTTTAACAGAAAATATCAAATTTCTTTGATAATAATCAATCTTTTATCATAATGTTTTATAAATTTATATTTAAATCTAGGATAGATTTCGTGTGAAGAGTTTGAAGGGAATTAGGAGAAACTTACTCTTAAAATTTATTACTTATTTAGGGGGTGTTTGATAAAAATTGAATGAATCTGAATCTAAATGAAAAAAATTGTTTGATAATTGATATGTCTGAAACATCTAAATAATAGATTTTTATTATTTTACCCCTCTAAAAAAATTTAAAATTGTTATAAATGTATTTAATATTACTTAATATAATAGTTAGTATTGTAAAAAAAAATACTTCATTCAATCAAAAAAATGACACTGAACCATTCAGGGCCAAATCGTTTGAATGGTTGACGGATTCAGACATTCAGACAATTTTTTTCAAAACAAACGCACTTAATGGTTAACCGATTCAACCATTCAGCTATTCAGACCTAAACAAATAGTCTCTAAGATCGTGTTTGATTATATTTTAATGTATCTTAACAGTACACCTCTTAATACATCTTAAGAGCCTATATATTTGTATTAAAAGTTTATCTAAATAGTTTAAATTCATATTTATATCTTAATTATTCAGAGTAAATCTTAATACAAAAATATAAATTATTAAGATCCATTAAGAGATGAACCGTTAAAATACATTAAGATACAATCGCACAACACCTTTAATACTAAAAAAACATTATACATGGTGAACCCCACGCGCTTTTTATGAATGTGTAAAATTCCGGTTTTCTTCATCCCTCTTTATATTGCCACTTCTAGATATAAAATACTAGTATTGTTGTAACAGTTTAAACCTCTAATCTGTTTCCCAAACCCTATTGTAATGGCGGACCCAATGGTCGCCGATCCAATCGCTGACTTCGACGACCTCCCAATGCCACCTCTTGATTCCGCCTTCTTTTCCGACGATCTCAATAATAACTTATTCTCCTTCGACGATAACGACGACGATAACGTTTTGAACTTGGACTTCACCTTCGACGATATTAATCTCCCCTCTGATACCGAAGACTTCCTTAATTCGACGTTATCCGGATCAATTCCGGCACATATTTCATCCGATCCCGACGATTCTGGCTCGAATACAAAATCTCCCGAATTTTGTCAGGTTTCCGATGATCCGAGCTTCAATGTCGCCGGATATTTTAACATCCCGTCCTCGGATTCTGGCGATAAATCCTCGGATGTCGTTACTAAGGTTTCGAATTGTTCATCTGTTGAATTTGGCCAGGTTTCTGGGGATCGGAGCTCGAATGATGCTGGCTTTTTGAATGCTTCATCATCTGATTCTCGTGATTGTTCTCAGGAATCTGGATTTAAGCCTTTGGGTGTTTCTGGGAGTTTGAATTGTGTCTCTCCGGAGTTAGAAGCTGACAATAGGGAGTTTTCTGGGTCCAGTTCGTCTCAGGGTTCTGATAATTGTGCTCGTTCTGTTTCTTCTTCCCCCAATTCTGGGAACAATTCGATTAACGGGGTAGTTGATCAGAAGATTAAATTCGAGGAATCAGATAAGAATTATTTGTTGAAGAGGAAGAAAGAGAATGATGATGTTAACTCTGAATCAGCAAGGACCATCAAGTATCGGAGGTCAAATGCTGCTGCTGCTACTACTGACCAATCCAATGTTTTTAATGGAACAAACGAGGAAGAAAAGAAGAGGAAGGCGAGGCTGATGAGAAATCGTGAAAGCGCCCAACTTTCCAGACAGAGGAAGAAGCATTATGTTGAGGAATTAGAGGATAAGGTAAGGGCAATTGCATTCTACTATTCAAGATTTGAATGCTAAAATTTCGTATATTGTAGCTGAAAATGCCACTTTGAGGCAGCAAATGAACGGTAGTGGCACTGTTGGCCCGCCCCCAATGCCGGGGATGTATCCACATCCGCCAATGGCCCCCATGGGTTATCCTTGGATGCCATGCCCCCCTTATCTTGTGAAACCACAAGGGTCACAAGTGCCATTGGTTCCGATCCCCAGATTGAAACCTCAACAACAACCTCTTAAGTCCAATAAGAAAGGGGAGAGTAAGAAGCCTGAGGGTAAAAGTAAAACTAAGAAGGTTGCAAGTGTTAGTTTTATGGGTTTGTTGTTCTTTATGTTGCTTTTCGGTGGATTAGTTCCCATGGTAAATGTAAAGTATGGAGGAATGCAAAATGTTTTTCTCGGGTGAGTGTAATTATATTAGGAATAGATTTTATGATCAGCATCATGGTAGGGTTTTGATGGTCAATGGAACTAATCATGACAGTGGAACAAGAGCTTCCCATAAAAGTTTTGATGTTTGGAAGAATTATAATAACAGTTTAGATTGTGGGAGAGGCCATGATGGAGGAGCAGAGTCAAATATCAGGCAGTCTAGCTCCAAAGATTTTACTCGTTCAGGGAATACTAGTGAACCTCTTGTTGCGTCTTTGTATGTTCCAAGAAACGATAAGCTTGTGAAGATTGATGGCAATTTGATTATTCATTCTGTTCTAGCTAGTGAGAAAGCCATGTCATCACGTGAAGATGCAGAAACAAAGAGTGGTAGGGAGACTAGTTTGGCAGTAGCGTTCAATTTGGCTCCTTCTATCTCTGTTCCAGGAGTGGGACAGAATAATGGAAGACATCCTCGTCTATACCGGAGTACAGCTGAACAACAAAGAGCTCTTGCTTCAGGTTCCGCAGGTAAAGATAATTTGAAGTCAACTCCAGCGGATGGTAAACTACAAGAATGGTTCCGTGAAGGTCTTGCAGGTAAACATTGCTCAATAGTGGATTTTTAGTGAAGTTGGCTGTTCCCATTCATTAGTACAATTTTACATTGTTGTTCGTGGCTAATACTGTTACTTATGTGCTTCATAAATCCGTATACTATAGCTCATAAATAGATGATCATTGAAACACAGTTGCATGCTGAAAGACAGGTTGATGTAATTAAATGCATATATTAATTACTATGCATCTGGTTTAGTATATATACTCAGTTTCCCGTTTATATATACTTCATCTGGGCTCAACATCATTTCCTGAAGATTAGGTGCCATAGTGTTTGTCCTTGCATTCGCACCCGCTTATGTTATTCATTTAACTTAAATCAAGTAACCTTTCAGACCTTGTAGCCTTATTTAGTCTTTAGTTGGTTTTCCATGATCAACCTAGGTTACTTATTTTCCCGATCTTTCTGAATTGACAGGTTGTCCCTTTGGTTTTCCATAAATGCATCACACATATATTGTAGTGTACATTAACAAACCTACTCAGCATTATACATCCATCTTATTATGTTTCCAGTCTGCTCCAAGTATTTTTGAACAGTTATTATGTTGACTTTACTTTAATGGCTCACTGCTGTATGCTGTCTAATGGTAATTGTGTTATACTTTTTGGAAATTATTATATAGTAGACACACACATCTTCATTATATTATTTTTGGTATTTAAGTTGTGATATGAAAAAGAGTATATATTTTGTGTATTTGAGGATTTTTTATGCATTTTATCACATGTTATTTTGTATAGTTTTCTTTCTATGTTGATCTTTGGTTTCCATTTCACCATTTGCTTCTATTGTGTGTTTCATTTGCAAGTTTCTTGACAACTATTCTTGCCAACTGACTTTTTGTTGATTATTTAGTATTTAACAAAATGCATATTAATCTTCAACAAAATCCCTTTTAAACAATATCTTCACTAGGATTTACTGCACCAGGATCCATCTTATAATGAATTAGCTATATATCCTGCGTATTTTGTACATTGCGTCTTTCCAGTGTATAAAATACAAAGGATATATCCTTTTTATAATATATTAGGCACATCAATTATATTTATACTCAGACCAGTTGTTCCTTTAAGGTAAGTTCCATCCATTAGTTACTTGAGCTTCAATTTGTAACTATGAAGATAAAATTAGAGATAACAGGTAAAAAGGGTGTAGTCCTGTGATGGAAGGATTACTATAAAAGAAAGTAGTGAGATTACGTAATTATAGGAAGGAAAGTGAGATAATATATGTTTCATGTTCACAAATAGTTCTGCAATCATTTTATTGCAAATTTTTTAAGAAGGATTTACACACTGAACCAGCCTGATAAATTGCGACTTCTTGCCTTTAATAATTTATATTAGCACTTAGCTTAAACAAATTATAAGAAAACTGTTTAACTGCTAAATTGACTCGATCCTCTTTGTGCTCTAGAACTCTTGTATCCCGGGTATTTGTTTGTTTCTCAGTTGTGGAACATTGCCTCTGTTTTTTTCATTAGTCTTCATTTTTTAATTTTTTTACATAAAATTTCTATATTTTTTGTAACTTCTCGCACCACTCCTGCTGAGCTTTGAAAAAATCTTCATGAGTTTTTACTAAATTTTATTTTAATATGTGTAGACTTTCTGAAACATGAGATACAAATATCGAAATCTTCATGTGCTCATCCTTGTTATTTGACCGTTAACCCCCTCAAAAGAATGAAAGTTTTCATTTTTCATGCTTCTTGTCATTAAATTAAATATCACTAAATTTAATAGCGCTCACTTGAGTCACTTTTAAAAAACTTTGCTAGTTTTCTCCTCCCTTCTTTCAGAGGAAGTTCCTCATACCCATTCATTTCATCCTTTTGATGCAGAAAATTTTGAAGTGTTACATTTGGCATCTTGTTGACTCCATTTTTGTTTTTTTAGACACCGCTACATAATTAGTCAAGTGTGTATATCGACTGTCTTCTAGTTTCAGAGTTTAGTTCTTGTTATCAGAAGACACACTAATTATTAGAAAAGAATAGAACTATTGTTGTAATCTGTTGATTTTCCTTTAAATTCATTAACTTTGCTGTCTAGTAGCTTCATGTTTGATTATGTGATTAGTTGTTAGTAAATCTACCTCATATCTTTTCTAATCCCTCCACCCTATCCCCCACCCCCATGAAAAGGGTAAATAAAAAACTTAGCTTGTTCTGCTGGTTGAACTGATATATTTTAGAGTTTTTGCATCTATTCTGTTCTTGTTGCTTTCACTACTGTATTTTTCACGCAAATATACTCTTCTTTTATTTGTACAGGCCCAATGCTAAGTTCTGGCATGTGCACCGAAGTATTTCAGTTTGATGTGTCACCAGCTCCAGGAGCCATCATTCCAGCTAACCTTCATCAGGAATATTTCTGTGGAAGAAGAAAAAAATTCTACACGCCTAAATAAGGGAAGGAATAGAAGGATCCTTCATGGTCTTCCTATTCCATATACTGGATCTGCCAAAAACATCAGCAAAGAAAACTCCGGAAACAACTCGCAGAAAGAAAACTCCCAGAGAAATAGTTCTCTTTCACCAATGGTTGTTTCTGTTCTTGTTGATCCAAGGGAGGTTGGTGATGGTGATGGCGATGGTATGATGGGGACAAAGTCCCTCTCTAGGATATTTGTTGTTGTGCTGTTAGACAGCGTTAAGTATGTCACTTACTCATGCATGCTTCCGTTCAAGGGATCTAGTCATCTAGTGACTGCTTGAGTCCTAAGTCTAATCCCGTACCCATCCAGAGAGATCCAGTTTTGTAGATAGCAAATCATCTAATAATGGTCTTTGTATCTTTAATAGAATCTTTATGTACTCTGGATTTCTGCAACTTTTACTAATCTATGCCCCGGGGTGGGTTTATTATATCTAACTTGAACTTGAGAACTACAATTCCCACTTTAATGTCAAATTATTCAGTTGGTTGTATATAATTAAACTATATAGTACTATTCTTTTATTTTTTTGTATGTTATTGTGTTGTGGAAACTGTGTATGATAAAATTGGTTTTAAAATTTTATTGAGATTTAATGTTGAATTGTCGTCAGTTTTATTTGGGTGAAGGGAAAAATGCAGTGGATTGAAATTCAAATGAGTTTGTTGTGGGAATGAGCAGAAATTGCACATGTTGATGAGTAATAATTTTCATAAGAGTAGAAGGGAATTGTTGTTTATTGAAGGACTGCGAGCGAGCCCTCTTAGAGCAAATCCAATGGTAATGTCAAAATGGCTATAGCCATTGCTATATTTTGGCACCAAAAAGTGCTTTTTGGTGCTAAAATAGAACACAGTCTCCAGTGGTTGGTTCTATTTTAGCACCAAATTGTTTCAAATTTATCTAGATTTCTCATTTTACTATTATTTTATTATTATTATTATTAAAATTATTATTATTATTGTAATAAATTATTATTATTAAAATTATTACTATTATTATTATTATTATCATTACTATTATAATTATAATTATTATTAGTGTTATTATTATTTTTATTTTTATTACTACTACTATTATTATAATTATTATTATTGTTATTAATATTAATATTATTATAATTACTATTATTGTATTATTATTATTAAAATTATTACTATTATTATTATTATAATTATTGTAATAAATTATTGTTATTAAAATTATTACTATTATTGTTATTATTACTATTATTATTATTATAATAATTATTATTATTATTAAAATTATTATTATTATTATTATTTTTATTTTTATTAATACTACTATTATTATTATTATAATTATTATTATAATTATTGTTACTATTATTATTAAAATTATTATTATTATTATTATTAGTGTTATTATTATTTTTATTTTTATTACTACTACTACTATTATTATTATTATTATTATTATTATCATCATCATCATCATTGGTTCTATAAGATGACTATAGTCATCCTTGGTTCTATATTTAGAACCAAGTATAGCATTTTGCTATTTTAGAACTAATTATAGAAGTGGGTTGGATTTGAGTTTTTGACATTTGGTGCTATAATTTGACTATAGAACCAATTATAACACCCCCATTGGATTTGCTCTTATAATTGAACTAATATACTACAATTCTAAGTTTTGAAAATAATAATAATAATACCAACTAAATCAAATGATCTCAATTTGAATTTTAGGAAGTATGAAATATTAATATATTGAAAAAGAAATTATAGTGTTACTTACTTATCCATTATAACAATAAAGATTTAACTAGTGGTTAAAATAAATATTCTTGGCATTGCGTTAAAGTATGAATACTCACAAATTGGCTTCAGAAGAGGGAGAAACCAACCAGCCTCGATCAATGGGGTTCTAAAACATACTCCTACATTACTATTACTTAATTCGTAGATTTGTTGTACTAATACAGCAATCAACGAGAAATAGTAAAGCTCAGAAGACGGCAGGAAATAAATTAAAAAAAAGAAAAAGAAAGTGAAAGGTGAAATCGGGAAGATTTTTCCAGAAAAGAATCTTGAAAGCCGGTCCTGATTTTTCCTTACGGGCTTCCCTCTACTATTCGTAAGTCATATCGCTTTCTATCTAGTTGTTTGTTGATTTTACTTTTCCGTTTGGTGTTGGCATTCATATTTTGTTTATGATTTTCGTGTTATTGCTTGGTTTTCGGTAAACTTGTCATAATACCCATTTGGGATATACTAATACACAAACCATTCAATTTTTATGAAGATTGAATTGATTGTGAGATTTTGTTGATGAAAAACATTTATTTTGCTCCTTCTTTCCACATTACTGGGAAATGTTATCAAAAGTTTAGATTTTTCTCTGACTTTTTAAGATACACCCACTAAATAGTTTTCTTTTGTATTTCTGTCATTGAGAAAAACCTATTTCATACATCTGCTGGAGACTGGAGTGGAGTGGAGTGAATATTTAAAGAGTATTTTATGTTAATGCTTCTGGCTTTCATTTTAATGCCAGCCTTTAATCATGTGAAGTGTGTTGATTTATTCTATGTAAAGGTTGACAAGATGACTGCGAAAACCGAGAGGAGAACTGTAACAGAGAATGGTGGTGATACAGGTGAAGATTCGGTCCTTGTAACGTTGATTAGTAATGGAGAGGATTTGGGTCCTATGGTCCAACTTTCTTTTGAAAGTGGGAAGCCTGAAAGCCTCCAGCACCAGCTTAAGAATGTTGCGAGGAAGAAGGAAATTGAGATTGAGGAGCTATGCAAGCTTCACTACGAGGATTTTATCCTTGCAGTTGATGAACTCCGCGGTGTCCTGGTTGATGCTGAAGAGCTGAAAAGTGAGCTCGCAAGTGAAAATTTTCGGTTACAAGAGGTTGGAAGCGGTTTACTTTTGAAACTTGAAGAGCTCCTTGAATCTTACTCGATCCAAAAGAATGTCACCGAAGCCATTAAGATGTCAAAAACCTGTGTCCAAGTTTTGGATCTTTGTGTCAAGTGTAACAATCACATCTCTGAAGGTCGCTTTTACCCAGCTCTGAAGGCTATTGGTCTGATCGAGAAAGATTATTTGGAGCATATTCCCGTGAAGACACTTACGATGCTGATAGAGAAGAGACTACCACTAATAAAATCTCATATTGAGAAGAAGGTTACTAGTCAAGTTAATGAATGGCTAGTTCAAGTAAGGACCACTGCAAAGGATATAGGACAAACGGCAATAGGATATACTGTTTCTGCCCGACAGAGGGATGAAGATATGCTGGCTCGTCAAAGGAGAGCTGAGGAACAGAGTTGTTTGGGGTTTGTAGATTTTACATATACTCTAGAAGTTGAAGATGCTTCAGAAGGTTCTCTTCCGAAGTTTGATTTAACTCCTCTATATCGGGCATATCACATTCAAACTTGTCTTGGAATCCAGGATAAGTTTCGTGATTACTATTATAAAAATCGATTTCTACAGTTGAGCTCGGATTTGCAAATATCCTCTGTTCAACCATTTCTTGAATCACATCAGTCATTTTTGGCTCAGATTGCAGGACACTTTATAGTTGAGGATCGAGTCTTAAGGACCGCTGGCGGGTTACTGTTGGCTAATCAGGTGGAGACAATGTGGGAAACAGCTGTCATTAAAGTGACTGCAGTGTTGGACGAACAGTTTTCTCATATGGATACTGCAAGCCATCTTCTCCTGGTCAAGGATTACGTGACTCTGCTTGGGGCAACCCTCAGACAATATGGTTATGAAGTGGGCCCAATTCTGGTGAGTCTCAAAAAGAGCTGTCAGAAATATCATGAGCTTCTTTTAGCTGAGTGCCGGAAACAGATAACTGATGTCATTGCCAATGACACATGTGAGCAGATGGTAATGAGAAAGGAGTCTGACTATCAAACAAATGTCCTTATGTTCCATCTCCAGATGTCTGATATTATGCCAGCTTTTCCATATGTTGCTCCATTCTCTTCCATGGTACCTGATTGCTGCCACATTGTTAGATCATTCATCAAGGACTCGGTCAGTTACTTGTCTTATGGAGGCCAAATGATTTTTTTTGAGTCTGTGAAGAAGTATGTGGACAAGCTCTTGATTGATGTATTAAATGAAATTATACTTGACAAAATTCACAGTGGTGCCACTGGTGTGTCTCAGGCAATGCAAATTGCTGCAAACACAACCGTGCTAGAAAGAGCCTGTGATTTCTTTCTTCATCACGCGGCCCAACTTTGTGGCATCCCTGCCCGAGAAGTTGAGAGGCCTCAATTTAGTTTAACGGCTAAGGTTCTTCTCAAAACATCGAGGGATGAAGCGTATATTGCTCTGCTAAATTTAGTGAACTGCAAGTTGGATGAGTTTATGGCACTTACTGTGAATGTGAATTGGACTTCTGACGACTTGCCCCAGCATGCCAATGAGTACATAAATGAGGTTGTTATTTACCTTGACACTCTTATGTCCACTGCTCAGCAGATTTTACCTCTAGATGCATTATATAAAGTGGGATGCGGTGCCCTTGAGCATATTTCCAACTCTATTATGGCAGCTTTTCTTAGTGACAGTGTAAAGAGGTTCAATGATAATGCAGTAACGGGCATCAACAATGATCTAAAGACGCTAGAATCCTTTGCAGATGAGAGATTTCATAGTAGCGGTTTGAGTGAGATATATAAGGAAGGTAGTTTTCGAAGCTGCTTGATAGAAGCAAGACAATTGGCAAGTCTTTTGTTGAGTCATCAGCCTGAGAACTTCATGAATCCTGTGATACGTGAAAGAAACTACTACACTTTGGATTATAAAAAGGTGGCCAGTATCTGTGAAAAGTTCAAAGATTTTCCTGATGGTCTCTTTGGAAGCCTTTCAAACAGAAACGCAAAGCAGAGTTCTAGGAAAAAGTCGATGGATGTGTTAAAAAAAAGGCTAAGGGATTTCAACTAAGAGAGCTTGAAGATCTCTCCGAATTAGAAGGATTTGAACAATTTAATTCTCTTTTCGACTTTTAGATTAATGATATTTTTGCACTCCTGCTAAATTATCTTCTTAAAATACAGATTATTTTGCCTTTGCTATGCACTGAATTTGTTACTCTTTTCTACGTTGTTCTGCTAACGAAATAATCTGGAAACAACATTGGTCAAAATTTAATGTTTTAGGGTCCTACATTAAGGAAAATGCATGCCTAAGATCAATGAAGAGTTTACTGTTTGTAACATTGGTTTCTCTGTAGTAGTAAATTTTTTTATTTTTATATTATATTAGTTTATTATAATTTTTATGGGAGTGGAGTTTTTGGTTTGTGATAGTTGGGAAATAAGCCTCAACACTGCTCCTTTCTTGGCTGTTGTAATCTTTATATAGTATGTTGACAAATTTTCATACTCAAAACTATGTTGCTTTGGCATCTGATAACTTAAAACAGGAATTTGCCTCCTTTATACACTTACCTGGCAGCCTATATGTTTTTTGTCGCATCTTATGGCGGTGACGATCCCAACAGCAGGAAACATGCATCACTGAACCATTATTTCCTACATACCACCAACGGTCATATTATTATTCTTTTATTTCCTTTTTTATGCGTCCAGGTATATTCACGTACTACAACTTGGTATGATATATTTATTTCAACTATAAAGATATTCCTGTTGACTATATTTGCAAAAGACTTTTCATGGGTCCCTAAAAAATTAGATGAATGCAGGCAATTGTTATCTGACTCTAGATTATTTAGTGATAGAGTGTCAAGAATTCCTCTGCAGTAGTATCAAGTATGTGGCCCAGATTTATTTTATGTTCTTTTCATCAGTTTCAGTCAATAGATCTCTGAATGGCAATTTATATGTTGGCTGAACTTCTAAAACCACATGCATCGGACGAATACCATCACTGTAGTTCTAGCTTATGCCGGTTTGAAAAGGTTACTCGCATATTGACCTTGTTTCTTTTTCATTTCTTGCTGTTTGATGATTGAGGATCAAGGGGGTCTGTCTACTTTTGATAATTATCAAGACAAGTGTGTCAACTTCTTACTCTCCTTTGGCATTGATCTGCTGTTGGTTTAATGTAGTAAAATCACCTGACAAGAAATTAGTGTTACTATTAATTAATATATGGTTGTTTATAGCTGCTGAATCTCATGGGAAATTTCATTCATGTTTTGTATTTGGAAAGAAAGATTATGCTCAATTTCTTCTTGTAATAGTTGTGTACATTCTTTAGTTTTTAAGAAAAACTCTCAAAAAGTCATTAATCCATTGTTAGTAATTGTATCATGTATGCATTTATAGACACCCAGTTGCTAATCAAGGAAGGCATAGGGGTTAACAGTTATGGAAATCAGAAGATGAAGCAAGTTTTTTCTATGCATTATTCTTGGAAATTATTTTTCCTTTCATATTTTGTTAGAGATGAATATTTGTGTTCTAGTTTTTTGGAAAATCACTCAAAGATGAATATCTAGGCAGCAGTATTCTTTTCCCTTCCGGATCCTTCCAAATTGTGGCAAGTCGCATGAGATTTCTTTTCCTTTCTCATTCACAAATTTTGTGATATAAGAAGTTACTTCTGAGAAACCCATTGGAACTATGTCACTCTTGTTTGTGGGATTCTTCCAATCCTATATCTTCTAATACTGGGAAGATTCTGTCCCTCAAATCTGTCCCGTCCACTTTCTTTTTAACGATTTTACTTGAGTCAATTCCCAAGAGTTTTTATCCTTTCAATTCTGCATTATTCATTATGGATGCATACTATATGATTTTTTTTCTGCATGTTTATAATGCATGATTGTGATATATCTGGCACATATATTTAACACAAAATTGAAGAGGGTTCCTGATTGTGTTTGTGGAGAGGGCTTGGAATGTTGATTGAGGAAAATGTGCGATATTTTGTGCAGGCATCACTGCATCCGCCAAGGGTAAAGGTATGTTTTTCTGAAACTTAGAGGGCAAGTGTTCTACCTTAAGTTGACGAGGACTTCTAGTCATGAGTATACTTCATTAAATCTACTTTCTCTCTCGAGTTTTATGGCAAGCCACTAATTGTAAGACGTCGTGCATCTGTTCTCGTGTGCATAAATCTTTCTTGTAGAATTATGGGGGACTTACAGTTTTCATCCTCTTCCTGATGGGCTGCTAGGCCATCAGTAGATAGTAATATCAGTCTGAGTAGGTCATGTCATTCTCTCGACTCCATTGCTATTGAGGGGCGGCATTGTTTGGCTTGGTGAGATGCATCCTTCTCATAGATGGTGCCAATCTGCTGACACTGAAATCTATACGGCTTGGACGAGGTAGGCTTTGGAATTCCGTTTTAGATTGATTGATTGATGGGGTTTTAGTGGTTTTCTCATAAATAAGACAAAATTAATCCTCCTACTTGTTGGAGTATTTGTTTATTATTATCTATTTTTTGGGTTTGGGATTGGTACGGGATGAATGTAGCGCTTATTTATGAAGTATTATCTTAAAATGTTGTGTTTGAGATATTTTAGGAATCCTTTCCTTGTGTTGTTTAAACCAAGTTTTTATTAAGTGTCAATAATTTGCTTAATATTATTCCTTCTCTTACGAAAAGATTTTTATTTATAAAATAATTATTTTTAAAAAGAGTGACCGGTTTATTGATAATTAAACTTTCATTATATTTAAGAATAAATATGAAAGAGAAATATTTTTTAAAATTAATAATGTGATGAACTCAACGTGTGAGTTGAGTTGGTAACCAACTGCATTAGCTACCTGGAAAAGCTTTTAAAGAGTGAAATTAATTTTTTTGGTGGATTTTAAGCAACTTTTTCCATGGAAAAAGAATTTTATTTAATTGTTAATTAAATTATTACAGACTTAATTTACATGATTATATAATATGGGGATATAGCTGAAACGCGGAAAATCAAAATTGTTTAGTTGCTCAATTTCTCCATTTCTTTGATTTCCCTGTTTTGTTAATTAATGTCCACTAGTTAATTAAATTAAAATAATATATGTAGGAACGTGTAGCTATCTCAAAAAAGTGTGTGTATATATATATTTTATTACTAGTATTTGTTCATAGAAACAAATCAAAAAGAGGTATTAACCTTTAGATGTTTATTTACCACCACTCTCTTTTCTTTTTTCTTTTAGGTTAATTGTGATGTTAGCTAAATTCCATGATAGTGTCAAATTCCCAAGGAAATTGGACAAAAAATTTGACTAATACATTTTTTATTTTATTTTTTAAGTTAAACGCACGTTACACCTCCCAGTTTATCCTCACTTTGCCTATCACGCTTTCGAACTAATGCTTAGCATGCATGCACCCTCTAGCAAAAAAATATATGTTAATTGAGCTGACAAAATTATGTTCAAATATTATCCTTGAAATTAAAGATATCACATGAGTCAAATAAGCCTAACTCCGTCGACCTTAGCTAGTTAACATTTTTTTTGGCCAGAATGTGTCAAGTGTTAGTGCACTAAAAGTTTGGTATGCAAAATGTCTACTTATAAAATAATCAAATATAAATTGAGGATAAATTGGAAAATATTAAATGAATTTATCTCTTAATTTTTAATTTTTTAAAATAGAATCGGAGCTAGGGAGCTATATATAATATAATATTGATAAAGATGAAGAAGAGCTAGCTAGCCTGAGGGGAGGAGCATTAAAGTTTGACGGCAGTTGGGCTTGTCTGATGAAATTGCTCTGCACTATTACTATCTCCGTTCCATAATAATTGTCTTTTTAAAAAAAAAAAATATTTTAATTTATTTATCGTTTATAACTTTTTAGGAGAATAAATTATTTATTTTCTTATAGTACCCCTAACTTCTCTCATTGTCCCAAGAAATTTTCTCCTTTGTATTAATATTTTTAACTTCACATAAAAGGATAATGATGAAATTTTATATAAATTTTAATTCTTAAATGATAGTATTAAATGAGTTTTTTAATTTATGTACATGAAATTAAAAAGATTATTATTATGAAATGGAGGTAGTATTGTCTTTATATATAGTCAGATACTTTATGTTAAGCAGACGAACGACCAATAATTATTGTTTAGTCATTATTGATAAAAAGTTTATCTAACTTCTTACATTATTATTTTATTTAATTTATGCACCAGCATGATTTCAAATAAATTGTACTACGTACAGCTTCTAACCCACGACTGATGATGTTATGTCACTAAAAATGTAGGCGACTAGCTAGAATTAGTCAGAATACAAAAGTAAAAATACTCATAAATACCTATAATGTTATTATTGTCAAATACTTGTTTTAGATTATTATTATTATTATTGTTATACATTTTATAAAATGAAATTCGAGATTTTCTTACCATAGTTTTAGAACAAGGTAGATTATAATATATAAATGAAAACTTAGAAAAATAAATAAAAACCGACATTAATTAAGACTCTAATTTGTTCATCTTATTGTCTTCATAAACAACATAAGATCGAAAACACTATTATGGTCCAACATATATATATGAAACCCTTTTAATTTTGTTCTCAATAATCTTGTCAATTAATATATATATATATATATATATATATATATATATATATATATAAAGCCCATTCGTGCATTGATCACGTAAAAGAGAGGAGAAGAGATTAAGATGATCCTTTATATATATCCAGTAGGTAATTAGCTTCAAAGGGCCACTTTTTCTTAACTAAATTGACTGCCATTATATATATATATATATATATATATATATATATATATATTCAATAAAGTTTGTCTAAAGAATTCGAACGTCTTCGAATTGTTCAATAAGCAATCTACAATTACAATGACTTCTTCCATTTTATTAGGCAATGGACGAGCTTTCGATCTTGCGTGACTGTTTTTTACACACAACCTCCAAAAAAAGAGCCCAATTATATTACAAATGTATTTTTTGTTACATCTCTTTATATTCAAAAAAATACTCCAGTACGTTATATATATATATATATATATATATATATATGGAAAAATGTGTGTACACAGCTGTGTATTACACAACAGGCTATAGCGACGATTTTTTGGGCTATAGCGACGGTTTCACCCGTCGTCATAGCTATTCTGGGCTATGGCGACCGTTTACCGTCGCTATAGCCCAAAAAATATGTCGTCCTAGGCTTACTGTGTAATACACAGCTGTGTATATACATATAGCCCATATATATATATATAGTACTAATTTTTTATAATTTTTTAAAAATGATTGAGACTAGATCTTTTTTTTGGGAAGAGTATATCATGACATCTAATAACTCTCGGATTGAATATTGGCCTTTCTTTAATTTCTTTTTATAGCTAGCAAGCAATTAACGACAACATATATATAATTGATTTATTGCTGAGCTAGCTTTCATGAAAAAGATATATATTACTTTTAAATTTTGCATGCAGGGCCGAAGAAGCTGATTCTTGATTAGCTAGCTGAAGATCAATCACAAGGAAAAATAGAGAGTCAGTAAAGCAAAAGCTATATATATATTATTATAATATGGATATGTACATGCATGATTGAAATAAAGAATCATATTATTGTCCGTCAAACAAATGAATCTTTGACCACAAGTCACAACTTCTTCTTCTCGACATATACACAACATATTTATCACTTGCCTTTTTAAATAATAACTTCCTTTTCATCAAAGTAACCGATGTTATTGGCAACTTTAAAGATCAAAAGTTTTCGATAAGAGAATTGCTTTGCATGAACATATGACACCTATATAAGTTTTTTTTTCTTTAGTTGATATATATATGTATATATATATATATATATATATATATATATATCTTTCAAAACTTAATAAAGATATACGTTTCATCAATGCATGATTCAACAGATATATATTGAAAAACGTGGGTAAGATATATAGGACCACTCCCTCCCTGTCTCTCTCTCTCTCTCTGGACAATTAAAAAGAAAGAAAGGATCACTTTTAATTAGGTATCTGGATTAAATTTTTGAAACAAACAAACTAAAATGGTGCAACACATTATAATTAATATATATGTGTGTGTGTGTGTGTGAGTGAGTGAGTGACAGGCACACGGATCCATCTTTTTGTGTATTATGGATGCAATGTATTATTAACGTACGTAGTCAGTCACGCACGCACGCATCCTTTGAACACTCCAAAAGCCTCTCAGGCGTACAATTAATTATATTTGCATGATCACATGATGAGAAACTGACAAAGGCAAAAGAAACCAATGCAAACATTAATTAGCTTCTTAATTTTAAAGATCTTGACCCCATCTCCTCTCCACCATTGTGCGCCAGGCTAAACCCTATATTAATTTCCGGGTTGAATGATCTTACACCCAATGATAAGTGAGAGAGTACCAAATAACTCGAGTACTTCAAGTGGTATAAGATCTTACAAGAGGTTAATCAGGTGGTCTTGACTGTTAATGAAACGGCCATTATATTAATTAATTTTCTGTAGCCGATATATATAACTTTATTTTTTTAAGGTTTGAGATTATATATATATATATATTATATGTCCCCTCTGTCCACTAAGATAATAAAATATGTAATAAAAATTAATCTAAAAAAAGAAATGGGATATATAGAGCAGACTAGTTGCTGCCCTTGCTGGATGTGTAGTTGTTCTATAACTCTTGGAGCTGCCTCTAAAATTCCAACACTTACTTCCCCACTACGTACTTCCCCATATTCAAATTCATAATTATGCAAGGATCGGACCCCTTTGTAAAGGCACCCTACGTTACTGACCAGTAAGTCAGTAACCATTAATATCCTTATTTACATTAATGTTCCTGACCAAAATATAGATAATTATTAATTGCCCTGGCCGGCATTTATTTATATATAGTTCCTAAAAAAAGTCCCGGAAAATTAAATTAAGAAAATAATAGATAACAGTGTACTTATTCACGAGTTATACTGTTTTATAAATTACTGATACATATATATATATATATATATATATTAAATAATTTGTGTATATTTACCTAAAATTAAGCATTCAGAAAATTAATTCAAATCATTTCAACCCGATGACAAAAATAGCAGACCGGCCCTAGTTGGTAGCGCTAGTGGTTACACCATTTTGTCGGTCGGGACTCGGGATCATCTTACATTAATATCCTGACATGACTGACGAGTCACGATGATTGGGGCTGATTAGATGCCCATTTGGTTCCTACTTGGTTGGCGCTCCACTTGGCCACCATTCTTAATTTCTCGGCAGGCGCATGCATGCAGGATAATTTAGCTAACTGACCTAACCACATTTCATATGAGCTTAATTAATCTAAGTTCCTGGGCAGGCTGCTGCAAATTCTAGCTAGGACCTTTATATTATATATTAACAGTATTTAAAATTTATAATTCAGGATGTTCTGGTCATTTTACATTTTAGGATGAAAGAACCTGGACGTGTGTGTGTGGGTCCATGTGACACATGAACTAACTCACTTAATTCCACAGTTGATTTTGTGGTGTAAAAGGATACAACAATGCATTAATTCCAAACTCGTGCTGTTTATTGTTTCATCTTTTGCTTTTTTCTGCTTCGATCACTGGCCTCCATTGAAGCTGTACAGTTCAAATTTATCTTTTCTAATAAGTCCACAGAGTAATTGATTAATTAGATGCTTATTAGTGTTTGATTAAATTTAAGGAACACAAAACAAATTAAATGATTTGCTTAATTTCCTAAGCTTTTCATGATCTCATTATTGTATATATGCAAACAAATTCAGTTCATCATTTAAGAAATATAATTCCTCCTTAAAAAATGCACTTTTGAGAAATACGTGCATTCCTTTTGTGGTCAAGTAACTTCGACATGATCATGGTGTAATTAAACATAAAAATACTGATTCAATAATAATTGCATTTTTAAGGATGTTTAAACCGACGACGTACGTACGTAGGAAATTATGGAAAGTTATTTATTTTATTTTTTTTAACATTTTTGCAATACAAATCCTTTCGACTTTAATTGCCAAAATAAAAAAAGAAAGAAATAAGAAGTGGAAAGAAAAATCAATAAAGTTTGTTTTAAATACTTTTTTGCATGCATATATTGTTTAAAGTTTTTTGACCATTTACAAAAAAGTTGTCCCCCCCATTTTCAAGTCATTAGATCTTCCATTTTATGATATTTTCGTATCAACGACAGTTTCTAATTAAGGATTAACGTTACAAATGAATTTGCTTTGCTAATTAAGGATTGATCGACGCATGCATGCAATTTAATTTTTGTCTGGCTGATCATATGATTAATGTCCTTAATTAATTTCCCCTATATATCGATTTTGGTTGACACACTGTTGTTTATAAGGAACTTAAAATAAAAGAATAGATTAATTAGTCATGACAAACATTAAACTATATATAGATATTCGACCGTTCGAGAGGATGTTAATCCGTCCCGAAAGATATAATCCGTTCGGGAGGACAATGGTCCGTCTAGAAGAAAGTGATCCGTTCAGGAGGACGTCAGTCCGTCTCGAAGGATGTTGTTCGTTCGGGAGGACGATGGTTCGTCCCGAAGGAATTGATTCGTTCGGGAGGACGATGATCCGTCCCGAAAGATGTGATCCGTTTTGGAGGAAGTCGGTCCGTCCCGAAGGATGTTGTCCGTTCGAGAGGACGATAGTCCGTCCCGAAGGATGTGATCCGTTCAGGAGGACAATAGTCCGTCCCGAAGAAAGTAATATGTTCGGGAGGACGATGGTCCGTCCCGAAAAAAGTAATCCATTCGGGAGGACGGGGGTCCATCCCGAAGGAAGTGATCCGTTCGGGAGGACGATGGTCCGTCCCGAAGGATGTGCAAGATTCATCTACGCGCCTCAATTACCAAAAGCGCGTCTAATCCTGCACAGAAACAGTAAGCACACCAAAAGCTTGACAACTTGTGCCGCTGGGGAATAGCTCCGTTGTGATAATAAGTACATCTCTAATGCTGAAAAATAATAATGAGTTGTGCGTGTACCTTAGAATCATGATAAAATTTTGTATTTATAGTGATCTCACCACCTCTATAGAGTGTTTTTCCGTATTGGATTAGAATTTCACATTAGGTATAATATGAGATTGTATAAGATTTTCTAATCTTTTTATAAATGGAAATCAAATATAATTAAGAATCCAAATTTTTTAAAATACTTCAAATGCCAAAAAAGAATTCCACATAGATACTTGGGCCCAAATATTTATATCCAAACAGATTGATATTCTAATTTTCCAATCTTATCGATCGATCCCCTCGCCAGTCTATATATCTTTATCTAGAACTAGAAAGGCCAGACTTATGTGAACGTACGTTATCTCATCTTCTCCAAGGAATCTCTGTAAGACAGTTACTAGTGGTAGCCTAATCAATGCATCTTTATTTTGGGACAATTTGTTCCTTCAGCATCTATATGGACCGGTTCATATATTAAGACGTACACTTTCAGATATATTTTATGAATTCTGGATTTCTTTTGAATTATAATTGGGTATATCAATATATAAAATTAGATATAATTATAAAATTAGTAGTGTATTAAATACATTATAAAAATGTTACCAATTAAATTTATATATCCACGAAACTCACAATAAAAAAATTGATATATAAAATAACAAAAATATATCATTTTTCATATTTTATTACCTTAATTATGATCTACCACTAATAGCAGCCTAAATATTTTAATCAAGAATAATAAACTGTCACCTATTGGAGGCATACGCCGATAACAATTCACATCAAGCAACCAAACTCCAAAAGGGGTTGGGCTCGAGTGGTGAAATGTTTGGAGTCACTAATATATTCTTTTTGGTGACGCATGCAAAAACAAAAGATACTACTGAATAATTGCAACATCTTTATAGCCCTAATCGATCTCAATACTATATATATGTATTAAATGCTCTTAAACTTCTTAAAGCCTATATATATTGTAAGAATAATAAATAGGAGTTTATTATATTTTTAGAGTTGGCAGAGAATTTTCAGTCTCATATATGCAAAACTATAAATCCAGATGTGAAATTAATAAAAATATATTAAACTTTTTTCGTTGCAATATATATGCATGATCAGTATACTGAATTTGATAAGTATATATGCTTTTCAGATAATCAAGAACTTCGAATCCTAATTAAATTCGTATCTTGAAATTCCTCCTGAAAAGCATAATTATGTAAATTCAATATGCTTCCAAATCTTCCTTTATGTTCGTTCTCCCTTTAATTTGGCCATGCATGCATGATATTATTTTATCCATTGGCATGAAAAATGCTTGCGTATGAAATCGTATTTTTATACATAAAGGAAAATTAGGAAGAACTTAATATATTATCCTCAAATCCAAGGAAGAATTTATCCCATTTCACTCTCCAAATAAGAAATTAAAAGTTGTAACTTTCCGGAGATTAAATAACTTATCCGGGAGGGGAATCAAAAACTTGAAACAGAAATGATCAAAGCGATGCAAATTTGTTTTGCCTTATATATATATATGGCACAAGATGATAGGCGAATTAAAAGTGGACTATGTTTAATTATATACTAATTAAACATATTTGTTATGAAGTAGTCCTATATATGAACATCGATCTAATCAATGATGCCTAAGTACTTAATTACTATTGATCGATCTTAATTGCAATGAATATATACTGATTACTATCTTTCATTAGATTGGAAATGAAAAAAAAATGAAAAACTGTTTGTTTTGTTCAACTTTTGGCAAGTAACTTTGCATGATAAAATTTTGGTGATAAATTTGAGATCTGAGATAAATATTTATATATGTTAGTAAAAAATATTTATTTGTAAAAATTTTATATATCGAATGATGACTTGGGTGCAAAAACAAAAATGGTTCCGATGGATTAGAGGTAACGGAACGCTGCGCATCGTGGGGTGAAGTTGTGTCGGACTCAGATTCAAGAGGTGGAGTCCATTTCCTCCATTACTAATTAGCATCAGCAAACACTACCTAAACTTTACTTTTATTTAAGTAGCTTTCAAATCAGTTCCCGTACCACTAAGGAATGAAAATTATGTGAAATCAATTATAAAATACATACACCAAGTGGTACACATAATTAACACACACACACACTACACTACACACTACTATATATATATATATATATATATATATGGAAATCCATCCATAGCAAACGTTATAAAAAAGAATCTAACCGTACAACACATCGTGATCTATCCATAGCAAATGTTGTAAAAAAGAATCTAACATTACAACACATCGTGACCCCTTCACGTTAAGATCGAACGGTTTAATAGAGCTCCCGTCCGCAGTTTAATACTTTGGACGAGACAAATGATCAAAATACCCTCCTTGTAAATGTCTTCCGTCCATAGTATTAAACTGCGGACACTAGGTATGGCCAAATGTTTCCTGTGCAGATGCCAAATTCAATTTTTTTATAGTTTTCAAGTCTCCCAAAAGATCGACTTCCTCATCGATTCCCTCTTCCTGTCATTCTCAAGTAATAGTAGTATCTCTATATATACACACTCATTTTTGTTTGGAAAAAATTGAGAAATTATCGGGAGGAAGTACTTTGGGTCTGTAAAAATTTAAAACTAGAACAAAACTATGATCTAATAATTTAATCCCTAACTCCTGAAGGGATTTTCGATAGCTGAATCCTTCTCCCGAAGGAATTTTCGATAGCCGAATCTTTCTCCCGATGAGATTTTCGATAACCGAATCCTTCTCCCGAAGGAATTTTTGATAGCATGAAGTAATTGTCTCAGTCTCGAATTCATTTGCACCGAAGTCATTTGGTATCCGCAGTTTAATACTGCGTAGTCTATAGAAAACTAAAAAAAAAAATCTGAATTTAGCCAATACGACATCGTTGGCCGGCCTGTCATACTTAGTGTCCGCATGTTAATAGGACTGTGGATAGTATTTTTTTAAAAGTGGAACTTTTACAAGGAGGGAATTTTGGAAATTTGTCTCATCTGCAATATTAAACTGCGTAATACTGAAAACTAAGGACGATCTCACTATTTAATGGTTCGATTATCGAATGAAGGGTCGCGATGTTTTGTAAGATTAGACTCTTTAGATGCATGCATGCATGCATTAACTGTTAGTGCAACGGTCAATTCAATGGTAAAGAGTATTGAGTGAACCTCACACGCTTGAAACTCTTGTGAAAACTTTTGAAGTAATTGTTTTTTTTTTGTTTACTTGTTTTTATGAATTACTAGTACGTACTATATATTTGGATATATAGAGGATGACCCTATAAATAGAGGGTGCCTTCATTCACATTTCTTAGGACAAACAAAATTAATTAAGCATCTTCTTAAGTAGTGTTTTCCTCCATCTCTCCCAATTCTTTCTAGCTCCCCCTCTTAATTCCACTTCAAATAACCAACACGCAACATAAATACATTAATCATGGAGGAAATAAGCGGTATCGGAAATTTTGTGGAGAAGGCTAAGCCATACATAGCCATGATTTCCTTGCAATTTGGATATGCAGGAATGAATATCATAACCAAAGTTTCTCTCAACAGAGGAATGAGCCACTACGTGCTCGTCGTCTATCGCCATGCTTTTGCTACTGCAGTAATTGCCCCCTTCGCTCTTGTTCTTGAGAGGTACGCACAAATTAATTTTCATATATATAATCATTAGTACGTACGTAGAACAAATATCAAACATGCATGGACTAATAATTCATGTGTTTATGGTTAATTACAGAAAAGTAAGGCCAAAGATGACATTTTCGATCTTCATGCAAATATTTGTGCTGGGGCTGCTTGGGTGAGTCTGTCTTTGTATTATATATATATATATATATATATATATATATATATATATATATATATATATATATATATTTCTTTTACAATATGATTAATCATATATACAATATTAGTTACGAAATTCGAATTTTTATTTGTTATGGAAATTCATAGGCCGGTGATTGATCAAAACTTCTACTACGCGGGACTGAAATTCACATCGCCAACTTTTTCATGTGCCATGAGCAACATGCTCCCTGCAATGACATTCGTCATGGCGGTTCTCTGCCGGTATATATAATTAAATCTACAATCAATGATCATAAGTATTAGTCAACCAACTATATATTTCTACATATACATTATTAATGAAAATTAAATTGGGATAATTATTATATATGCATGTATATAGGATGGAGATATTAGACATGAAGAAAATTAGATGCCAAGCAAAAGTAGTAGGAACAGCAGTGACAGTGGCTGGAGCCATGTTGATGACATTGTACAAAGGGAATGTAGTGAAAATGATTTGGTCCAAACACATTCATCCCCACAAATCCTATGTCCCTGGCACGGCCGTCGACACCGACAAAGATTGGGTTAAAGGTTCCATTCTACTCATCATTGCCACATTTGCCTGGGCTTCTTTCTTCATCCTCCAGGTAACTAATTAGTTATAAAATATATACATGTAGTAAATTTTATGCATGGTAGTAAGAGTTTAATTTGTTTGAATTTGATTTTATTACACGTACAGAATGTTACAATGAGGAGATATGCAGCTCCACTGTCATTGACATCACTAGTGTGCTTCATGGGTACTCTGCAATCAATTGCTGTCACTTTTGCCATGGAACACAAACCAAATGTTTGGACTATTGGATTCGACATGAATCTTCTAGCTGCTGCCTATGCTGTAAATCCCAATCCATTTCTCTTTCTTTTAATTTATGAGAGGGTGTGGATTTTTTTAATTTTGAAAGAAAATAATAATTAATTAAAGCTCATTATTTACTTTTTAAATTTCAGGGTATAGTGTCATCAAGCATTGCATACTATGTCCAAGGTTTAGTAATGGAGAAAAGAGGGCCGGTCTTTGTAACAGCTTTCAGTCCTTTGATGATGATCATTGTTGCTATCATGGGCTCTTTCATTCTTGCCGAAAAGATCTACCTCGGAGGGTAATTATTTAATTATTTTCTCACACCTGATAAAAAGTCTTCTTACCCAAGAAAATAATGGATTAAATCTTTAATATTTTTACGCTCCTTCCCTGCCCATCAGTTAATTAATCTTTTAATTTTATGTGTTTAATTCAGAATTCTTGGAGCCATTTTGATTGTGATGGGACTGTACTCTGTCCTATGGGGAAAATACAAAGAATACAAAGAGAATGAAGCCGAGTCAATTCTTGAACCGGTGAGAGGAAATACCACCGGAAATAATGTAATGATGATCGGAGACATTGAAGCAAATGATATCGAGATGCAAAAGAATGAAGCAAACAGAGCAGCCATGGCGCCCGCATTCGCCATTATTAGTGCAGGACCACCAATGATTGCAATGGAAACCCCCAAGCTTCAAATGAATGATCAGATGAAAGACAATGAATTGAAGAAAGCAAAGAAGTGAAGAAAGAAGGATAGAAAAGAAAGAAAGAAAGAGAAACAGCAGAGAAATTACAGAGCAGACACGGGAGGGAAACTGATATAGAAGAGGGGTTTTTTTTGTACTTTCACTCTCCTTAACTTTTTTTTCCCTTTTATTTTTTTCTCATTTTGTTAGAAATTAGGGTTTCATCCTTGTTGTAACCTGATAATATTAGGATATAATTGTAATGAAAAATATGGTGAAATGGAAAATGAAGAGAATAACTTTTTTGATTAAATTACTATTGTGCCCTTTTCGTAGGGTTGAATCTCTTTATAAATTATTTTACACACGTAGCAAGTTTTGATGACGAATGATTCAGAATCCACTTATTATGATTAGTGGGCTAGTTGTTTTTATGTTCCATGCGGTTTGCTAAAATGGAATCTTGGTCGTCATTTTGACTTTGGAAATTGTTATTTATATTTATATTTTTATATATAGCGAGTTAAAATATTTATGAATTTTCTTTTTACTAGTCATATTACTATCTCTACCTCAAAGATGATGATTGATATTTCTAGCTAGCCCAGAGTTTATTATTCCAGCACAAGTTAATTATACAGTTTATAATTAAATTTTATATATATATATATATATATATATATATATATATATATATATATATATATATATATAGGGACCGGATCAGGTCCGGGAGTCCGGATTTTAACAAAATCCGGACTTTTTTTTTTTGAAACAACAAAAAAAAAAAAAAAAAAATTTATGGAATTGGAATTTTTACATTATACAGTGTTTTGGGTGTGATTTGGAAGCCTATAACGAAACATGTCCGTACAGTCTGGGCAGACTGTACATATATTGGTTGGTGTGGGTGTTAAAAACACACCCAAAACATTATATTATTGAAAAATTTCAGTTCCATAAATTTTTTTTTTTTTTTTTTAGTTGTTCTACAAAAAAAAAAAAAAAAAAAAAAAAAAAATTTGGGTCCGGATTTTGGGTCCTGTCCGGACTCCCGGACAGGATCCATTCTGTATATATATATATATATATATATATATATATATATATATATATATATATATAAGGTGTACATGTATTATGCTTAAATGATAACTTAAGGTTGTGTTGGGACATGATATTTCACATATTGAGCCGAACGGATTGGGCTTATTCATTTGATTAAATCTCTTGGGTCATCTCTATTGGGCTTGGCCAGTTGGGCCGGGTCAGTAGATCCTCCTGATCAGATCTTGAAAGACTTGGGCTAAATTGAGTGGGCTGACCCATTAGATATTTAAATATCTCCATCCTTGACCGATAATGATGAAAAAAGAATTGTTGTTGACCGATATCTCTGCCATGAATGTGGATGTGATTATAGTCGGTCGACGGTAGAAACAGTGCTGAAAAGGTGGCAGTCTACATGTAGTTGGCAGTCTACATGTAGTTGGCTGAGATCACGAAAAAATTAAAGTGATTTTAAATTAAATTAATGTCTACTTAATTTTTTAAAATAATGATCCATTCTTAATATTATAATTTTTTAAAAAAAAAAACTAAAAATAGAAATTAAATAAAAAAATAGTAAAAGATAAATAAAAAAATTGATTCAATTTTTTCAAAAAAGAAATTAATAATTTTTATAAATAAATATTATTTTCAAGAAAAAAATTGGAAAATTCTTCATATTTTAAAAAAATGAATAAAATTTTATAAAATATAGATTCAAAAAAAATAAACTTTATTTTCAAAAGAAAAAAAAGAGTTTTTTTATGGAAAAAATTAAAGTTTCTAATATTTTTTACTGTAAATAATAACTATTTTTAAAAATATTTAACATAATCATTTTTTAAATTAATTTAATAGGGTAATCTGAAAAATTAAAAGTTCAATGATGTAATCAATAAAACGTGCGAACTACGGTGATTAGTTTTGTAGATAAAAAATTAACGTCCGTTTATTTTTTTAACGGAATAACCCAATTTCAAAATAATAATTAGTTTAGTGGGATAATTTAAAAAAATTAAAAGTTCAATTGTGTAGTCAGTAAAATTTATCAACTACAGTGTGTATTTCATTAGTTTTATCGATTTTATTGATATTTTTATTTTGTCGGTACATATGACGAGTCTTTGCTTCGATGACATTTAAAGTGTTCTTCCTTATCTTTTGTAAATTCTTATAATTTTAATAAAATTAATTAGTTGATAATTTATTTATTTTTTTATTTAGTTTATATAAAGGGGCACACTTAAAATTTTTTGCCCTGAACCTTAAAAAACCCCGGACCGGCTCTGCTTTGATGCCAAAAATAACAGTTTTATTTGACTTCGGACTTTTTCTTAAATTTTGTCCTTAATTTACCTGTTAATGTGCTTATAATTAATAAATTTAAATTTTAAAAGTTTAAGCTGATATTTTAATACGCTGTCAAAAAGATATTTGTATATTTTACATTAAAATTACATACAATAACTAATTATTAAATTAAAAGATTTGTTCAAGAATAATATTTTCAGTTCAATCACAACCGTGAGGTCCACGAGGGCTCTAATGTTATATATATATATACTAGCTGGGTCTCGTGCCTCCGGCACTGTATAGACAATATGATTTATCTCAAATTTTGAACGACCAAAATAATTTATTGAATGAGCGGGAAATTTAAAGTCATTTGTATTTTATTAAATTATTATTAGATAGATAGATGTATTTTATTAAATAGATATATGAACGGTGAGATTTATCCCAAACTTTGGACGGCCCAAATGATTTATTGAATGAGCGGAAAATTCAAAATCATTTGTATTTTATTAGATATATATATATAGTATGCTTAATGTGATCAAGAATATGAGAAATAATGATGATAAATATACGTACAAACAATAGACACTTCAATTCATTTAAAATAAAAAGAATCCTAGTTCCATACATATATAAGTAAACAGTGGCCGGAATCTGATCAGCAATGCATAATTAATGACATCTGCATTTACGTACAACCATCATTTTCCTTCTCTTTCATACAAAAAGTATATATATATATATATATATATATATATATATATATATATATATATATACGGTCCGGATCAAGTGCATACCCCTTATCTTACTCACCCGTACTCACCCCCCCTTTAGGCGACGGTTTCGGTCATACAACCGTCGCCTATATTTTTAGCGACGTTATATATTGTCCGTCGCTAAAAGTATAGGCGACGGTTGTATGACCGAAACCGTCGCCTAAAGAAAGGTGAGCACGGGTGAGTAAGATAAGGGGTATGCACTTGATCCTTGCTATATATATATATATATATATATATATATATATATATATATATCCATCAATCCTACCTCATCAGATAATTTTTTATTAATAATTTTAGACAATTAATATTGTCAGAGCAAAAATATATTATTGTTGGAATAACAAGTGTCGTTAAATATTGTCACTAAAGCAATTGTAAAAGCTTCTTTAAATATATTTTTACTATGATGATATTATTTTTGGTAAAATATCAAACAGCCTTACTTTAACACTATATCAAATTCATTTCATAATCTGCTATTTTGAAAAAAATGTATATATATGAACTAGTTAAAACTAGGTACGTAACTTATATTAGTTCAGATAAGATCTGACCTAATCCAAAACAAAGAAATTAAAATAACCAGCTTTTGGAATTACTACTAATAATTTATACCAAGATATGCTCTAGCCTCTAGGAAAAGAAAAAAGAATCATTAGAATCCTGAATATATCATGGGAATTATTAATTATTGCATAAAAAACCAAGTTATTAGACAGTGGGAAGTGATTCAATTGTTGATTTGCCAGCTTGTTGAAAGCCTCCTATTGTTACTGGCTAGGATAATAATATGTTCCACTTTAGAGTGCTTAAATAATAGTACTTCATCCATTCTAAATTATATATAATACCATTACTAACTTGTAAAAATTAATTCAAAATTGATATGATTTATAAAAAAAATATGAGAAAATAAATTGTAAATAATTGATAGTACTTTAATTTTAGATAGTTCACAATATTTATTGTTGTATTGATTAAAACCTAAATGAATATATGTTAATTTTGAGAATAAAAATATTACATCTTGACTTTAAAAAGTCAATAATAATTGTATATTTTGGAAGGCTTATCCATAATTATGATTACGCGGGCTGTTGCACATCATGCCAACCCTAGTGACTTCCATGCAGATTAATTAATAATTATGTTCCAAGCTAGTGACATTTGTATTGTAGGCATTATATATCCAACCTCATCAAGAGCCCTCGATTTGTGTTGTAAGAGAAAGAGAGATTTGTGTGCTGCCTCTAGCTAGCTATAAATACATAACATAGTGATTTAATGTTAACTGTGGTCGATCAGAACTAGTGTGGTTGTTTTGGAGGATCTTTAGGGTTTGAAAACCCTAATTTTTTTAATTTTTTTTATTTTTTTTGCTATGCAACCTGACTCTTGGTAAATGTTACTCCTTATCCCAAAAACAGAGGACACAGTGTATAGATCATTCGCCAGTATTTTTATTTCACAAATTAAAAGAGTTACATTTTAATTAATAATATAATAATTAGTATAAGCTGATACAATATTCTCAAACGCTATTATATATGTCATCATTACTAAACAATTTATAAATTTGAAGGATAAATATGATTTTTTTTAATATTATTATAAATTTTGCAAATAAGGCTCCTGGAAGTATCTTAATTGAATTAAGATTGGTTTTGGATTCGTCTCTCTCTCTCTCTCTTCATTTCAAATTAAAGAAAATATATATTCTCCAAATCTATGCAAGGGCAAATATTATGCCAAAAGATGGATCAGTGGGAAGTAGTGGTGGATGCAACAAGCATAGACTAATTAATTAATTAATTAACAGGCCAGTTCCAACTACCCATTTGTTTGGGTTAGGAAAAAATCTGAAACGCTAATTGGTCTTAATTAACAACCCATTAACTTTGTCTTTGGATATAATTCATGCATGCCAATAACTATATTAAGAAGGTCATTGTTTATATATTGCCATCGACTTTGGTTTTATCAAAGGAAAACAAGAAAGAATTAATTACAGCAAACAAAAGCTTCAACAATATTGGGAATAATTAACTTCGTCAATAGCTAATTATAAACAGCAAACCAACAATATAGAGATCGAACTATAAATATAAAAGAAGGGTAAAAGAGTCCAATGTTTAGGGTTTTGGATACCTTACTTACATACCTTCCAATTTTGAATTTAGTGTGGTTTAAATACATTTTTTTACATAATTTAAGAAGGAAAAAGTAGATGAGAGAAGATTATAGAGATAAGTTCTGATTGCATCCAGATCATAGACCCCAAAATTTTCTCTTTTTACTAAAAGTAATTAATTCACCATACTTAAGACTAAATATAGATTTTATATTTGTTAACATATATATATGCGCATATATGATCATTATATATACTCGAATTGATGCAGTATCAAAGTACATGAACTTGCATTGTGAATTAATATATAACTAATTTCTAAAGCTTTACTGCAATGTGGATGTTATCCCTTTTAATTCTTTTAGTTCAGTGGATGCTGGCATAATATTATTATTATTAATATTATAAAGATTCAATATATCTGAAAGAAGCCGGGTAATTTTGTAGACTTGTATCATTAATTGTCAAAGTTTAATTTATTTAGATGAAAGTAGTAGAATATTTGCTGCCTAATTTAATGCGCACGCGTATATATATATATATATATATATATATATATATATATATATATATATATATATATATATATATATACTTCCTACCTAAATAAAGTTGTATATATATACGTTTATTGATTTTCTTTATTTTTTTAGAAATTTAATTTTGTTCTTGTCCTCCACTTTCTCGATCGACAGCGAAAGATGTTGTCACCTTCCTCCTCTACCTGATCCTCCATATATAAATGAAATGCGAAGATGTATATATGATGGGATCTAATATTCCTTTTTTGTATTAGTTTTATTTTGTTCAAAATTTGCCTTCGATCCCTTCTGTAATTATCTTATAGAGGCTATTAATTAAATAATTAATAGTATATTATATGATTCTATACAAAGTAAAACAGAATTTAATTAAGAATTTGTTCTCTAATCCATGAACTATATATATGTATATATATAGCTAAATGGCACGTCTATCAATCATCCAACAGTGTCAAAAAGGAACTAACTAAGAAACTGAGGACGATGCTGTTCAAAGTACCAACAATTTGGCCACTTAAAAGTTAAATGTATGTTATTTAAGAGAGATATGTTATTTAATATATATATATGTTTTAGATGCGAATTATATATATATAGGGTCTCCATCCACAACAACCGGTTGTTGGGGAGCAACTCCTTTTTGGCCAGCCGGTACAGCTTGTACCGGCCTTAGAATTTTTTATTTTTTTTTTATAAGCCGTAACAAGCTGTACCGGCTGGCCAAAAAAGGGTTGCTCCCCAACAACCGGTTGCTGTGGATGGAGACCCATATATATATATATATATATATATATATATATATATATATATATATATATATATATATATATATATATATATATATGAAAAACAGATTCACAACATATATAATTAACTACATTTTGCCAATCTGTATGGAAAAAATTGTTGCTATAGTCGGTTCGCTCCCTCCGGTTCGCTGGAGAAAGTCGGGCTATATATATATGGGCTATATGTATATCTACAACTGTGTATTAATTACACAGTAGGACTATGAAGAAAAAAATTTTGGATTATAGCGACGGTAAACTGTCGCCATAGCCCAGAATAGCTATGACGACGAGTAAAACCGTAACTATAGTCCAAAAAATCATCACCATAACCTATTGTGTAATACACGTACATATATTTTTTTTCCATATATATATATATATATATATATATATATATATACGGTCCGGATCAAGAGCATACCCCTTATCCAACTCACCCGAGCTCACCCTCTTTTTAGCGACGGACCCGGCGACGGTTCGGTCATAAAACCGTCGTCTATACTTTTAGCGACGCTATATGTTGTCCGTCGCTAAAAGTATAGACGACGGTTATATGACCGAACCATCGCCGGGTCCGTTGCTAAAGGAAGGGTGAGCTCGGGTGAGTTAGATAAGGGGTAAGCTCTTGATCCTTGCTATATATATATATAAGTATGTAACCAATGCAAAGGCGCACATGCAATAATATGAAGAAAATGGATCCAGTAAATTGTGGAATCCTATATTGGCATGCATGGTGGGATGACCACAATATTTTTAATCTGTTAGCCTATTATCGATCTATGCTATTCGACTAATTGATCCGCTAGCTCCCTTTGTGTGGATTTGCATATGCAAGACTTGAATGCTACTTGTAATTCAGTTTCATCCGCATTTGGATTGTCAAGCAACAGCGTCCTCCACTTTCGATCGATCTCTAGTTCATGATTAACCCGCACAGACAAATCAAATGCAAAACAATTTATAATAGTCAAGACTAAAACTTTTGACATGACAAGATTTGTGAGCAAATATCAGCCGCCGGCCGGCAAATATTATGTTCCTGATATCTTTACACACGTGCATTTTGCATTTCGGCAAATCTATTCAGTGTTGCATTTGTGGGCATCAGCTAATATTATTAATCCTCACAGAAAACAAGGAATAAATCGGTCCAACTTCAAACTTAAATTTGATATCACATTCTCTGGAGACTCATCACCACAAGGTTGGTTGGTTTATATAGAAAAACAAAAACAGAAGAGCCCATATTGTGCTTAGAAGTTGAAAGTCACATCTCACAACAGCACTAGAAGAAAATTACAGAAACTATATAAAGCCCCAACACAGTAATAGTATAGCAGCAGTCATAATGTCAGTTCATATATTTACAACTGAACAGGCTAGCAGCCAATTGCTACTTTATTTAAATAGTAGAACATGTTAAGCAGAGTATTCGAAATATGAAGAAGATCAACACTTTCAGGAGTGATATTATTCCAAATGACAATACTGAACGTGGAACTTCCCCTCAATGTTGTTACTGACAATAACGTTGAATCTTGCCTCCTTGCTTCCCCCCCAACCCTTTAGAAGCTAATCAAAGTCGGTATAATTTTCAGTGACCTGCACGTGCAAGAAGCAACTTCAGAATTTATGATATGAACTCGCCTAAAATAATTTCACATATGCATAGCACGTTGGCCAGAAATGTATATAGAAAGAGCTCGGCAACGTGTAATCAAAACTATAATTTAGACATTGGCCTCAGCCAGTAGGATCTCTAAAAGTTCATATGGGGGATCAAAGAGTTGGATGCCTTCTGGGACAGATTGCACAACACGAAGTGCATCTTGGACCAATGCAACATTGTTTGTGGTCCTGTTTTACAGCAGGGTCCAGTAAATCGATAGCCAAAAGTATTGTCTATAATAACAAGTTGTGAAGTGTCTACAAGTGAAAGGTCCACGTTAGCAAAAAGTCAAAAGTCATTTGACATCACATTAGTTCTGGTGCCAAGAGCCAAGATAGTTCCGCAGGAACCCTTTCGGACAGGGAACTAAACTAATATGAGGGACACTACAAGTGCACTGAGTTTCAATTTCTCTTCAACACTACCAAACACGACTATAATTCAGAACCAACAGAGATTCATAGTCAATGAAGAATTTTTGCAGCAGTGTGAGGCAACAACGTAAACCATGACAGATGAAACCCCTGAAGATCTTCTCACAGTGAGAAAATCATCACAATCACATTTCCGTTCACTACATTACATGTAAAGAACACTAGAAAAAAAATACTTCCTTTCCTTTCCAGGCTCAATTTATGATCCGAGATCCAAGCAATACAATGTCTGGTAACAATAACACCAAAATAATGATGCGACTGAAATGCAAAACTGACCCTCCTATTTGTAGTTTTTTTACAAACCCCTTCCTCAAAACTCTTTTTTTTGCATAACTCACCCTTAAAGTTGTGTAAGTACTAAAAAAAGGACCCTATTAACATTTTTTTTATAAAAAAAAGTGACGGGATCTAGCATGTGCATGGCACATGTGCAACAATGAGGACAATATAGTAATTAAACAATTGCATATTAAAATTAAAAATGTAATCTAATACACTTGCATATTAAAATTTAAAGAGAACTCCAAACATAAAGCCAACAATTAAATGAGCACAATCAGGAATTAAATGAGCAAACATCTGCAATAAAAAGGTCAAAAAGGAAAACAAATCAAAACAAAACAAAAAAGCAATTAAAAGAACAAAACAGCAACTTAAAAAAAACAATTCAATCTTTCAAAAAAGAAAATCTGAGCTCTTCGTCTTTCATCTTCCTCTCTTCACTATTCACAGGAACCACCACATCCTCTTCAGCTTTGCCACCAAAAATTGCTAGTCTGTCCAAAATCAAATCAGTGTTCTCTCCTTCCTTTTGTCTTTTGATTTTTTGGTTAAGAAACAAAGTCCCCAAATTAGTGGAAAGGAGAGAGGCTAGACGACACGGGTATATCTTGATTTCCTCAATTCTGTCATCGAATGGCCTAGATTGCCTTCTGCGCACACACGATATTGTGAAAGGCCGAATGGCAAAGAGAGCCTAACACATGATTCCAAAACATAACCTGCTCCGCCGCGATACTCTCTCTACACACCCTAACAATTTTCGGTGAGACAATAGGACTTTGGAGTTGAAGAAATCAACATAAACGGTAACAACTCCCTACCCCCACCCCCTTTCTTTCTTTCCTTTGGTTGGCTTTGATACCCAATCTCATTTTGGGTCTTGTCAAATTTCTTAGTAATACTAACCAATTTTTTGTATTTGGGGCTTTTTAGTTTGATTGAATCTGGATGGGTTTGATTGAATCTGGGTTTGAATTGCAGAATTTATGGGGCTAGAATTGGGTTAAGATAAGTGGAAATTTGCTGTTATAGAAAGGTTGGGCTTCTATCCGTCACTTTTATGTTGATCCTTTCGGCAGCGATGGGGGGCTGCGGCTAGCACTTTGTTGGTAGAGGTTGGGATGAAGATGATGGACAGCGGTAATTCAGATTGGAATGGCAAGGTTTTTTTGTGTAAAGACTATATTGCCCCTAATTGTAGCCATGTGACATTGACATCACAAACATCTGTCCCAAATTAGTAATGTCCATCATTTTTTTTAGACGAAGAAGTCAGGAGGGTCTCTTTTTTAGTACTAACGTAAGTTTGAGGGAGAGTTTTGCTATAAAAAAATTGAAGGGGTTTGTAAAAAAACTACAAATAGGAGGGTCAGTTTTAAACTTTCAGTCTAATGATGTCTAGTTGGGGAAAAGAATTAGTGCCCAAATTAGTTGGGAAAAAAGATTATGCCCCAAACTGTGGATCAAATACATTAGCATCGGCTTGATTTCCACAAAATCAATAGTCAACAGTAAAGATAGTTGAAAACATTTATTGAAGGGATAGTCAAACCAAACAAGAGTCATTTATGCCCTTGTATAAACTAAATAGATCTCATAATGCAATCAACAAATATCATCTCTATCTTATTTAGTACACTATTTAAGCAACACTAACAATGACAAATGTCTTTGCACATTAGCTTTAAAACAGCTGTCAAATTTATATCGAATGAGATTAACTCAATATATGATCAAAAGTTATAACAGAACAGCTTACTCATGAGATACTATCTATAGACGTGGGAATATGCAAGAATCTATGTGCTTGGATATCAGTAATACACTAATACTACCATCCCCAAAAACTAAAACGCAGATAAACAACCATACAACTATACAAGTATATATGCACACACGGAATACCTATTGACATGAATATTGTTCTGTAGCCCTTATGACCATAAGTTTTCCAAAATATATAGAGTGATGCACTACCTCGTATAACACCGAGGTCTGAAGAAGTGAACAAGGGGACATCATTGGCGTGCTTGAATTCCTGCAACTGCTTGAAGTTCATCCAGGGCTTGACCCAAACTTTGGCTTCATAGATTTTTTTCTTACCAGCATCAATTGCCTCCAAGGTAAGATGGTACATCTTACCAGCTACCACCTGTTCGTTGGCCTTGACCACTCTGGCAAACTCAAGAAGGGAATTCTGTACAAAAGTTCACATAAATAAACATATTTTGATAGGTAAGTTTGGCATAGGTATGGGGGGATTGGAACCAAGGACCTATAAATAAATCTTCCAATCTAAAAATTTAAAAGTGAAACATACTTATATGCATGTTACTGTGCTAAAACGTCTCCAAACTAGTTTACTCAACAGAAGTTACAGAACATCAGTAAATCAAAATCATTGAAGAAAGTATTATAACAGTTTTCATTTTGCATTTAATTACTATTATCAGCCTTCTTTAGACTAGATGAGTAAAAGAACCCAATACCCACAAATCAATAATAAGACAACAAAAGCAATTTATCTAAGTCACCAAAGAAATGGACATATAAATTATGCTAAGAAGAACAAGAAAGCACAAATCTTTTCCAGCAAAATAAATAAATATCCACTTTATTTATACATTTATAAGCTGCTAATGAATTGAAGGAGGAAATACATGCGGCAGCATGAATTTGCAGAATTAGGTTATACAAACGGAAAAATCAAAATAAATACCTCCTTCTTATTGTGTTCTTGGACGGCGAATCGAGCGATGCTTTCAATCTCAGCGCTGTTTTGGATGCCCTTAAGTCCACCGAGAGTCTTCTTCATCTTGATGAAATCGTAGTTTCTGCAAGACCCTAACTCACAAAACGCGAAGAGCAAGATCAAAAATAGCAATACCAAAGAGGAACTATTGTTATTATTGCTGTGATTCATCATCTTTGAGACTGGATTTTCTTTGGTTTTATGCTTTATTTCTTTGTATGGCAGTAACCGAATGTTATGTGGTCCTTGATATTTTTATTCGGATCCCTTGTGCGTGTTGAGAACGCTACAACTGGTGAGAGAGATATTGGATCAGAAGAACGTCTCTTTTCAGTCTTTTGCTTCGTGCGGAAAAATTTGAGAGAGATATTTGAAAGAATTTGAATTTTACCAGGAGGATTTTATAAAATTACGATGCCAATACTTATTATATAAGTATCTGTCTAAAAATTACGTAGATAAATATTAATAATAATTTATTTGAAAAAATATATAATAAATAATGTTTTCTATAATTCATACTAATTTTTTATATTAATAAATTTAATAATTATAAATTTGCATAAATTTATCACAATCTCGCCAAATTAACTATTATCTTTCTTTTCTGCTTTATAATATAAATAAATATTTGTTTTGAGTTGTAATCAATAAATTAGTAGAAGACCAGTTAAAATCAATTAGCAAGTGTGCGATATCATTTTACTATTTTTTAAATTTTAAAATTAGATATATAATTTGATATTTAAAATCAAACGGTGATATATTAAATTTTAAATTAATATTAGTTTATTTAATTTTAATTAATATAATTATTAAAATATATAATATATAAAAAAAAATATTAATCATAAAATGTATTCTATTCCACACGAAAGGGGACATTGTGCTGTTATATGTTGTAAACCTGAGGTGTATTAAAATAAGGGATAAATCAACTTTTAGGGGCTGTTTGTTTAGAACTTAATGGGTATAAATGGCTGAATTGGTAAGTGGCTGAATCATTAAGTGCGTTTGTTTTGAAAAAAAATCGTCTGAATGGCTGAATCGGTCAGATGCGTTGGCTGAATGGTTAAGGCTGAATTTTTGGTCTGAATGGCTGAATGGTTGGCTGAATGAAGTAAAAAAAATTAAAAATAATAATAAAAATAATAAAAAAATATTAACTATTATATTATGTAATATTAAATAAATTTACAACAACTTTGAATTTTTTCAGAGGGGTAAAATATTAAAAATATGTCATTCAGATCTTTAAGATATGTCAGTTATCAAACAGTTTTTTTCATTCAGATTCAGCTCATTCAGATTCAGATTCAGATTCATTCAATTTTTATCAAACACCCCCTTAGTACTTGTATTGGGACACGACTTATAATTTGGTACTCGAAGTAAAAAAAGTTATAATGTTTTCTATAATTCATACTAATTCTTTATATTAATAAATTTAATAATTATAAATTTGCATAAATTTATCACAATCTCGCCAAATTAACTATTATCTTTCTTTTCTGCTTTATAATATAAATAAATATTTGTTTTGAGTTGTAATCAATAAATTAGTAGAAGACCAGTTAAAATCAATTAGCAAGTGTGCGATATCATTTTACTATTTTTTAAATTTTAAAATTAGATATATAATTTGATATTTAAAATCAAACGGTGATATATTAAATTTTAAATTAATATTAGTTTATTTAATTTTAATTAATATAATTATTAAAATATATAATATATAAAAAAAAATATTAATCATAAAATGTATTCTATTCCACACGAAAGGGGACATTGTGCTGTTATATGTTGTAAACCTGAGGTGTATTAAAATAAGGGATAAATCAACTTTTAGGGGCTGTTTGTTTAGAACTTAATGGGTATAAATGGCTGAATCGGTAAGTGGCTGAATCATTAAGTGCGTTTGTTTTGAAAAAAAATCGTCTGAATGGCTGAATCGGTCAGATGCGTTGGCTGAATGGTTAAGGCTGAATTTTTGGTCTGAATGGCTGAATGGTTGGCTGAATGAAGTAAAAAAAATTAAAAATAATAATAAAAATAATAAAAAAATATTAACTATTATATTATGTAATATTAAATAAATTTACAACAACTTTGAATTTTTTCAGAGGGGTAAAATATTAAAAATATGTCATTCAGATCTTTAAGATATGTCAGTTATCAAACAGTTTTTTTCATTCAGATTCAGCTCATTCAGATTCAGATTCAGATTCAGATTCATTCAATTTTTATCAAACACCCCCTTAGTACTTGTATTGGGACACGACTTATAATTTGGTACTCGAAGTGAAAAAAGTTATAAATTTGTGATTGTACTCGAAAAATGTTACACTCCATTAAACATTAGGGACACGACTTATAATTTGGTACCCGAAGTAAAAAAATTACAAACTGGTGATTGTACTCGAAAAATGTTACACTCCGTTAAACAGTAGGGTTTCATCTTTATTCGGTTTGAAAATTAGGGTTCTCTTTTTCTGTCTTTCTTTTCCTCTCATTCTTCTTGTCTCGATTCTCCATTGATAACTGGATCCCATATATTTATTAAAGGATTTTCAGTGTTTAATTGAAATGATGAGCTCGTCTTAGAGTAGAATCGTAAATGAAAGCGAGAAAAAAAATTGTAGTTCATGTAATAAAAATGAATGGATTACACCAGAGTTCTCAAGTCGGTGCCACTGTGGAGCAATGGTGCGAATGTGGGAGGTAAGAAAAAATGGAACAAAACATCGAGTGTAAGACACCAACTTATTATTTAATGAAATTAAATTTCCTCTATTTATTATCTTGAAATAGTAAAGGTTGATTTGATTAATGTGGTAAATTATGGGTAAAATATGCAATTATTTTAAACAAACAAGTGATTTTAAAATATTCATTGTTCACGGAGAATATTCGTTTGGTTGTGGACTGTCGGGGAATATTCGTACGACGGCGCAGCCTTGTGTGGGCCCCATGACGAAAAGCGATTGGATAAAGAAAATGACAAGAATAAGTTGGTTATAAATAACGGCGTAGTTGTTACCGTTAATACTGTGGGAATACCCGGTGGTTAAAACGCAGTAGCACACGGTATTACACCAATTATTGATTCTTACGTAAGGAGACACTACTCAATAATTATTACAGTAATTACTATTCAGTATTTTATTTTATTGATTTAATAATTGCTGCGTTGATATTTTATATTACTGTTGTTTTAATAATTGTCACTACACAATATTTTCTATTATCGTAGCAATAATTCATATTATCTGAATAATATTATTAGATAACATTATTGGCAATGTCTAGAAAGTTCTGTCTAAGGAGAGATTTGGTCATCTAATTGCGTGCTAGTAAGGAAAGATCCTTATTGGAAAGCCCCCTCTTTCCTAGGAACTGTCTGGTTGTCAATAATGTGATTCTGTAATATTATTTGTGAATAATTAATTATTAATTTATATGATGAGAAAAATATTGATTTTTATGTGGATATAGATGGAGAAAATTTTTAATGTGACAATTGTTAAAAATTAATATTTTATCTTTTTTTAATAAAATAATTTATTTAAATATATTATTTTAATAATATATTGATGGTGATATTTTTATAATGAATGTGAGATATATGAGTATATGAGGAGGAAGAGTATTTTTGTGGCATTAAATGATTAACACATATTTTGTGTGTCGGTAGACCCCAATTCTTGACCGAAATTTGATTATAGCCTGTAAAATCGCCCGTTTGTGGATTTCACAATTTTTGTTTGGAATTTAGAAAAACTTTCTTCTGCAAAGTTGTAGAGAATGAAATTTTTTATGGAAAGGATATGTGGTTCAAATTTTTCTGATAAAAGGGCTATTTATTCTGAATTATTGAACTTTCGGTATATCGGGTGTGAATTGATTTTTGGAGTTTAAATGATTTTTTGTTAGAAAAACATTTTTTGTACTTGGTGGCCTTCACTTGCACATGTTAATTGCTGAATTCAATTATCTAGAGGTGGGCTTGAATATTTTGTAATTATATTAATATTATATTAAATTTTCTGCTTTGGTGTTCTAAGCATTTTTCTATAAATAGAGTGTTTAGGTTAGAATTGAAAATCACACCAGAAACTGAAATCTTCTCTCTCTTTCTCTCTAGATATATTGAGCGTATTCTTGTGAGTATTTTAAAACTTTGAGTGTTGCTATACGGTGCAAGTTCAAGTCATAGCCTATATCCGGTGTTTCAACTAGAAGTACTATCTTTTCGAGGTAAGGGATGTTATTTTTTCATATATAATTTTATTTCTTTCAATATCATTATGCCGAAGTATTGATCTGAACTTTTAATCAAATTTAAAATTTTTTGTGTCGGGGTTACTATTCACGTATACGGCACTATTCATCAAAAAATGAAATTTTTTCCTTTTCGTCCAAAATATCTATTATGGATACTAGCTTTGATTGTATCCATATTTTGATCATTCTTAAATTTTACTTCACTATGATTATTTATGAGGTATTTTTGGACATGAAATAGCTGAAATACGAATCCTTGATATTTATTTTGTTTCACTGGATTCTTTTCCTTTAAAATATTTTTCATCATCCTCGGTCCTAAATGATGATATTATCGAATATCTTTGGCCTGTAGTACAAAGATAAATGATTTTATAATGAATATCTTTGGCCCGTAGTGCAAAGATGAACAGGTGTTGAGATGAACATGACCGACTGATGAATATCTTTGGCATGTAGTGCAAAGATAAAAATTTGATTCAAGATGAATATTGATTGATGTTACAGGAATAAAATATTGACGATGAACTTTTAAATTCATAGATAATAGTAGATTTCATTCTCTACGTAACTCATCTATGAATTATTATTTTCGTTGCTGATCTGAAACTTGTTGTCTATTTTATTCTATCAGATTTTTTCCTGTTGAAGACTAACGATAATTTGTTCTATATTATCTTAGTCATAATATTCTTTACAGGACTAGATGAGCTCACCCTTTTCCTTTTTGTTCCATTTTTCTTCTCAGGAGGCGAGAATGTAGCGAGTACTAGTCGGGGTACGAAATGAAGGTTCTAGGAAGTTGTTTTAGTAGTCCTCACCATTTTTGTAAAGTATTGTATCAATAATTGTAATGAGAACTTAGTTGGGTATGTATATTATCTAGATGACAATATTTGTATTTAATCTCACAGTTTATGGGTTGTATTAATAAAATTGTAGTTGTTTCTGTACCATTTTATTGACGACTCAGAATGGGTGATGTATACCTATTTTGGGGGTGTCACAGTTGGTATCAGAGCTTAGGGATATGATCTCTAGCGGAGATCGGGGAATAGAACTAGGAGGGAGAGACGAGTAAATCCTTTGCTAGTGTGCCCTACCTAAGCTTATTTGTTAATTGGTCAGTATATAGGAATATTATGTGATATGTTGATTTCTTTAATTAACCCTTGTTTTATGGCAGTATTTGAGAATGTCGACTGAGAATGTTAACAGTGGAGTTGAGACCATGGAGATGCCTGTACTCACCAATGAGGAGAACGTGCAGCATACTGACAGTGTTCCTCTTGTGAACAACGCCACTGAGCAGATGATGAACAACGAGATGTTTAGAAGTTTTTTGCAGTTCATGCAAAATCAGACGAGGGAGACTCGTGCACAAAATACAGGTGGAAATGATAACAACGCACGATTTGTCACGGCCAAGTAGTTCAAAGAGTTGGGACCACCAGAATTCTGGGGAAAGCTGGATCCGATTAAGGCGGAGACGTGGGTCAAACAAATTACCAAGATATTTGATGTCTTGGGATGCACGGAAGAACAAAAGGTTCCATTCGCTACTTTTATGTTTCGTAATGAGACAGATTACTGGTGGGAATCTGTGAAGCGTACCCATCCAGCTGCACTCAACATGTCTTGGGAGACGTTTCAGAAACTGTTCAACGACAAGTACTTTCCTGAAAGTATTCGTCATATGAAGGAAGTGGAGTTTATTAGATTGGAACAAAATAACATGACGGTGTCCCAGTACGAGGTGAAGTTTGCAGAGTTATCCAGATTTGTACCTCATTTGGTGGAGAATGAGGAACGTATGACGCGGATGTTTCTGAGAGGTTTGAAACCCGACATACGTCAGTATCTAATTTCTCATAAATTTCTCTATATTCAGATGTTGTCAACAGGGCTCAATTATTAGAGCGAGATAACAAGTACGTTCAACCGAGGGACCATAACCAGGATCATACCGGAGATAGCAGTCAACAGAATAACGATAACCAGCAGAGAAAGAAAAAGATGGACAAAAATGGTAACCACTCTGATGGTAGTCATGGCCATGAGAATAGAAGAAGCGAGTCGGGAGGAGATTTTAAAAAGAGGAGATTCAACAACGACCATGTGAAGACGTCAGCACCAGCAGCAACTGGTTCTAAGAGAGGAGAACGACCACCGATCATATGCTACAAATGCGGGAAAGAGGGACATATCAGTCCAAACTATCCACAACAGTTCAAGGTATGTTATAATTATGGAAATGAAGGACATATCGTTCGAGATTGTACGTTAGCGAAATCAAGTCCAGGGGGGACAGTGACTCAAAAGGCTGTCCCAAAAAAGTCGAAGTCAACGGTTCTTGGAAGAGCGTTTGTGTAACTGGTCAAAATGCGAGGAATCCAAACGAGGTGATCACGGGTAAGCTAATCATTAATTCTTGCGAAGTTTATACCTTACTTGATACCGGTGCTACCCATTCATTTATCTCTCCTACTTGTGCTCAACGTTTAAACTTGACTCCGGAGAAATTAGACTTTGATTTATCTGTGGAGACTCCATTAGGAGAAACTTTCATCACATCCACTGTTTATAAATCTTGTTTGATCCAAGTTGGCACCATCACCTTACCTGTTGACCTTATCTCTTTAAAGATACTTGCTTTTGATGTGATTTTAGGAATTAATTGGTTAACTACTCATCATGCCAAAATTGATTGGTTTCGTAAGGTTGTTATTTTTCATATTCCTAACCAACCTGTTGTACAAATTCAAGCAACTAAACCATTAAAATCAATCACTGTCATATCTAGTCATAAAACTATTCGTTTATTGAAAAACGGATGTCAAGCTTTCTTAGCCCATGTTATGGATTTGAATAAAGACACGTCAGGTTTGAATAATATTCCTGTTGTTATTGATTTTCCTGACGTATTTCCTGAAGAACTTCCCGGTCTACCCCCAGAGCGTGAAGTTGAATTCTTTATTAATCTTGAACCTGGTACAAAGCCCATTTCTAAAACCCCATATCGAATGGCTCCTATTGAACTTCAGGAGTTAAAGGTCCAACTACAGGAGTTGTTGGACATCGGTTTGATTGGGGTGCTCCTGTTTTATTTGTAAAGAAGAAAAACGGGAGTATGCGACTTTGTATTGACTATCGGGAATTGAACCATGTCACCATCAAGAATAGGTATCCATTACCTCGTATTGATGACCTGTTTGACCAGTTGCAAGGAGCACAATTCTTTTCAAAGATCGATCTTCTTTCTGGATATCATCAGTTGAAGATTAGAACTAAGGATATTCTAAAGACTGTCTTTAGAACTCAGTACGGGCATTATGAATTCTTAGTCATGTCTTTTGGATTGACTAATGCTCCTGCGGCTTTCATGGATATGATGAACCGAGTATTCAAGGATTATTTGGATTGGTTCGTTGTTGTCTTTATTGATGACATCCTCATATATTCCAAAATTCGTGAAGATCATGAGCACCATTTGAAGTTGGTACTCCAAAGGCTTCGTGAAAACAAGCTATATGCCAAGTTAAAGAAATGCGAATTTTGGCTTGAGGAAGTAGCATTCCTTGGGCACGTGATGTCAAAATATGGAGTATCTGTTGACCCGGCGAAGATTGAAGCAATACAAAGTTGGGAGCAACTAAAGTCGGTGACCGAAGTACGTAGCTTTCTGGGCATAGCTGGTTATTATCGGAGATTCGTGGAAGGGTTTTCTCGAATCGCTACTCCATTAATTCAGCTAACTCGGAAGGATACAAAATTCGTTTGGAGCGAGGAATGGGAGAAGAGTTTTCAACGACTTAAGAGGAGACTTATTTTGGCACCTGTTCTAACAATAATATCTGGTTCGGATGGATTTGTTATCTACAGCGATGCTTCGGGCAAAGGGTTAGGATGTGTTCTCATGCAATGTGGGAAAGTCATAGCCTATGCCTCGCGACAACTAAAAGAATATGAGAGGAATTATCCTACTCATGATCTAGAGTTGGCAGCAGTCGTTTTCGCGCTAAAGATCTGAAGGCACTATCTATATGGGGAGAAAGTGGAGATATATCCAGACCATAAAAGCCTCAAATATTTCTTCACTCAAAAGGAACTCAACATGCGGCAACGACATTGGCTCGAGCTGTTGAAAGATTACGACCACACTATTTAATACCATCCTGGAAAAGCGAACGTGGTAGCTGACTCGTTGAGTAGAATATCATATGCAGGAACGAGTGCGATGATGTCAAGTATACGCATAGAGCCAACTTTAATAGAAAAAGTTAAGGTTGCTCAAGCTACCGACCCGGAGATGATGCGTATGAAGAAGAAAGTACAAGAAGGTGTTATTCCGGAAGCGAGAATCGATGAAGAATGAATACTTCTAGTGCACTCCAGACTTTGTGTTCCTAACGACTTTGATTTGAAGTACAAGATTATGATGGAGGCACACAATACACCATTTGGGATCCATCCTGGAAGTACCAAAATGTATCATGATCTTCGACATACATTTTGGTGGAATAATATGAAGAGATAGATTGTAAAGTTTATCTCGACGTGTTTAATTTATCAACGTGTCAAGGCGGAGCATCAAGTACCTAAGTGTCCATTGCAACCACTTGAGATTCCAAAATGGAAGTGGGAACACATTACCATGGATTTTGTTACAGGTCTTCCTACGGTTTCTCAAGGCATCGATGTTATTTGGGTTATTATTGATAGATTAACCAAGTCTGCTCATTTCTTGTCGATACAGGAGACTTATTCCCTTAAACGTCTTGCTCATATGTATGTAGATGAGATTGTGAGATTGCATGGCATGCCAGTATCCATAGTTTTGAATCGTGACCCAAGATTTACTTCAAGATTTTGGGTTAGCTTGCAAAAAGCTATGGGCACGGATTTACGATTTAGTTTGGCATACCATCCTCAAACGGACGGACAATCAGAGAGGACTATTCAAACTCTTGAAGATTTATTAAGACTTTGTGTCCTAGACTTCAAAGGGAGTTGGGATAAGTATTTACCAATGGTGGAATTCTCCTACAACAACAGTTATCAGACAAGCATTGGTGTGGCCCCATTTGAAGCATTGTATGGACGAAAGTGTCGCTTTCCAATATGTTGGGACGAGGTGGGTGAAGCAACATTGTTGGGACCCGGGTTAGTACGTATGACTACAGAAAAGATCTAAATGATTCGACAACGTATACAAACGGCACAAGATCAACAAAAAAGTTATGCGGCTCTTCATAGAAAGGACGTAGAATTTAGTATTGGGGATCATGTATTGTTGTGTGTTGCCCCATGGAAGGGAGTTACAAGATTCGGGAAGAGAGAAAAGCTCAATCCACGATTTATTGGTCCATTTCAAATTCTTGACCGAGTAGGTAATGTAGCCTATAGACTCGCGTTACCTCCGAGTATGTCTCGTGTTCATAATGTGTTTCACATATCTATACTTAGTAAAAATGTGAAAGACCTGAACCACGTTATTGAGTTAGAACCGGATGAGATAGCTGAAGACTTAACGTACGAGGAGGTACCTGTCAAGATCTCGGATAGGAAAGAGCATGTCCTATGCACAAAGCTCATACCACAAGTTAAATTTTTGTGGAGGAACCATGCTATAAAGGAAATGACCTGGGAGTTAAAAACAGAAATGAAAGCGAGGTATCTTCACCTTTTCGAAACACCAAGTACGTACGTCAATTTCGAGGACGAAATTTCATAAGGAGGGGAGGTCGTAAGACCCCAACTTATTATTTAATGAAATTAAATTTCCTCTATTTATTATCTTGAAATAGTAAGGGTTGATTTGATTAATGTGGAAAGTTATGGGTAAAATGCACAATTATTTCAAACAAGTAAGTGGTTTTAAAATATTCATTGTTGACGGGGAATATTCGTTTGGTTGTGGACTGTCGGGGAATATTCGTACGACAGCGCAGCCTTGTGTGGGCCCCATAACGGAAAGCGATTGGATGAAGAAAACGACAAGAATAAGTTGGTTATATGTGACGCCCCCAAAATAGGTATACAACACCCATTCTGAGTCGTCAAATACATGGTACAGAAACAACTACAACTTTATTAATACAACATAAAAACTGTGAGTTTAAATACAAATATTGTCATCTAGACAATATTCACACTCAAATAAGTCCTCATTACAATTATTAATACAATATTTTACAGAATAGTGAGGACTACTAGAATAATTTCTAGAACCATCATTCCACACCCAGACTAGTATTCGCTACATTCTCCCCTCCTGAGAAGAAAAATGGAACAACAAGGAAAAGGGTGAGCTCAACTAGCTCAGTAAAGAACATTATGACTAAGATAATATAAAAAAAATTATCGTTAGTCTTTAACAGGGAAAAATCTAATAGAATACAATAGACAACAAGTTTTAAATCAATATTCGCAGCGGAAATAATAATTCATTAGAAGAGTTAAGTAGAGAATGCAAACTACTATCTTCTATATATGAATTTAAAAGTTCATCGTCTATCTTTTATCCCTGTAACATCAATCAATATATATCTAGAATCAAATATTCATCTTTGCACTACAGGCCAAAGATATTCATCAGTTGGTCATGTTCATCTAAACACCTGTTCATCTTTGCACTACGGCCAAAGATATTAATCAGTCGGTCATGTTCATCTCAACACTTGTTCATCTTTGCACTACGGGCCAAAGATATTCATTAAAAATCATTCATCTTTGCATTACAGACCAAAGATATTCAGTAATATCATCATTTAGGACTGAGGATGATGAAAAATATTTTAAAGAAAACGAATCCAGGGAAGCAAAAGAACAAATATTAAGGATTCGTACTTAA
>CM035093.1:14802865-14972865 GCA_020205505.1 Panax japonicus | reverse complement strand
GTCTATGACCTTTCCATAATTCATAAGGTGTTTTATGGATTTTCTTATAAGGCACTTTGTTAAGAATATAATTGGCAGAAAGCAAAGCTTCCCCCCACAAATTCTGGGGTGCTCCAGAACTGTTTAACATAACATTCAACATTTCTTTCAATGTTCGGTTCTTGCGTATTAGCATATATTGTAACGAAGTCAGTAACATTAATTTGTATAAAACAAATTAACAGAATATTAATATTCCAGTTCAGTATATCAATATAAATAATGAACCCGAATATTAAAAATAGTAACTATTAATATGCAAATAATTTCTAGAAAATAATACTACAATTACTGAATATATAATAACAGAATAATTAACATGTAAATATTTAACCATTCAGTCAATTAGAATATAAAATATATCTTCCTTAGTATTCATAAAAGACAGAACTTCATGAGTCTCTAAAATAAAATATATTTTCGGAATGCATTTTCGGACATGAGTCTCCAGATATCCATTCATACCTTTTTATACTACTACATGTCATTTTTATATTTTTCATTCATATGAAAACATACTGTAAAATTCAAACTATATATAAAATTTTCTGTACCATAATTTATCCGTAACAATTATAAACAAAACAGAATAATTATTACTGTTTTAAACCATAAAACATTCAAATAAAAAAAAAATTCCAATAATAATATATCACATATATTACTGCTTCAAGCCATGAAACAGTCAAACGATTTTCTGTTGAGATAAATGATATACTATATATATATATATATATATATATATATATATATATATATATATATATATATATATAAACAATATTGGAAATAACAGAATATAATATTGAGATTGGACCGTTGCATGAAACTGTTTTGACCGTTGCGTCACGGTTGTAATATTTGAGATGCAACATTTACTTTATTGCAACAGGAGCATTGTAACATATTATTTATTAATCATTAGTATATATTGGAATATTGCATGACAAGTAAACATTTATCATGAATGGCATGGCAACATATATTTTAGAAAAGTGACGAATTTTCCAACTTGAGTGCAACATGCAACATACAGAATATATAACTTGGTAGTGGAGATTTACATTAACTACTTTGACTCGTTAACTGTTGATAGGAGCATAATTGGGCATTTGAAAATTTAATCCCATCCGCTAGTACTTCTAGCGGATGACGAAAATTATTTTTTAATCACAGCCTTTCATATTTGTTATAGATGGTTTAGATGATATTTGTCCATTTTTAATCTATAGCAAATAGATGCTATAGATCATTGCCCTACATATATATATATATATATATATATATATATATATATATATATATATATATGGGTGAAGTCTCAGTTTTAAATTTTATTGTAAATGCTGTACTAATATTCCAAAATGTGTGGGACTGTAAATTGCAATAGAACCAAATTTAGTACTTTCCTATACTCATTAGCTATCCCACATTAAGGGTTATTAAGCATTACATAGTCAAGGGTCCCGTCGTTTATTACACCAAACACTGAAGCACTCTTGTCTTCGTTACCGGTGTTATTTTTCCCTATTATCTATTTTTTTCTCTTTATATATAATTCAATTTGTACATTAACACTATGGATTATTCTTTACCTATCATCTTCAATCTTAGGAAATTTATATGAACTGTATCTGTTACTTAGAGAATAGGATGAATGCCAGAGAATTGTAACAAAGAACAGATTTATTTATCTGTAATCTTTTAAAAACTTTAATCCATTTCTAATCTTTCTCTCTCAGTTCTATTCATTTCTTGCAAATGATGTGGTGGACAAAGGTAGGATTATTCTGTAAGGTTTTAAAGGTGAAAATACAGTAATAGGAACAGAGTATATACCAGATTGTATAATTTTATGGAAGAAAAAACTAAGATGAGAAGTAATAGAGAAGAAAGGAAGAACATAGTGAGAGAAGGGGATTCGGTAGAAAGGGAAAGCAAAGGAAACAATCTATCAACGGATTCTAGAATGAACTATAGCTCAAAAAATGAGCCTAACAACTTATAACGTAAAAGACTAAACTGACCCTGAATAACCAAGCAAAAGACATTACTACCCTAATGCATTTATTATTGAACTCCACTGAATACATTAGCTGGTCATACACTGCCACCTTACATTCCTCCTCCCTTGAAATGGCCCTTGTCCTCAAGGGCAAAATTGAGGAAACTTCTTGTGCAACTGATCCCAGTTCTCCCAAGTGGCTCAGTCGGTAAAGTATTTGCCCACTGTACTAGGACTTCAACATTAGGAGCATTGTTCTGTTTGACCAATCTCCTATCAAGGATGGCAATTGGTTCCACTAAGTAAAAACCTTTAGTCCATAGGAGGTAAATCAGGAGAAGAGTTGCACTGTGAGCCAAGTTTCTTTTTTAGTAAGGACACATGGAAGGTAGGGTGGATTCTAGCCTGTTCGGGTAACTTCAATTTATAAGCAACTGCTCCCACCTTCTGTTTAACTAAGAAAGGACCACAATATTTGGGGGCTAGTTTCCCATATCTGGACTGCTTTAAGGTTAGTTGCTTATAAGGTCTCACATTCAGATACACCCTATCTCCTGGTTCGAAAGACCTTTCTGTTCTATGTTTGTCTGCATAACTTTTAATTCTGGATTGAGCTGTTAGCAATTGGTGCCTTAACATATGCATAAACTGTGCCCTATCTTTACAGAACTGTTTAACAGTGAGATCTGAAATCTATCTAAACTGGTGGAAGTTAAGATGGGGTGGCTTATATCCATACAAAGCTTCAAATGGTGAGGTGTGTAAGCCCACATGGTAGTGGGAATTATACTACCACTCAGCTAGGGACAACCATGACACCCAATTTTGAGGTTCTTGAGTAGCCATACATCTAAGTTAACACTTAAGGACCTGATTTACCCTCTCAGTGTGTAGGCTGTGCTCATTTGCAGCCTAATACCCACTATCTTGAATAGGGACTGCCAGAATAGGCTCAGAAATACCTTGTCTCTATCGAAAACTATGGTACTTGGTAGTCCATGGAGTTTGTAAACTTGTGAGACAAAGATTTGAGACAACTGGGCAGCTGTGAAGGGGTGCTTTAAGGCAATAAAATGAGCATATTTGGTGAATCTGTCAACTATAACCCAAATAACAGTCATGCCTGAAGATTTTGGTAATCCTTCTATGAAATCCATAAAGAGGTCAGTCCATGGTTTATTTGGAACTATAAGAGGTTGTAGAAGGCCTGGGCAGGCTATAGTTTCATGTTTTTGTTTTTGGCAGGTATCACACTCTTTAACAAAGGTAGTGACATCTTGTCTCATAGTTGGCCACCAGAAAAATTTGTTAATTCGTTCAAAAGTTCCCTTGATACCTGAATGTCCTCCTATGGGTGAGTTATGAAACTCATTTAAAAACTTCTTCCTCAGTTCCGAGTTAGGTCCCACCACTAATTTGTCTTGAAATTTGAGTCTTCCATTTCTGAAAGTATACCCGGGTAATGCATCTGGTTGGACTTGTAGTTTTGTGATGAGCTCCCGTAATCCTGTATCCTCTTCCCAGGAAGAAGCCACCTCTTGTATCCAAGTAGGAACCACAACAGTGATCATCTGATAGTGAGTTAATTCTTCAGTTGAACTGCTGAAAGATTGTCCTGATTCTGAATCTTCCATTACTCTAGAGAGGCTGTCAGCCACTACATTCTCCTTACCCTTTTTGTATGATATTTTGTAGTCTAGACCCATCAGCTTGGTAACCCATTTCTGCTGATTAGTAGTAGTGATTCTTTGGTCCAGCAGGTACTTGAGGCTTTGATGGTCAGTTCGGATGTAAACCTTGTTCCCTAACAAGTAATGTCTCCACTTGTTGACAGAAAATACAACTGCCATCAATTCTTTCTCATAGGTGGACAGTCCTAAGTGCTGAGCAGAAATGACTTTACTGAGGTAGACAATGGGTCTATTTTGCTGCAACAAGATTGCCCCTATTCCATGATAGGAAGCATCAGTTTCTAACACAAAAGGCTCCTTGAAATCTGGCATAGCCAAGACCGGTGCCTTCGTCATTGCTGTTTTGAGGTTTTGGAAGGCCTCAGTAGCTTTATCAGTCCACGTAAAGCTATCTTTCTTAAGCAGATCTGTTAGTGGATTGCTTATGACCCCATAATCTCTTATGAATTTTTTGTAGTAACCAGTTAACCCCAAGAATCCCCTTAAGCCTTTGAGGTTTGTCGGTACAGGCCAATGGAGCATACAACTTATTTTTTCCTTGTCAGTTGAAACTCCTTCCTGAGTTATGATATGACCAAGATATTTTACATGTCTAGTACCAAAAACACATTTGCTCCTCTTGGCAAATAAACAGTGTTCATGTAGTGATTGTAGAACCAGTTGCAAGTATGTCAAGTGTTCTGAATAGGTCTTGCTGTAAATCAATATATCGTCAAAAAAAACCAAGACAAATTTTCTTAAATAAGGTTGAAATACCTCATTCATTAGAAATTGAAAGGTGGCGGGGCGTTGGTAAGGCCAAATGGCATAACCAAAAACTCAAAATGGCCAAAATGGGTTCTGAAAGCAGTTTGGGGGATGTCCTCTTTGCTAACTCTGATTTGATGATACCCGGACCTTAGGTCTAGTTTAGAAAACCATTGGGAACCATGTAACTCATCCAACAACTCATCAATGGCTGGAATTGGAAATTTATCCTTAGCAGTCTGGTTGTTTAATGCTCTATAGTCCACACATAGCCTCCAAGTTCCGTCTTGTTTTTTTACTAACAACACTGGAAAGGCACAAGGGCTATTGCTCGGTTGGATAATACCATTTTGCATCATTTCCTTTACTATTTTTTCTATTTATTCCTTTTGGACATGGGGGTATCTATAGGGCCTGAGATTCATGGGTTGGCTGCCCTCCTTTAAATTAATATGGTGATCCTTAGTTCTTGTTGGAGGTACCCCTTTTGGCTCTTGAAAAACTTCAGAGAACTTCTGCAATAATTCCTCTAACTGCTTATTTTCATTTGAAGTGAGATCAAGACTAGTGCTACTATTGTGGCTGCTGGAATCTTTATCTGACTGACATAATCCAAATAAGTATCCAAAATATCCATGGGTAGCAGCATTTAAATTTCTCTTGAAATCACCTGAATCCATCAGCTGAATGGAGGGTGACACTTGGTCTGATTCCCCTTGTAACTGAATGGTCATATCTGTCTTTGTTAGGGACAACTGCAGGTTGTGGAAATCAAAAGTTATTGAATCAAAGAGTTTTAACCATTGCACACCAAGCACTGCATCAATACCTCCTAGTGGTAGTATTCTAAATTCAGTGTGGAACTTCTCCCCTTGAATGGTCCAAAGTAAATTTGGGCAGTGCTGATGGCTTTCAACCTTAAACCCATCTGCTACTGTTACTGAAACTGAGTTTGTACTCAACAAGTTAGCTTTAACCCTTTTTGCAGCTTGGGGATCCAGAAAGTTGTTGGTGCTCCCACGATCCACTAAAACTCTTAGAAACTGACCATTAGTCATTCCTAATAACCTGATGGTGTTATTAGTGATGACCTGATAGGGCATGGAATGTGATTTGAGGCTCTTCCTCTACACATGGTTGCAGTGTGTCCTCATGTTCTTCACCGCATTCATTATCTACTATTCCAGATTGTTCAGATGGCAATATCATAAACAAGTGTGGTTTCTTACATACATGTTCTTTGCTAAAAGGCTCATCACAAGAGAAACATAACACTTTTCTTCTCTTTCCATTAATCTGATCTCTTGTCAACCCTTTTACTGGTAAAGACCTCACAGCTTCCAAATTGGTGTGGATTAGTGGTTTGTTGAATGGAGTGACCACAGGTGGTGACACTAATGGACTGGCAATAGGTCTGTTGACAGTATTACTCCTCTTAAGCCAAGCATCAAGTTTAGCTTCCTCCACCCTAGATAGCCTTATTAGTTCCTTCAGACTCTTGGGATTCAGTTCTTATACTCCTAACTGTATTTCTAATCTCAATCCCCCCAGGAAGCAATCCATGAAAAATTCTTCATTAAGGGTCTGATTTCTGCACAATGCCCAACCTCTCAGTTCTTCGAATTTCCTTCGGTACTCATCTACTGACCCTAGTTGCTGCAGCTTCTTATGCTCCCCTATTGGGTTATCACTGGCCTTGGGACTGAATCTAGCCACAATCTCCTCTATTAAAACTTTCCATGATAACTCTTGCCCTTCCTGCACATAGCTGGAATACCAGTCCTCAACTTCTCCCTCCAAACTCATGGTTGCTAAATAAACCTTCTGTGGTTCAGGCACCAGATGATGTGAAAACAACTTGTTACATTTCCTGATCCAGAATATAGATTTTTTCCCATCAAATTTTGGGAATTCAAATTTTATGGTCTTAAAAATACTATCAGTTTTGTCAGCTTTAGCAACTTGCTCATATCTCCCTAGAATATATTCTGTAGAGGATCCCGATTTACCTGCTTGTGCTGCATCCGCTTGTTGCCTCTGTAGTGCCATGAGGGCTTCAAAATTCTTCATCATCAACTCCATCTTAGAATCCAGACCTTGTTGCATTGAAGACACTACTCCTAACTGATTTTGCATCTGATGCATAGTACTGTGTTGCTCCTGTACCTGGTTCTCCAGATTGCTCAATTTTTGGTTATTATGGCCATAGGTGCAGGAACGTGGCTCTGATACCAATTGTAAGGTTTTAAAGGTGAAAATACAGTAATAAGAACAGAGTATATACCAGATTGTATAATTTTATGGAAGAGAAAACTAAGATGAGAAGTGATAGAGAAGAAAGGAAGAACGTAGTGAGAGAAGAGGATTCAGTAGAAAGGGAAAGCAAAGGAAACAATTCATTTCATGCCTTTTCCCCTCTTACAGTGTGACCCAATATAGATAACATCAGATTCTAGAATGAACTACAGCTCAAAAAATGAGCCTAACAACTTATAACGTAAAAGACTAAACTGACACTGAATAACCAAGTAAAAGACATTACTATCCTAATGCATTTATTATTGAACTCTCCACTGAATACATCAGCTGGTCATACACTGCCACCTTACATATTCTTGCTAACTGACATGTATTAAATTACTAGTAGATCACAAAACTAAAAATTGATTAGGAAAATCAAGCTCCAAGTAGTTATTGTTTTTCGTTACTTTTGTAGAAAGTGAAATTTGAATCTTTGAAGTACTTTTTATTATTTTTTTGTTGACAATTGAATGAATTTTTAAGGTATTATGTCTCTCCATCTGTGATCTTTATTTATTCTTTAGTATGGAGTTTGTATTTTGCTATAAGCTAGGAGGAAGTTTTTGTAAGAAATTTTTATTAAAAAATTTTTCCCTTGTAGCTATTGAGCTGCTATTCGACTCGCATTTTGTTGCATATGCTAGTTTAAGGGCCGGTAATGGTAGCCGTCTTTTCTCTATAGATACTTCCTCCATTCTAAAAGTAGACGTACCTTTTTAATCAATGTCTATTAACTTCTGAGGATAGTTTATGTTCCGAAATGTATCCCTAATAGTAACTAAGAATTTAATGATGGTGGTGTGATGTTAAAAATGATGGTGAAAACCTAATGACAAATTAAGAGCCTCGTGCTATTTTATAGTCCTAAAATAGAAATGTATCTTTTTTTCTAACAAACTAAAAAGAAAAAATGTATCTCGATTATGAAATGGAGACAGTTCATGATATCACCAATTGTTGTAAATTACCACTCTAACATTTCTTCCCCAGATTCTGTCAGAGATTTAACAAACCTGTAAGGCCCTTTTCTTTTATACATACTGCATAGAATCTTTATATTTACATCGGAGCTACATCAAATGAACTTGCTAGATGTCCTTTGAAACTTGCATTGAATTGAGACTCCTACTTTTGTATGATTTTTTTGCCATTATATATATATATATATATATATATACTTGAAGTCTCAGTTTTAAAGAGCATTTTTATAGCAAAAAATCTAACATCTGCAATATTATTTTTTTACAGTTTCCTGAATGCATGCGTAATAAGTTGAGCAAAATATGGCCCGATCTATTTGGGGTAATAAATTCGATTTCTGGGCATCTCAGTGGAGAAAACATGGCATACAGGCTGGAATGGAGGCTTATGAATATTTCAAAATTCCCATCTACATATACAAAAAAATTAATATTTCAAAAATTTTAGAAGAGAATGGTAAACATTTTTTAACTTTTTTTCACAGACATCTTTCCGGATTCTGGGTATGTCTACCCCAGAGTTGTGTTAAGTTGTCTTTCAACAAAACTTAACACAACTCCTGTGCTCAACGCCTTTATTGGCAGGAAGAACCAATATATGTACGAAATTTTAATAAGTTTCGACTCTACCTTAAAGCCAACACCGGTGGGAGCAGCTCTAAAGGCGGTGGCGGAGGATAGTGGGGTGGTAGAAGCAGCACTAAAGGCGCAGGATAGTGAAAAATCCAAAAAAAAAGAGAAAGGCGGAGGATACTGAAGAAGACAGAAAAGGAAATGAGGGAGCAGCACTAAAGGCGCACAAGAAAAAGAGAAAGGCGGAGGATACTGAAGAAGACAGAGAAGGAAATGAGGGAGAATTCTATAAGGGAAATTTTGATTATACTTCGCCCCTCGTTTTCAAAACTATGTCTAATTTGTCTAAATACATGTAAACCAATACCTGACTGAATTGTTATTTTTTATTCTCAAAACTATGTCTAATTTGTCTAAATACATGTAAACCAATACCTGACTGAATTGTTATTTTTTATTCTTAATACCTGACTGAATTGAATTGTTATTCATTTTTTATATGATAATATAAAGGCAGGCTGTGTACTGCTTAGAAATATGAAATCAAGCACTTGGCAATGGTTAATACTTAATAGTTCCCACTGATGATCTCATATTCATTTTTTTTAATCAACTTTTGGTTATCGAAAGTCTCATTATATTTATATACTAATTATTGGCTCCGGTAATTCCATTTAATATTTATCTCTGAGGTATAAGATGTGCAGTTAATTGTTTTTCTGCAGTATGGATTACTATCTGCCAAAGACATACTATAAGAGGCATGTGTCACTGAATTCAAACAGCTGAAAGGCAATTACACGACATGCTTCTTGTAGATCAAACGGCTGAACTGTTGATGTTGGTGATGTGATAAAAATATGTAACTGCAAGTGCACAGTCTATTGTGGATTTGGCAGTGCAGGTCGAACCGCAAAAACTAGATCAATTCTTTAATATATCCTTAATTAATATTTTAGGCAAATTAGAAACAAAAATGGTGGAGAAGATTTGTTAACTAAATTATGCAAACTATTAATTAATAACGAAAACTATTAATGAGAAAAGATATCTAGGAATCAGAATCCACCAAATATTAACATAATAAATAATTTCTTATTTCCTAAATCAATTCCCAAATTATTGTCCCTTCCCTTTAAAAATAATGATTCATATAATTAATATGGGCAAGCATAAGTTATGAAAAATTCACAGATGAACTATAACTTATCAAAACCTCGCAATAAATATAAAAATCATATGCAATTTATGCGAAGAAAAATATGAAGTATTATGAAATACTTAGTTTCATCATAATCCTACGTATTAGAAATTTAGCTAGCCATGGAATTAAAAACAAAAACAAATAATATTAGTACTACTATTTGCATGAAATAAGAACAATAATTAAAAAAAAATCTATTAAATAAATAAAAGAAAGTTACAAATACTCCCTGACAGTAGTACCACACGTGATTGGAATAAGAGAAAGGACAAACTCTAAATATCGTACTCCCTTCTACACCAATGAAAAACTAAGAAAAATAAAATAACAAGTGGTGTCTTTCTCTCTAAAACAAGAGGCCTATTTATAGGGAAAATAACTTTGAACCCTAATTTAGGTTCATTGAACTTGGACAGTTTTGTTCCCAATCAACTTCTCAAAAAGATCTTCTAGATATACTGTGAGAATCCAGATTTTATGAATAAATATTTAATTTTCTCGAAATATTTTTTTTAATATTATGGTGTGAAATTGATATAATGTTATAGTTGTGGGTAGTATTTGAAAATTTTATAAAGTATTCAAGTTGTTATATAATATTCGATTGGTCGAGGAATATTCGTACGACGGCATAATCATTGGTGGACCCCACAACAGAAAAATTGTTGTAGTTAGAAAACGACAAAAATATTTTATGAAAATAACGGCGGAGGTTTTACCGTTGATACTGTTGAACTACCCGGTAGTAAAAGTACAGTAACACGCGTGGTTGCATAGTAGCACACGGTATTGATTATTGATGCTTTCGTGAGAAGTCACTCACTTATACTCAATTATTGCTACAGTAATTGCTGCATCATATCTCTCATATTATTGATTCGATTATTGTCAAAGTATCATCTGTATAAAATGTTATTTTATTAAATCAATAATTGAGATGACAAAGTTATTCATATTAATAAATTACAATATTTACAATGTCTAGAAGTTCTGCCAAGGAGAGGTTTGGTCACCTAATTGCGCGCCAATAGGGAGAAATCCTTATTGGAAAGCCCTCTCTTTTCTGGGTACGACCTGATTGATAAATATTGTGAGTTATAATATTAATGATGAATATTGTTCGGAGTTGATTTTGGAGACGCGGACGTGGTATTTGAGTCCGGAACGTCGAAATTAGTAAAAATAGTCTATAAACACAAAATTTTCCGGAATTCACTATTTGGTCAAAAAGTCAACAGTTGACTTTTTCGAAAAAGTCAAACTTCGAAATTTCAAAATTTATATTTTTGATAAAAATGGTTTCATTATGTTGGAATTGTTTGTGTTAGTGAAAATCGATATTTATTTCGATAATAATTGATGTCTGGAGGTTATATTGATCAATCGGGTATTTAACTGGATAAATGAGCAATTGATTGCTATTATTTCACATGATTATAACTATTTATTCACATGTGATACTATTGACTCACATTCTTGTTACTATTAGGCGAGTTGGTGCAAGATTGATAATACTTGCATGACTAAGTTAAAAATGGAGGTATAGATGGAGATACTATACTGTAATTCGTATTTTCACATGTCTAGAACTATTGAGTCACACATTTTACTATTAAATCACATGATTTACTATGAGGGGAGTTGGTGCAAGTTTGATAATACTTGGATGACTGAATTAAAAATGAAAGAAAAGTTGAAGGTATTGTACTGTAATTTTTCGAGCCCCAAAACGTGCAATTATCTAAACTATATTTTTCTATAAATAGAAGCTCATTCTTCATCATTCTTCACCAATTCACTAAAGCTATAGAGCAATTATTATAGAGAGAAATTATAAAGGAAAGCTATAGAGAGAAATCTATAGAGAAAAAAAGAAGAGAAGTCTACTGTCTCACTACTCCTATATCCAGTTTCTTTCAAAAGTAAGGGGTGTTATTTTTTCTTATTCATGAAGAGAACTTCTGTTATTCAATTCTTTATTATTCTATTGGAATAACCTAAAAAAAGTGGTTTACCCTATACATGACCTGTATACGCGGCATACCCTATACCTGATGAAATCCTTATGTTATTCCATTCTTTATTATTCTGTTGGAATAACCTGTATACGCGGAATACCCTATACTTGGTGACATTCTTTTACTATTTTGTCTTTATATTTCTGTCGGAATATCCTGTCTGTGTTATACGTCGGACCTGGTTCCATTTACTATTCTGTCTTTATATTTCTGCCGGAATATCCTATCTGTGCTATACGCCGGACCTGGTTCCATTTTAATATTCTGTCTTTATATTTCTGTCGGAATATCCTGTCTGTGCTATACGCCGGACCTGGTTCCATTTTATTATTCTGCATTTATTATTCTGTTGGAATAACCTGTCTGTGCGGTCTCTATCGCATGCATGGTAATATCTTTTGTTATTCCATTCGGTATTATACTCAGTTAATTAAAATTTTAACTTCTATACTTCATGAAATTAGTGGAATATCCTTGATATTTGCTCTTCATCCAGTATCTTTTCATGAAAACATTCTTCTAAGCATTCTTCAATTTTAATCTATAAAAAAGTATCATGTTGACAATTTGGACATTATTGAGTTCAGGATAAATTAACTTATAAACCTTTAAAATTATTCTTGAACTTGTTTTATTAAATTATATGTCATTTTCATGATGAGTTATGTTGGTTATTATGTGAAAACATGAAAATTTCTTAGAAATCACAAAGGGTTGAAAATCAAATTTTAGTAAAAACGGAACATGAAATTCAATTGACCATATCTCCTATTATATTTTGAATTTTTGAGTGTGGTCAAGTCCTAGAGTTATATCTATGAGTTACCTAACTTATTCAAGTGGAATAACTGGAAAAGAAGTTGTAGATTTTTGTGTGGACTGATTTTAGTAAAGGATGTAAAAGCTGGAAATTTCAAAAAGGTTGCTGTCCAAAATTTGTAAGGGCTGTTTCGGCCACTTAATTTGTGAGAAAAATTCAGGCCTTTTTGGAAAATGAAAGTATATGGTATAAAGAACATCCTGTCAAAAAATGAGCTCATTCTGACTTAAAATGAGCAAGTTATGACCATTTCAATATTTAGGTTTTTCTGACAAAAAATGCTATAACTGGAGTTCTATAACTCCGATGACCATGAAATTTAAACTGGAGGCTCACATTAATATGTGTAAGGTCCTGCCAAGATTTGGGGATTTTTGGAGTTAAACTTGAGGTAGCTAATTTCTTAAGGAATTAATTAGAAATTGATTTTTGAAAAATAGTAAATGAATTTTAAAAATTCCGAGAAAAATATATTTTCATTATGGGACTATATTATGCTAAATCCTAGAAAAGAAATATTTTTGGGACTGATTTGATATTTTTCATGAAAATGGTTTAGTTACGATTATATGAGTTAAATATGTTATTTGAAGTAACAAAGTTAAAAAATAGGATTTTATGGCTTGAAAATCCTATATAAAGTATATGTAGATTGTTGATGAAGAATTTGATCATTGGTGATAAAATCTTATGAGTATGACATTCTTGAGTGATTAAATGCATTAATTGGTAAAGTGTAAACAATTGAAAATTATTGTTTATAAGTTTAAGAGGTGATTAAAACATTGTTATGATATTAACAATATTAGATTATGAATTTATTATGTGATTGATAATATTTGGATAAATTTAAAGTCTTTAATATTTATCCTTATTTTCAGTTGATTAATATTTATATCATTGTCATCATCCTCATGCTTATATGGTGATAAAAGTTATCTTTGGCTTACGTGCGAAGATGGACTGTTGATTATTGAATGGTATATCTTTGGCATACGTGCAAAGATGGATTGTTGATTATTGGTTTTATTGTGGTATATCTTTGGCTTGCGTGCAAAGATGGATTGTTGATTGTTGGTTTTATTATTGTATATCTTTGGCTTACGTGCAGAGTTGGACTGGATATGATTGTGATCAGGGATTATTCGGTATAGTCATGACCATTGATGATTTAATGAATATCCTTGGCTCGTAGTGCATGGATGATTCGATGATGTGGTTCATTTACAGGGATAAAACATTATTGGTGGACTTTTAACATGAAGAATATAATAGACCTGATGGTCTATTTGACTCTTTTAATGGATTGCTCGTTCCGCTGCAACTACGGTTAAAAAGTTTTACCATCTACCATATGTTCTAAATCTCTGAGTTATTATTAATGAAAACTATTGATAATGTAATTATCTTTAGTCATGATATTTTTTACTGGGCTAGTTGTGCTCACCCTTTCTTTCTCTGTTCTCTTCAGGAAATGAGAATATAGCTGAGACGAGTAGGGGAACGGAGTGAGGTCCAGATGATAGCAATAGTAACAACATGACATACAATATATAATTGCATTGAGGACCTAAGATGTGTGTGTCGTATATTATACGTCATGTAATATTTAATTTTGGTGAACTATAATAGAGTGAAGTGAACCCAACTTTGAAAGGGTATTTTGCCACTATCCTATAAGATGTCTAATAACATACAAACTCGTGTTATCATAAGACAGGGTTGTGCCCATCCACTTGCTGAGTATATCTACGAGCACTACCTATATGATCTTGTAGTTTATTTGAAACACAATTTCCACTTGGAGACAGTGGAGATAGTTATATGTCAAGAGAGGACTCACCATTGGAAAGAAAATGATAGTAATCTTCTCGTGTTTCTTTGAGGTCTATTGGGTCAACCAAGGATAATTCTGTGGACATATGATATCTACCATAACCTAGACGCATGGCCTCCCATGTACGAAGGTTTCATTGAACACTTCCCAAAGATTTTAATTCCAAAAATAATTTTTGTCTATACTTTTATGTAAAGTATCATTGTAAGATTGTGGTCGAGGCACCATGAGAGTTACATACATTGTATTAAAACTCATAGTTAACTGTGGTCGTATTCTACACGACAGTTCAACAGTTGTATAATTAAGTTTGTATTTATATTATGTACCATGTATTTGGCGACTCAAAATGGGTGATGAATACCTAATTTTGGGGGCGTCACATATACTTTCTCTTCTCTTGTTGGATTTGACTTGTACACCAAGATTGTTCAACCTCTTTCCTACTCCTTGTAGGATTCTTCTTCGATATTCTTTATATGAATAAGAGCATCAAATATCACTTGATCACCAAGATTTTGACTTTATTGCAACAAATATTAAATCCTATAAAATAAAACAAAACATATTAATTTAATAAACTAATATAATTAAAATGACAAAATTAGGGATAATTAAATGTATGAATTACGTATCAATCAAATACCCACATAGCTAGCTTTTGCTCCTAGCTCCTCGAGTAAAATAAATAAAAATAAAAATAAAAATAAAACAAAAATTACACTACCCCATTTTCGTAGGAATGCACTTAGCATGTGCAACAAGCCTTTAAATCCCAAGGTTACCTTAAGTGGATGAGTTGTGTATCGTGAGGGTTTGCAGTGAATATACTCACAAAATTTAAAAATAATTTTGAATTCAACAAATTATAAAATTGGAAGAAAGTTTCTAAATATCTATGGGCATTATACATAAGCAAGATTAAATTCAAAATCACACGTTTACCTTATCAAAAATACTCAATCTTCAATTTAGGCACCATCCTTCATTAAATCAATTCCATGTGATGCATGCATGTATATATGATGCAACTCTTAGTAGGGATTTTTACCATGAAAATCAAGCAAACTCTTTATTGTAATATTTTGACTTTATTGCAACAAATATTAAATTCTACAAAATAAAATAAAATATATTAATTTAATAAACTAATATAATTAAAAAGATAAAATTAGAGATAATTAAATGTATGAATTACGTGTCTATCAGTTGGCATATGATATGACAAAAATCTGGTGAATAATACATTATTGTTGCAACTCCCATTAATTTGTTGTTTGTAGCAAATTCCGTCATTTATATTTTTGTTGGAATATTCTGTCTGTGCTATATGCTGGACCTGGTTCTATTTTACTATTCCGTCTTTATATTTCTGTCGAAATATTCTGTCTGTGCTATACGCCGGACCTGATTCCATTTTATTATTCCGTCTTTATATTTCTGTTGGAATATCCTTTATGTGCTATACGCTGGACCTGATTCCATTTTACTATTTCGTCTTTATATTTCTGTCGGAATATCATGTCTGTGCTATATGTCGGACCTGGTTCCATCATTTATTATTTCGCATTTATTATTCTGTATTTACGATTATCTTTAATTTTAAATTTTTTATTAAAAACTCAAAAATAATATAGAGAAAAACTTTAAATTTTTTTTTTGTTTTAATTTAAATTTTTTATTTTTATTTTTTTCTGTTCAAAACTCAGAAAAGAAAAGTTTGTTAATCAAAATCCGACCAGCGAGATTAAATTGCCATCTCAAATAAAAATTAGCCGGTTCGATTGGTTTCAAATCCGTTTTAATTTAAATTGCCATCTCTACGTGACTACGTCACAATCAAAATTTAACTCAAAAGTTTCCATTTATATGCTTCTCTGTGTCGACTCATAATTTTCCTTTTTTCTATACACTTCTTCTAATTTTCCCTCGTTTTCTCTCGCCCTAAACAGCTTATGCCAAAATTCCCTCTCAGTTCCATTCTTATTCCACATTTATCCACTCCTTGGTAGAAATTAGGGTTTCTATAAGGAAATTAAATGATTGGTTTCGATAACTATTTATATGGTCTGAAATTTATGACTATATTTGTTTGTTTATTGTAATCGAGTGTTAAAGTTAGCTTCGAATCATCATTTTGGTAATCTCCAGAATGTTAGGGTTTTTGATTTGGGTGCAAGATTAGGATTCGTGCAATGTGTGTTATATAATTAGATCACTCTGTTTGGATTTGCATTGCGTTATTATTGTTGATGGGATGAAAACAGGTGAAATTAAATGTTGGTATTTTAGAGCGAAAGTATTTGAGATTGCTGTTTGATGGGGAATTCATGTGTCGGACCCAATTTAGGCCAAAATGGATTCTTGCAATCTGTTTCAGCTGCAGTTTGGCGAACCCAGCGACCGGATAAAACTCTCCCTCATCCTAATGCAGATTCCAGCAACAATTCAAGTACAAGCGCGCCAAAATCAGAGAATTCCGAGAATTCTGCTATTGAATCTATGTCTAATAAAGGATCTCAAGATAAAGGGTCTGAGCCAGCGTCTCAGATTCAAAATACACCACCTCTACGTGTTAAAATAGCCGTCGGAGAGTCATCCGGTAAGGCAGAGGTTAAGGAAGAGGGAAATAAGTCTGCTAAAAAGCATATGAAGCGAGTTGCAAGCGTAGGACTTCAAATTGAATCTGTATTGCAGAGGAAAACTGGGAATTTGAAGGATACTTATAGTTTTGGTAAGAAACTAGGACAAGGGCAATTTGGGACAACATATCTTTGCGTGGAGAAGGAGACCGGAAAGGAGTTTGCTTGCAAATCCATTGCAAAGAGGAAGTTGACTACTAAAGAGGATGTGGAGGATGTTAGGAGGGAGATTCATATAATGCACCATTTGGCAGGGCATCCTAATGTGATATCGATTGTAGCTGCTTATGAGGACGCTGTTGCAGTATATGTTGTTATGGAGCTTTGTGCAGGCGGGGAGCTTTTTGATAGGATTATACAGAGAGGGCATTATTCGGAGCGAAAGGCAGCTGAACTTGCTAGAATAATTGTCAGTGTTGTGGAAGCTTGCCATTCTTTAGGTGTTATGCATCGGGATTTGAAACCTGAGAATTTTCTTTTCATCAATGAGGAAGAGGAGTCGCCCCTTAAGACGATTGACTTTGGGCTCTCCGTTTTCTTTAGGCCAGGTAATTTTTTTCTTCATATGTTAACTTCCTTTTTATGATCTTTATCATATTAAAAACCTAAACATGAAGGATTAGGGAGATCAATTGAAAGTGCCCTTGAAGCAGTTATATGTTAAACCTTGTTGTTTGAAATTATTTTTGAACTACTAACAAGAATAGATTATCCATAAATGAATTTCTGTTGGACTGTTTCCAGGTCCAATTACACAGGACAATCTAGTAACTTGCATATTCAAAGCTTAAAAGATCCATAAAGCGAATCTTTAATATGTCCAACCTGATATCTAATTTTCTTTTGTTGGTGCTGAGCATTCATTATGCTGTATTTATGCTATTGAACACTTCTCCAATGAGGCATGATAACTGGATGAGTGACTTTTCAAGATATTTCTAATCCATAAACCTCTTATACTAACTAGTAGACAATTAACATTTGGACATTATAAAGTTAGATGCAGTGGTGCTGGGTGCCTTCATTATTATTATTTTTTTGTTCTGCCATATTGATAATACAAGAACTTGCTTCCAGGAATGAAAAGAGAGAGAGAACATATTTCTTCTACTGAAACTTTCATTTTGACTTTGTCTACGTGCAATATATATATTTGCTCACACAAATGCATACTTTGAACTAAATCCACTAATACCAGCTTGATGTTACTGTTCCATTTTCTTTCTATTGACAAAACAACGATTACATATAGCATCCTTCCACCTCATTTTAGGTGCCCTGTATCCTAAGACAGACCAACTTTACATTTTAATATGATATTTGCAAAATTGCATTTAAGATGCTACATAATTAAGTGGACTATGTTGTGTTGGTTATATATTTTATGATTTTAATGATGACAATATTATTGGGTTTATGAATTTGATTTAAATTGTTTGGGCTGATTTAAATTTATTATATGTTTATTTCTTGGTTGGCCCAATATGGATTTACAGTCCATTAGTAATCTCTCTATTGATTGGAAGTATTTGTATCTCATAACCCACAAGTTTTATTAATTCTAGACATGTGTTCTAACAGAAGTTTTATTTTATATCCTGTATAAAATATGTATTGATATACTATCTTAAATTGAAAAGGAGTCTTATAAGGTAATGTCAGGAGTTGGTCTTATCATATTACTTCTTTCACTCCTTTATTTAAGCTGCTGATTTGGTGAATATATATCTGTTGGTCAAATATAGTTGTTAAAATTATGAGATTTATCAATTGTGGTTTTAGGCGCTATTTATATCCGATAGCATTAGTTAGCTGATATACCATTTGTTTTGAATCTCTTATTTCCATTGGGTATAACAAGATGCTAGAAATATGTGATATTCCAATTGGACTCAATATAACAGCCTATATTTGCATGAGTACTTATTGCTGATATCTTTCAGTTGGTAAGTGGGAATGGTTTGTTTAGATGTAAAATCAATTCAAATTTGAATTGGAGTTTATTAAGGAAGGTTGGTATTCTAAGAAGTCTGTTTGTTTTTAAATGTCCATCTATTAAGGAAACGGGTATTAACATGTCTTTAACAAATTTTATCAATCTCCTTTAATCAAGTCTGGGTATAGATTAATATTTATGACTCCTGATATTGTGAGAATCTTTATAGCTGTTATTGAGAATTTCATGCTAACAGCTTGTTATCTTTTAAATCATATCTTGAGGATTTCATGCTAACAATATACTCATAGTCGTTGGTTTTCTTCTTGTATAAAGCTTCATTCTGCTTAGTTAAGAAGTCAACCCAACGATTAGAAAGTAGCGATTCAGTATTCTTAATTCTTATAGCTTTCTAAAAATCTTTTTAGCAATCAGTGTCTTGTTATTCTTAGGCTAGAAAGTTGATATTCCATTAATTGTAATCGCTATCATTGTAATATGAAAATCAAGCAACTGTTAGCTTGGGTTTTTTAGAGTTTAATGGGTCTGTTCAAAGGAAGCTTCAAAGGTCTCAGAGGTGAGAACATGTGCAGAGGTGTATAAGTTGTAGAGGTGCAAAGGGGGAATTGGTGTCCAACATCAGAATTGAAGCTTTTTTGTAACATGGAGTTATTTTTATTTTGAGGTTTAAATCATAATAAAAAGAGTCTCCAATCCCAATTATCCCAATTGGGATTGGACGTGGATTAGGCCACTATAGGATAGGGGCTAAACCACTTAAAAATCTTGGTGTCTTTACTATTCTGCACTTATCTTTTCTATTTGTTTAATTTCTAAATATTTTGCTTTATTCGTTTGAAGATATACTAATTCAGACACCAAAGTAGACAGGTCTAGCTGTCTAATAATAATAAATAAAGAACATAAGCTAAAACAAACACTAAAGCAGACAAACGTATTTAAACCTGTTGCATAAAAAATAAAAAGATTTCACTGTTTAGCACTTTTAGCTTAAACACCTATTCACCCCCTCTCTAGGTGTGCTTATTTACTGAATTACATGTTAAAATATAATCTCTGGCTGTCTAGTAAGTGTTTCTTAGAATTTGTGCCCATCGCACAACTTTTGAAAGAAAATAAAAATGAGATGAAGTAAATGATTTGAATAAATACTTCCCACTCATCCATCTCCACAACATTACCACTATAAAAACGCAGCTTGGTACAATATCGTGCCGCGCTCCACCTGTTTAAATTTCATTGGAGGTTGGTTCATACATGTTCCATTCAGTTATTTCAATAAAATTGCAACTCATGAATCCCTACAGAGGTGTTTTCATAGTGTATAATAGACAAAAGAACATTGACAACATCCAGTTCAGCCAGAGGAGTGGGTTACTCAACAATAATCAACATAATTTTCTTTCAATCCCTATATATAGATCAACTTTTTAGTGATTACTAATGTTTCTCTTTCATATTTCTAGACAATATATATTTTTGCAAGACTTTGTATAATTGTTGTATGTGTAAATTTTTTTGTGGATTAGATTTCTGTATGCTTTAGGACTTAGGAGTTCAGGGGATTTTGGCTATATATAAATATTTCAGGCACCTGAAGAAATTATTAATTAACCTGAAGATTTCAAGTCGAATTTCCATATGATTTGAGTTTCGGGATATGGTATAGCTATAATATTTCATCCATTCAGGTGAAACATTTACTGATGTGGTTGGGAGCCCATATTATGTGGCCCCTGAGGTATTGCAGAAGCTTTATGGTCAAGAATGTGATGTTTGGAGTGCGGGGGTTATCATTTATATTTTGCTTTGTGGAGTCCCGCCATTTTGGGACGGTGAGGAACTTAATATTTTCCTTTGTTCTGCTACTGTTGTTCAATACTGTGATTTATTGTCTAACCATCTAACTTTGGTATGATTGGGTTCAGAATCGGAGCAAGGAATATTTGAGCAGGTTTTAAAAGGCGATCTTGACTTTGTATCAGAACCATGGCCTAGTATATCTGATGGTGCTAAGGATTTGGTTAGAAGAATGCTTGTACGAGATCCTAAAAAGCGGCTGACAGCTCACGAGGTCCTCTGTAAGTATATATTCTATCTGTATGCATCAACTATTTATATAAATTAGTGTTTGCTTCAGATGCTTCTTCTTCCACCACCTTTAGGTCACCTACAAAATAATGATATATATTTATTTATTTACACACACTGCAATGTCATGCATTAATGCTATTATTAGTAACAACACTTCTTGAATTTATCCAAAAAAATACTGTTATGTTAATATTTGAATTTAAGGGTAATGGTAGTGGTGGAATTGGAAATAAATGAAAGTTGGGCCTGGTGGTTGTGCATGATCATGAGGGTTTATGCTTATGGTGGCTTAATCTGACTGAGTATGATTTTGAGCTGAACCAATATAACCTAGATCCAGGGGTGTAACCAGCCCCTCGTATCGGGAGGGGGTCAAAATATTTACGAAAAAATATTGTATTAATCATTTAATTTATTGTGTTTGTAAATATACAAAAAAATAGTAAAAATATTAAGTAAAAATGATAATATATATATATATATATATATATAATGATTGTTGAATATTCCATTCATTTTAAAATACTTCTTGAAATTAATTTGAGATATTCTCAAATTTTAAATGTAAATAATTTAATTAATTTTTGATATATAGTTGTGAAAACTATAAACTAATTAAAAAGTACTACTAATTTCTAGATTCTTTGCCATTAAAGATAAAATGAATTATTTTTAAGTTTGAAAATATCTCATAGTTATTTTAAAAGTAAAAAATAATATATATTTCAGAATGGATGGAGCATTTTATAAAACATAAACATTTTTTAGAGGATTATAAATGAAATTTCATAAAAAGATATGAATATAAGTAAAAGGGTTGGAAAAATCTGGTTGGGGCCATGACACCCCTAGGCATGTTGTGGTTCTGCCACTGCATGTACCCTATAATTTGGTACATGGAACTAAATCGGGAATGAAAAAGGTCACTTTCATGGTACTTCGAATAACTTAGTTGGTACGAAATACGTTTATTTGGAATGTGACATGCTTAGAATAGATTTCTTAAAAAATTATAGTTAAAACTAGTTGAAATGTAGTTAAAACTTAGTTGAGTTTTTTTTAAGCGTAGTATCCCAACAATCACATTTTTAATGAGATTATGTCATGCTAGTCATGTCATTGATCGCTTGACACACACATAGAGTTCATTTGGCTACATTGGGTGACATTCCCCAGAATCTTCTACATATTATGGTTTCTAATAGAATACTATGTAACTAATATACTTTGTAAATATCCTAGATATTTTAGAGGACTATTCTAAATAGTGGATCATAGGCTTTCGTTATGCTTAATCTTTGCCATTGGTTGTATGACACAAGGTTATATAAAAGAATGTTCTTCATTTATAAATCTTGAATTAAAGTTGTAATCATACTTGTGGGATAGAAGTTTAAGTTAATAGAAGAAAAATGTTTTGGATTGCCACATTTGATGTTTAGGAACGAAAGTGTTTTTATGTTTAAAACGTTTGTACCAAAATTCAATTCGCTATCATGTTACTGAAATTGTTAAAACAAGTTTGAGTTTGGTTTATGAGAAAAAAAAGGATAAAATAAATTTTACCTTCATACTTAACTTGATGACACAAAATCTATTCTAGTAACTTTATGCTCCCTACAAAATTAGAAACTATTTTAAACTTTTCCCAACAATAATTTTTTTATGTTCCTTAATAATTTTTAAGAATTATTCTTTTGATGTATTCTTCTTCATTAACAAATTTGTGTTTTATCTTCAAATATATTAGTTTATGCTTTCTCCCAAATGCATCAAATCTCACAATACCATGCAAATTAAAATGATGGTACAAAATTAGAAGTTATTAGTTTTCAACTTTTTCCAACAATAATTTTTTATGTTCCTTAATAATTTTTAAGAATTACATCTTTGAAGTAATCTTCATTAACGATTTGTGTTTTATCTTCAAATATATTAGTTTTACGCTTTCTCCCAAATGCATCACATCTAGCGATACCATGCCAATTAAAATGATGGTTTTGCTCCACTTGCAGGTCACCCTTGGGTGCAGGCTGATGGTTTGGCTCCAGATAAACCTCTTGATTCTGCTGTTCTTAGTCGTTTAAAGCAATTTTCTGCCATGAATAAACTCAAGAAGATAGCCATAAGAGTTAGTACATATAATCCTTCAAATGTTTAATTATTTTGGTGGGGCCCTGACATTTTTTGAATAGTTTTGTGGTACATTTCTTATGAAGTTGTTCAATTTCACTCTCTTATTAAAAAAATAATATATACTACTTCCGTTCCAAAATTAGAGATACATTTTGACTTTTTAGAGTTAATTTGCGAAATCCTAAAATTTAAAATTGATATAATTTCGTTCAAGTTTTGAAAACAACAAATATGATAATTAGTAATACTTTATAGTTAGTTTATAATTGTTATATTTATTTGTACTAAAACTAAGTAACTTCATATCATTTTTGAATTTTAGGATTTCGTGAATTTACTCTAAAAAGTCAAAATGTATCTCTAATTTTGGAATTTAGATAGTACAATTTTTTTTAAAAAATGACCCCTTTTATGTAGGGTGTAACATGCCCTAGTTCTGTCAAGTAACTTGCTAACAGATTTTCATGTTTTATATATATAATCTATGTGGTTTTAGAGAAAAATAACTTCCCCAAATTTATTAAGAACTATGTTGAGGGGTCACCTTTTGGTTTATGTATAAAGGCAGGTAGAACATAAAGGATAGTAGCATCTGGCAGTCTGTTAGTGATTCATCCTTTCTAATCTTTCAATCTTTATGATTAGCATTCTTTACTTGAAAGTTTTCAAATTTGTAACCGCTTTCTTAAAAGAAGAAAAGTAATTTGTATTCAACAATTACTCCAAATCCTTGTTCACTTTTTCTCTTTTCTGACTTCCCATGCCTCTAATATTCTTTGCAGGTAATTGCTGAGCGTTTATCCGAAGAGGAAATTGCAGGACTGAAAGAGATGTTTAAGATGATAGACACAGATAATAGTGGACATATCACACTAGAAGAGCTGAAGAATGGCTTGGAAAGAGTGGGTGCCAATTTGATGGAGTCAGACATCAATGATTTAATGCAAGCGGTAAGTGCAGGTTAATATTTCATGTTTACCTGATGATTCTGATTTATTTGTCACATAACCATATGTTGTTAGCATGAAGGACTAATAGTTTTATTACTAAATATTAATATAGTATAAAAAGTTTATCTAGTTTTCTTTTTCATCAAAGAGAATTAACATACTTAAATATTTTCAAAAACTTTGGGGATCTGAAACAAAAAATATTAAAATTTGAAAGGCTTAAAAGAAGTCCAAAATTTATGGGTTGGCTGGGCCTCTGCCCCCACAAGAACATCTAGTTTTTATGAAATCTCTGCGAGAGCTGGCTCTATTAAAAACAGTTGAGAGAGTAAGAACAAGTGATATTTCAAGATTAAGAATTGATAAACTGAAGTATTCACGTGTGTTCCATGGTTAACGAGTTGACATGGGTTGGGTCTTAACCTAGTAAGTCTTTGTTTGTCTCTCACTGGTGATGCGCCTTGACCGTAAGATGTGCTTCGTGTATCTGTGATATTAGTCCCACTTACAATAGGGTGAGGATTTACCTAGTGGCCAGCGCAACCAAAAATAATTGGTAGACTGAAAGTTAACTTATCTTTATGTTGCTAATATATTTTGACAACACAGCTACTGGTTTATGAGGTATTCAGAAATCACTCTGCAGAAGTCAAAGCCTAATAACTTTAATTTGGTATTTTCACTGCAACCATTTTACAAATGGAACTAATATATGAACTGGTGACAAGATTGTAAAGTTCAGTTTACAAAGGTGGCATTATTTAGCATGATGCTGCCATTTTGTCTTGCTTGTCTATTTTCTCTCTAAACATTGATTTATGAATGTCTTTGTGACATCTGCTCCTCCTCAGAATGCTATTGACCTTTTGTTATTGGGCATTGCAGGCTGATTTGGACAACAGTGGTACCATCGATTACAGTGAATTTGTAGCTGCAATGCTAAATCTAAATAAAGCCCAGAAGGAGGATCACATGTTTGCGGCTTTCACATACTTTGACAAAGATGGGAGTGGATACATTACTGCCGATGAGCTCCAACAGGCATGTGAGCAGTTTGGTTTAGGAGATGTTAATCTAGAAGGAATTATGCGCGAAGTTGATCAGGATAATGTAAACATCTTCCCTACCAAATGCCAGATCATCTTCTTTTCTTCTTTCCAGTATACGTCATGTTATTCTAGCAAGATAAAATTTATTTTATGTTCTACAATCCCCATACTCAAGGGCCAAGCTTACCTATAAAAAAAAATTGATTTTACGCTGTATGTGACATTTGCTTTTTCAGGATGGGAGAATTGATTACAGTGAATTTGTGGCCATGATGCAAGACACTGAGTTTGGCAAGAAGGGATTTCAAAATAGCACAGGCATTGGGTTAAGGGATGTCTTAAAGGTTGGTAATTCTTGATTATGGCATCCAACGGCACACTTGATAGTTGTGTAGCTGCTGACTAATTTTTTTTTTTTTTATAGTTTGTAACTTCAAATATGTGAATGCATAATGTTGTAAAGAACAGTCGGACTTTAGAGGGAGAGCAAAAGTTGTGTAGTGTTGCATTGTTGTATTTTCTTAGAAAAATCTATTAGGTCATATTTTGTGTCCTGGACAATACTGCTACTAGTTATACTCATATTTCTTTGGTTATGTTGGTAGTTCTGTTCCGACTCTTCTATATTTTTAACACCTTGACACGCAAAGTAAATTTGCTGCATGGTGGATGTCATTTGTGCTCGTCTACTATAAGCATTCAGTTTAGTTTAAACCATTTTTCATTTATCAATAACTTGAAGATTTGAAACTAGCTAGCTTCGCTTTACATATCATGTACTTGTATGATTGATATGATACTCGATCCTCCTTTTCAATGTTTAACTTATATTTATTTATCACCTCCCTTCCTGTCCAAATAATTGTGTCAATGATCGTTTGTGACCCGGGTGGTGGGTGGCGCTGCTTCTCCGTGACACAGTTCTATGATTCTATCTGTACTAGGATATAGGACATTAGGCGTATTCCATCATAATTTTTACATGGAGTTGGTAAGTATTTCATTCACTGATCAGATCATTTTCGATCCAAACTTTGCAGAAGATATATATATTCAGATTGGATATTTACATACTTAAAGACTTGTGTAACTGCAATGGCATTTCTGCATTTTCTCCTAAATGTGATGGGTAAATTTGTAGTAGTAGTCGAAAATTTTGTGTGGAAAATGTTTTAAAGAGTTGAACCACACACTATATAGGCGTTTTACCACAATTCAACCAATTTGGATAAAAATCAGAGAAAGACGGAAGATTTAGAGAGATCAAGAGAGGGGGGATTTGATACACCTTTTTATTGGTTGCTTCCTGTAGATATATATATATCATATATGGCAGATGAGAATTAAGAGAGATGTAGTTTTGGGCAAGCTGGGCATGTAATAATATGATCAGCTTGTCCCCAGTATAATTTGTTTTGTTGCCAGTTGATACACAGACTACTTGATCACAATTAATTACCTCTGCTAGCTGCTATGATTTTTTCTCTCCCTAAACGTCTCCATCGGGGTATATCCATTGCATCCATTTACTATTTACTATGGATCAAAAAATATCATATAGCATCTTAACATTCCATTAAAATTATCAAGGATATATATATATATATATATATATATATATATATATATATATATATATATATATATATATATATATAATGCATGATCTTTTATTCATGCATGCATGCATGCATGTTCTATCAAGTGAAAAGACAAAATCAAGACAGTCAGTCTGACTTCTTATCCAGACATTCGATACTTTAGAAAATTAATTATGTAATAGTACGTACTATTTGGAATTAAATTCTATGTATGCACTTGAAGTACTGAAACTACGTTTGTTTGCCATTGCCAGATATATATGTTTTTTCTTGGCCAAACTGTTGGAGATTGAGGAAGATGGAATCCTCATTAAAGTTTTCAGTCTGCAAAAATCCCGGTTCCCATGAATAAATAAATAAATAAAAGATACGTAAACAAACAAACATAATATATATATATATATACCATTTGGATTTGAAATTTTAAATATATATATACACCATTTAAGTCCTATTTTATAAGTTAAGTTATACTTTATACACACTGACACTATGCATAATTATGTTATTGTTTTATTTTTTTACATATTATATAATTAATTAATACATAAAATACAAGAATTTTTTTTCTGGCAAATGAAAAGGTGCAAATAAAAAAGTGTCATTATCTTTAATGTTTAAAAAGGAAACGAAAAAGGAGGTGGTCTAATCGTGATCTGGAGTAAAAGATCGTACACGTGGCGGGTGAGGCCTCCAGTCGTACGTACAGCTCAAATAGACGCCACACCTTAATTCCCTCCCCGTCCCGTCACCGCTCCCTTAATTTGGATTTATTTCCATTTTCCTTTTTATTTCTAACCTATTTTTCACCTTCATACAAATAATTATTTATTTTAGCTCAAATTTCTAACCTTGCACACCAGAGAGAGGGAGAGAGACACAAGTACACAATTTAATACTTACTTGATTTCTGGAGATAATATCTATCTATCTATCTATCTATTTATATTATATTATAAAAAGCGGGAGGAAATTGTTTTTATTTTTCAATTTTACCCTTAAACATTTTTTTATTCATTTTTTCCTCCCATCTCCTATTATTTAGCATTCTATTTTCCTCTTTTAACATACACATAGTGTGTGTGTGTGTGTTATTTTCTTTCTTACCCTTTAAAGTTAGATATCTATGAGAGAGAGAGAGAGAGAGAGAGAGAGAGAGAGAGAGAGAGAGAGAGAGAGAGAGAGAGAGAGAGAGAGAGAGAGAATTTTGAATTATTAATGATGAAGATAAACTACAAGTGTTGTGAATTGAACGTGGTGTAAAACTAATTAATTTCAGAAAATTGAGGAGATAAAATATATATATATATATATATATATATATATGTATAGGATGATAAGCTATAATTGAAATTTACTTGATAACTTTTTCTGTAAAATTCTATAATAACACCCATTTTAATTTTGTGTGTTTTGTATCTATATTATTAATATAAAGCCAGAGGAAAACTAGATAGTTAAGATGTAAACAATTAAGTCAATCCTTTTATTTTCCTTCTTTTTACCATTCTCCATTAATATTACTCTTACATATTTCCTCCACTCACCCACTTATTTCTATCCATTATCTTTCTATCTTTATATTATCTCAAATTTCTCTTATTAATTTTATTATTTTTAATTATTAATATCTAAAAATAATTAACACACGTACGTAAGTGTGTGCCAATATACTAACTAGTATATTATAAAGCAGGGGAAAAAAGTTACTGATTTTTGCTGTTAATAATTTTCTGAAACTTTTTTGTGTTTTCTTTTTTACCTTTTTCATCTATATTAATTCTCTATTAAACAGACAATTTTTTTTTTATTAATTCCTACTTTTTCTCTTCCGCTCTCTTATCTTTTTAGTAAATCACATGCATATTATTTGATGGTTTTTCTTTCCATGCATGAAAATCATATCTATTAATTTTCCCTACTCCCCCTCCCTCTCTCTCTCTCTCTCTATATATATATATATATATACACACACACGTGGGAGGGAAGCTGTGTAGCTGACGATGACGAATCCAGCATTAGCATTTAGCAGGCAGACAGAACGCATTCCAGGAACGATTCCATCCACCAATATTGTCCTCTCGATCGGTACATCTACTATTTCTTCTGTAAACGGACACCTTGCACCCACAGGCTTTTACTTACTTACCATTCTGCCCTTACTCCTTCACTTAATTTTCATTTGCATATATACATACGTTATCCACTGCCTTCAAAGAATCATGGACAGTTAGTTTTCCCTCTTGCATGTTAAATAAAGAGATAAATGGGAGTATATGACAACACTACATCTTGAACCGTTCAGTATAAGATTTAACTATCAAAGCACATGGAAGAAGAAATTATAATGGATTTACCAAATGCTCTTTAATTAGCTCCAAGTCCTATATAATGTTACATATTTTCAAATTATGGACAAAATTAATGATTTACCATTATAATTGACAAGTTTTATTTAATACATCACTCAACTTTAATTTAATTTTTTTAATTACTCAATAAATTAATTAATATTTTAAAATTGGTTCATTCTGTTAACGACTACTAAATCTTATCAGTTTTTTTTCTTACGTAGATGTTAAAAAGAAAAAAAATGACTTGACATTTTTTCTTGCCACTTTATCACAATATATATATATATATAGAGAGAGAGAGAATAGATCATGTCCGGTCTCCCGGACAGATTTAAATTACGGACCAAAAAATTTATTTATTTTTTAGTCTGTACAGACATGTTTTGTTATATGTATCTAAATCACACCCAAAACACTGTATTATGTAAAAATTCAAGTTCCATAATTTTTTTAGTTGTTTTCAAAAAAAAAAAGTCCGGATTTTATCAGGTCCGGGAGTCCGGACCTGATCCGGCCTATATATATATATGGCTTAAATATGAATTACTACTCTAAACTATAGGCCATATTCCACTTCGGAGATCAAAGTTTCAATTTTTTCAATCAGGTGATTAAACTATCAATTTTTTTCAATTGCAACAAATTGAGCCGCCACGTCAAAAATTACTGACGTGACTATGTGAGTGGGTCATTAGGCAGTTGATGTGTAAATAAAAAAGATTATTTTAATATCTATTTACACATTTATTATATATTAAGGACAAATTCGTCAAATCACTTATATTAATCATTTATACTAAATAAAAACAACAAAATTATCTAAAATATATATCATCTCAGATCAAAAATAACAAAATTTAAAATCATCAAAAGCTCCTTTTAACCAAATATTGGAGATCAAAAACAGATAACCGATCATTCATTTCCTCAAAAACATCGGATGGCTCCCTAGTCATACGCTCCAATTCTTCAATTGCCTCAAAAAACCCTTCGCTCATTTCATCTTCGTCATCAGTAGTTATAAACGTATCCAACTCAACAAATTTCAAAAACTCAAATTCACGGTGACAAATCCAGGAAACCCAAAGGGCATGTCATCCCGGGGCATGGAAGAACGTGACAGTTTCTCTCGGCGACGACTCAGATATTTCAGTTTTCCTTTTTTTCAGATCTTTCTTTAATTTCTAATCATATGTTATTTTCAGTAAGTTTTAGATCTAGAGTAGTTGAAAATATTCCAGATCTATGATGATTCTATCTCTCCCGCTGGCGTCTCAAGCATAATTGGATCCGCTCATTAATTTGTCTAGTTTTGTAGTTATTGTGTTGAATGTTTTTGGGCTATAGGAGAAGATGTGTTTTAGTGAAGGAATCAACATAAGATAATCACAAAATCTCAATTCTTTTTTCTCTGTTCATGCACCTTCGGGCTTCCCTCATCCTATTTACAAGAAGATAATGGGTAGATATGGTGGAAAAAATGAAGTTTGGAAGAATTCAGAATATGTGGGATTTCATAGAAGAATTCAGAAGAAGTTCATCGTTCCCGTTTTTTTTATCAGATTTGACTTCACTGCGACGTCCCAAAATAGGTTTACATCACTCATCTTGAGTCGTCAAATACATGGTACAAAATTCAAATACAACTTAATTATAAAATAGTCGTGTAAAATACGACAAAATATATGTTGTGAGTTTTAATACAAATATTGTCATCTAGACAATATCCACACTCAATTGAGTCCTCATTACATTTATTATCACACTATTTAACAGAATAGTGAGGACTACTAATGCTATTATCTGGACCGTCACTCCGTTCCCCGACTAGTTCCTGCTACGTTCTCATTTCCTGAAGAGAACAATGAAAGTAAAAGGGCGAGCTCAACTAACCCAGTAAGAAATATTATGACTAAGATAATACAGAATAAATTATCGTTAGCCTTCAACAATGTTAAACTGATACAATATAACAAACATCAAGTTTAACTGCAGCGGAACAAGCAATCCATTAAAAGAGTCAAGTAGAGAATAAAATATACTATCTTTTATGATTTAAAAGGTTTTTCATCACTTTTATCGCTGTGACTCAGCTTAATAAATAATTCACATCATCCCTACACTACGACCAAGGATATTCATTAGTATCACAGCCACAAATTATCCATGCACTACGGTTCAAGGATATTCGTGTATTCATCAATGGTCATGATCATACCAACAACAATTGTCCATCAATGCACTACGGGCCAATGAGGACTTTTACCACATCATTTGTAACATTACGATCATGATTATACCGAATAATCCATGGTCATAATCATAGTCCATCTATGCACTACAGGCCACAGATGACTTTAAACATAATATAAATATGCGAGGATGATGACAATGATATAAGAATTCAATAAAACAAGTTCAAGAATTAATTTATCCAGGAACTAATAACGTCCAAATTGTCAACATGATACTTCTTTGTAGAGTAAAATTCAAGAATACTCAGAAGAATATTTTCATGAAAAGATACTGGATGAAGCGCAAATATCAAGGATATTCCACTAATTTAATGAAGTATAGAAGTCAAAACTTTAACCAACTGAATATAATAAAGAATGAAATAACAAAAGAAATCAGACATGCGATAAACCGCACAGACAGGTTATTCCAACAGAATAATAAATAACGGAACCAGGTCAGGCGAACTTCGCACCGACAGGATGTTCCAACAGAATAATAAATAACAGAACCAGGTCATGCGTAAACGCACAGACAGGATGTTCCAACAGAATAATAAAGAATGAAATAACAAAAGAATTTTACTATGTATGCGGTACTTCGCATAGACAGGTTATTCCAACATAATGATAAAGAATGGAGTAACAGAAGAATTTCACCAAGTATAGGGTAGACCGCGTATACAAGTTATATTCCAACAGAATAAAAAAAATGGAGTAACAAAAGTTCTCTTAATGAATACGAAAGAAATAATACCCCTTACCTTAGAACAAACTAGATATATGAGTAGTGAAGTAACAGAATACTTTTCTTCTTTCTCTCTATAGTTTCTCTATCTAGAGTTTCAGTGAATTCGTAAGAAATAATGAAGGAATGAGCTTCTATTTATAGGATAATAGACTGAATAGTAACTAATTCCTGAACGGTCCAGATTGATTTACTTTTAAACGGACGGTCCAGATTGGTTTACTATAAAATATTATAATAAAACAAAAATTTTTAAATAAAATATAATATATTCTATTTATAATCTAATAAAACGAATAACTTTATAAAAGTATTCTGTTTTATATAAAAAGATTTTACTATGCAAAATACTATGCAGGCACTATGCATAATAAAATATAATATATTCTATTTATAGTCTAATAAAACGAATAACTTTATAAAAGTATTCTGTTTTATATAAAAAACTTTTCTGTTTTATTATATTAATAATACTAATAAAACAAATTTTCATCATCATTATTATAATTCACACTATTAATCGACCAGGTCATTTCCAAGAAAGAGGGGGCTTTTCAATAAGGATTTCTCCCTATTGGCGCGCAATTAGGTGACCAAACCTCTCTTTGACAGAACTTTTAGACATCGTTAATATTGCAAATAATAATATTAATAACTTCGTCGTCTCAATTATTGATTTAATAATATATAAAATATCGACAATTAACATGAGATACTATGCTACAATTACTGAAGCAATAATTGAACAAAACTGAGTGACTTCTCACGTAAGCATCAATAATCAATACTGTGTGCTACTCTGCAACCACGCGTATTCCTGTACTTTTAACACCAGGTGTTTCAACAGTTAACGATAAAACTTCCGCCGTTATTTTCATAAAATATTTTTGTCTTTTTTTCAATCCGACAATAATTTCGTTGTGGGGTCCACCAATAATTGTGTCGTCGTACGAATATTCTCCGACCAATCGAATATTATATAACAACTTGCGTACTTTGCAAAATTTATAACTATTACCCACAACTATAACATTATATCAAATTCATTCCATAATATTCAAAAATGATAATTATAAAAAATTCATCTTTATTCATAAAAGTTGGGGTCTTACATCCACGATCTGGTTGGATAATGGGTGTTTGTGCTATCACTGGAATCTGATTCGAACTACCATCATCTCTTACCTCCAACATCCTCCCATCGCCGTTAGGCCCACCCATCCTCTGTTCGAGCTTGAATCTGATAAGTGGTGACTTTGGTTGCTCTGGTTTGGTGGTTGGTTGTTGTAGTTGATTGATTTGTTGTAGTCAATTGATTTGGTGATTTGGTGACTTTGGTTGCTCTGTTTTGTTGTACCATTTTTGGGTGTTCAGACCACGGCGGAGAAAGATTGCAGAGCTTCAAGAGAGAGAAAAAGGGTTTTGGGAGAGAGAGAAAAATAGGGAGAGAGATATAAGGATATATTTTATTTTAATTAGAAATGTTAAATTATGTTTTGACCATTTTGCCCTTTATTTAAATAGATTTATTTATTTAATGATTAAAAAATAGTTTTTTTGCCACCTAAGCTTCTTAAAGCCCCACATAATTAGCCACATCAGCAATTTCTGACGTGGCATGTTCAATTTATTGCAATTAGAAAAAATTGATAGTTTAATCATTTAATTGACAAAATTAAAAAGTAGATCATTAAAGTGGAATATGGCCTATAATTTAGGATACTAATTCATATTTAAGCCTATATATAGGGTCTCCATCCACAGCAACCGGTTGTTGGGGAGCAATCCATTTTTTTCCAGCAACTACAGCTTGTACCAGCCACTTAGAATTTTTTTTATAAGCCGCTACAAGCTGTAGCGGCAAGAAAAAAATGGGTTATTCCCAACAATCGGTTGTTGTGGGTGGAATCTCATATATATATATATATATATATATATATATATATATATATATATATATATATATATATATATATATATATAAAGAGTCTTTCTGCTTCAAAAGTGTGTAGGCAAGAAAAGTGGCTTTAATAAAAAGTGGCAGGTCATTTTTTTTTCTTTTTAACATTTGAAAAAAAATTGAAAGGGTTTAACAGCCGTTAACAGAATGATCCAACTTCAAAATATTAATTAATTTATTGAGGTAATTTAAAAAATTAAAAATTTAGTAGTGTATTAAGTAAAACTTACCAATTACAGTGATTAAATAATTAATTTTACCTATAAGTCGACCGACTTACATTGTTGCATGCTAAATTATATTTTTTTGAATCATTTTTATTGATAAACGTTTTGATCAAAGAGATTAATTATTAAAACGTACGTACAAACTTATAGGTTTTTTTTCATCAATAGAAACTGCCTACGTATAAACTTATAGGTTTTTTTTTATGGTTTAAATTTATTTTAAATCTAAACCATGAAATAGATAATCTCCATTTATTTAAAATGGAGAGGATGCTAGTATAAATACAAATACAAATGAGGATGAAACAAAATTAATGACAAGTTAAAACTGTATTTTAAATCTAAATCAATGAAATGGAGAGGATGGTTATTCAAAAAATAAAGGTGGAAAACCCCAAAAACTTGGGCCAATTCCCTCCAAAAAGGGTAACCTCGCATGGATTAATGGGTTATAATTTCGTCGTGTTCTGATAAGGCGACAATGCAACTAGCCAACTATTATCAAATAACGTCAAGAAACCATTAATGTTAAAAGTTTGATTAGCTAGCATGGAATATATATATTGTAAACTCTTCCAACAACACGTGTACGGTTGTCATGCCCGAGCTCCATGAAAATGATTGAGGGTCGGCTCTGATTTTAAACGTAGGTGTCTGATGATTTTTCAAAATTAACTTGGAATTATGCATACATTTGCAAATTATTTAGAAGTTGAGGGGTAGTTTAGTAACTTCAAGTGTTTTGCTCTAAGAAGTGGAGGGGAGTAGGAGTATGTCCGTCCTTATAAGAAGAAAGAGTTTGAAGGGTGTTATATATAATTTTGTGTGGTGGATTGGTTCCCTTCTCTCCAAAAGCAGATCTCTAGCTTTTATGTCTTCTTGGTTTTATGTAGCAAGAGTTCTTCGGTCCCTCCAGTTCCATTTCTAGTAACTGAAGCAAAAAGGTATAGCAAGAATTCAAGTACTATATACATATGTATACATCTTCTTATATATATATGTTATGATATATATCGATCTGTGTGTCCCAATATATATTATATATTGTCTTCCCTCGGCCTCTCTCAAACTATATATCATGTGAATTCTTTTAACATAAAGGTAAAATTAATTAATGCACATTGCAATATCACATGCACGCACACTCTTACCAGTAAAGAAAGCAAAGCAAAGCAAAATAACCTACCTATGATCATATATAGGTCAACCAACACACTAATTTTTTGTTTAAAATTTCATATAAATATATAAATTCTTTTGTTTGTTTTTTCACTTATTTTTACAGCTTTGAGTAAATTAAATCTCAGCTGCGCATGCAGAATAGTGACTTATTATTATACTAATGCTGCAGCAGCAGCATATATATACACAAATATGGAGAAAATAAACTCGGCTTCAGGGTTGATTAGGACGAAATCCGATCAACTTGTAGAGACAATATCAGCGGCAATGGCAGCAATGAAGTCACCGGTATCATCAAGCGAGGGCGCCGGAGGAGGGCCGGAGAGCGGTGGGAGCCTATCGAGAAAGTCGAGCAAAGGAGGACTAATAAGTGCATCACCGGGACGTGGTAGCAGCAGTACTAGGCATAACACGCACATCAGGAAAACAAGGAGTGCCCAGATGAAATTTGACCTCGATGACTTGAGCAGCGGCGCGGCTCTTAGCCGAGCTTCCAGTGCCAGCTTGGGTTTTTCTTTCTCTTTCACCGGCTTCACCGTGCCGCCTGATGACATTGCCGATTCAAGGCCTTTTAGTGACGACGATAATCGTAAGTTGTTGTTTCTCTTCTTCTTAATTAATCTTAATTGTTTTTATTTTTAATTTTTAGTTGCACCAACTTTTTTATTTGTTAATTCTAAAACATAAATAAATTTATATCAAATTTTAATTTTAAAATTTCATAAATTAATGGTTAAAAGTCAAAATATGTTTGTTTTTAATTTTATTTTGGGAAGCGGTTGGTGCTTGGTCATTAAATAGAGGTCATGTTTGTCTTTCTATTCTGGCCATTTTAGAGGAGCCAAGTTTGTTGCCAAGCAACTAAAGTTTAGTAAGTGTGTGGCTAAGGATAGTACTAGTAGCAGTACGTCAATAAAGAGAAACTGCCAGTAATGCAAACAGAGAGTCTATCAAACCCTTTTTCGGAAATTAGTGTCTATCTAATTAATCTTATATATATTCATCTAAAAATGAGAAGCAAGCAAGTAAGAAGTAGGGTAATAATATCTCAAAGTAAATTAATAAATTTACAAAAAAAATATGATATTTTTATATAAAAATCGTCTGATCCTATAACTACGATTTTCAGTGTTGCTATTCATTAGTATATGGACTAATTGACTACATTAGTTATAATTATCTATGTAATATTAAAAAATTCATTTCAAACATCGCTTGAGACCCACCAGTCCACCACCACAAATTTGGTTCCTCCAATATGCTAGTAAAATTAGTGACCAAGTGAGTATCACTTTCATGGTGTATCCAACTTTTTTTATTTCCTGCCCTCCATTAGGTCATTTCCTAATTGAATGATTGTACTTTTTCCCCATATAAGATTATTATTAATTTTTTAAAATTAATTTGATAGGATTGTGAGTATTTGTGGACATGGTCTCATTGAAAAATTTTATGGGGTTAAAATATAAATAATTAAATTTATAAAATATTCGTGTTCAATTTTTAATAATCGTGTTTGCACCGAACAACTCTGATCTCATTTTAGAAAATAAATTGTGCCACTAACAACATGTCACATTCCACAACTTAATTGTAATGGCCACTTGTCATGAAGCGTGTGTTTACAGTTGTTACGCAAATACGAAAGGCAAGTCAATTTTTGGTCCACACACGAGAGAAAATTAGCTGCCTATTCTATTCTATTCCATTTACTGCATGATAGATATCAATTGTACACCTCTCCCATAACAATATATAACAAGCCAGTAAGTCAATATAACAAAGGTTTCTGTCTCTTGTTTTCTTCCTGTTCTGGTCCACTTGCCCTTAATTTAGGCATGATTGGAGATTTTGATTCCCAAGTCCTAACCAAGGAAAATTTGTACACAAATGCATATATCGACATCCATCTCTCATTCTAGAGAGGAGGTGAAACTCCCTAACTACCTAGTGACATTTCTTGGTAAGCTACCAAACACCTCCCCGGAACATGCATGCTATTATACATTATATATATATACAGAGAGCAAGGATCAAGTGCATATCCCTTATCTTACTCACCCGTGCTTACCCTCCTTTAGGCGACGGTTTCGATCATACAACCGTCGTTTATACTTTTAGCGACGCTATATGTTGTCCGTCGCTAAAAGTATAGACGACGGTTGTATGACCGAAACTGTCGCCTAAAGGAGGGTAAGCACGGGTGAGTAAAATAAGGGGTATGCACTTGATCCGGACCTTATATATATATATATATATATATATATATATATATATATATATATATATATATATATATATATATAAAACCAACCGCAACCAACAACAAGAGCTCCTGAAACAAACTATAAACATTATAGCATCACTTTTTCAAAGTAGTCTGCCAAAACAAGAGCAGGAACTGTTCTCACCATAATTAACATTGAAGGTGGATAATATATTGCTTACTAATCAAAACATAAATATTTAACTGAAGAACATGTCATGGAATAAGTAATTACTGGCCTGCTAAACATGAAATTAAACTCCACTATCCTATAGTAATTTTATGAGGTTACTTATTCAAAAGCAGTACTATACGTATTCTTTCAGCGGAAGATCTTGAAGCTGGTACGCTGAAGAAGAGGATTCAAACAGAGCCCACCTTGCCACTTTACCTCAAGGTGATAAACTTACCGTGCATGCATGCATGCTTTCATTTTGCTTGTCACTGTTGTTGTAAAAACAAATCCCGGATCGGAGTAATACATAAATATATATATATATATATATATATATATATATATATATATACCAGAGTTCCGATTTGATTTGATACCATCTATTTGAACAGCCAAGGATGGAGGTGTTTATCTAGCTAGAGTCTAGAGATCAATGGGAACTAGGGCTGAACAAATAACCAAATTGGAACCGAAACCGCACGAACCGCACTAATTAAAACCGCACCAACGGTTCCGGCGCATGTGGCGGTTTTAGGTGGATTGAATAATCAAATTTACGGTTCCGATTTGGTTACTAGCCAAAACCGCACGCATAAAACCGAAACCGCACCATGTGTGTGTATTATCTCTAGTAAATTCTAAAGTTACTTTTCACTTGAACACGCTCAGAGAAGGAAAACTAGATAAATCTTCTTGTTTGTTATCGAATATATGGTCTTCGTTGTTTTATATAGCGTATGTTTTAGTTTTAAAGCACAATTCCTTTATTATAAACTAAAACTAATTTACGTGTCTCACTGTTCTATGATTTGATGATGAATTTGACATGTTTGGCAGAAGGAACTTTAGTTCTATGCTTGATATAATTTCCATTGTTGACTCTATCACTAAGTTAATTGATCGATATAAGTTCTATGTTAAATTTTATTGAAGGCTTAAGACTTTTTTGTTGTTTCATTTGATTTTGGAACCGAAACCGCACCAATTAAAACCGTACCGCACACTTTAAAATCGTACCGCACCAATTACAAGCTGTTTCGTGGGCGGTTTTGAATTACAAGTTGTTTTTCAACAACAATATTGCTGCAAAAATTATGCTATAATTCATGTAACCTAGGATGCAAATAAACTAATTAATTCATATATAAATATTACTCAAACTCTCCATCTTCACTTGCTACTAAGACTAAACTGGGTCTCAGTCCTAATTTATGCTCGAACACAATTTTCTCCTTTTTCTGGAAAGTTCGTGCTCGAGCATTTTACAGGAAGAATAGAAATATAGTTGAAGAGTGGACAATCTGACATACTTTTGAATACTGTAATATAGACTAACGACCTTGTTGCACTATATTTTAGGATGAAGTTAATTTGATTCTTCTATGTTATGCAGTTTACGGATGTGAGCTACAAGGTTATTATCAAAGGAGTGACGTTTATGAAAGAGAAAGATATTTTACATGGAATAACGGGCTCAGTAAACCCAGGAGAAGTTCTGGCACTCATGGGACCATCAGGAAGTGGAAAAACTACACTTCTAAGTCTGCTAGGTAGCAGGGTAAAAGAGTCCACCCCAGGTGGTTCAATCACTTATAATGACCAGCCATATTCAAAGTTTCTTAAGAGCAGGTATGTATGAAACAAGATTTCAGCGAATCATGGAGTGAACGGTCTGGTTATAACCTAGACTCCCAATAGAGAAGAAATTAAGAATCAAACCAGATAAAGGAATAAACTTAAAGACAGATCTCCTCCTGTTTAGGAATAAAAAAGTAATTAGCTAATGTAAGAAAAGATAAAGGGAATAAGATATGCGTTCCCTTTGTATCAAATTCAAAGCAGTTACCACTTAAAAATATATGAAGTAAGAGAAAATATAAGCAGCTTAGCTTTGTCCAGACTATAGTTTAAACGGGGTATCTAAAGAAATTGAGGCATCAACAATACTTTCAAGTGAGCTTCATGTATGATCAGCAGTATCAATGGTGTAATTATATAACAACAATAAAAGAAGTCATGCTACTAAGTTCTTTGCATAGGAAACTGATCAAGTAGGAGGCTCTCTGTTAATATTCCATAGTCGTACGACTTTCTAACACCAAACTGAAAGAGTTTCAAGATTTCTTTTGCCTTTAAAGTCCCTTATACAGACCTAAAATTTCAGCAAATACACCTAGATATGTCAGCTGAGAATTGAATTATGCTTCGAATAACACTGAGTATCGATCTGGCAGGATAGGATTTGTGACACAAGACGACGTACTATTTCCTCATCTAACAGTGAAAGAAACATTAACATATGCAGCTCTCCTACGACTGCCTAAGACACTAACGAAACAGGAAAAGGAGCAACGAGCCACAGATGTAATCTACGAACTTGGCTTGGAGAGGTAAGTTTAATTGTTTCCCTCCTCCTGCTGAATAGTGGAAACATGCATAAACAAGCTGAAGTTAACTACAATATATACCCTTAGCACAGATCGATCACTCAGTCCATGCAAGGACAGAAAAATCACTAATTAGAAAACATCTTCAGTAATTTGGAAAACTCATCAGTGAGATCGAGTAACATTAATTGTGGACAGGTGTCAAGACACTATGATTGGTGGCTCCTTTGTTCGAGGAATTTCAGGGGGAGAGAGGAAGCGTGTTTGCATAGGAAATGAGATAATAATCAACCCTTCCCTTCTGTTCCTCGATGAACCCACCTCTGGGTTGGATTCTACAACCGCTTTGAGGATTGTTCAATTGTTACAAGATATAGCTGAGGTACGTGTAAATCAAGGGTATATATATGATGATTATAACACACATCTCTATCTTTCAACAGTAGTACGTTAGCTGTTAATGTGATCCAGTCTAATGGCAGCTATGGTACGTACTGATATATTCAATCAAATAATAATAATAATAATAATGGCAGGCTGGGAAAACAGTGATCACCACAATTCACCAACCATCTAGCAGGCTCTTCCACAAGTTTGACAAGTTGATCCTTCTTGGTAAAGGGAGCATGCTTTACTTTGGGAAGGCATCTGAAGCAATAGTATATTTTTCATCCATAGGATGTTCTCCATTGATTTCCATGAATCCAGCAGAGTTCCTGCTAGACCTTGCAAATGGAAACTTAAATGATGTTTCCGTTCCTTCGGAATTGGAGGACAAAGTGCAAATGGGGAATTCAGAAAGAGAAACAAAGAACGGAAAACCATCTCCAGCAGTTGTGCACGAGGTGAAATAAATACTGTTAATTCTAAGTTCATATATATATATATATATATATATATATATATATATAAATGCTGAAAACTGAAAGTTAATTTTCATTTTAATTATGATATCGGGATCCAGTTTTTTATTCTAAGAAGCGACAGTAGTGCTTTTATACAGCAAGAATGCTATAATATTCCTGATTATATGTTATTTCAAAACAGTATCTAGTGGAGGCCTACGAGACACGAGTAGCTGAAAATGAGAAGAAAAAACTTATGGTTCCTATACCCATTGATGATGAAATGAAGTCAAAATTGTGTACAGCCAAGCGAGAATGGGGAGCAAGCTGGAGGAAACAGTTCTCCATATTATTTTGGAGAGGACTCAAAGAACGGCGGCATGACTACTTTAGCTGGTTAAGAATTACCCAAGTCATCACAACTGCAACAATCTTGGGATTGCTTTGGTGGCAATCGGATGGCAATAACGCCACAGAACTTCATGATCAGGTATAAGTCATTAATTTCCTAACAATGCATGTAGCCAGACTTGATTAAAAAGATCTTTTCACAAGAATGTGATTCAGAGAATTTAATTTGAGATTAGCCAAGTACAACCCTTACATAGCCTACTTATCTACACAAGTATAGTACGTATCTCTATGTCCACACAAGAATGTACAGTCAATATTAATCTCAAGCTATGAATTGAATTTCAGGCAGGATTACTGTTCTTCATTTCCGTCTTCTGGGGATTTTTTCCAGTTTTCACAGCAATCTTCACATTTCCTCAAGAAAGAGCTATGCTAAACAAGGAACGAGCAGCCGACATGTACAGACTAAGTGCATATTTTGTGGCCAGAACTACAAGCGACCTTCCACTTGACCTTTTACTACCAGTACTTTTCCTTGTGGTTGTCTATTTCATGGCAGGATTGAAACATAGTGCAGAAGCATTTTTTCTGACCATGCTTACTGTTTTTCTCTGCATTGTAGCAGCTCAGGTATGCTTTCTTTCATATATCAAATCAATGTGGTACAATGACAACATTTCTCCTATTACACTATAAATGCTTTATTACAATTAGGAGTAAAATTATATTGCAGGGACTGGGACTAGCTATTGGGGCTTCACTGATGGACTTGAAGAGGGCAACTACTCTGGCCTCCGTAACAGTGATGACCTTCATGTTGGCTGGTGGGTACTTTGTGAAGGTAAGCTACAAATTAATCAAGTCAGATGGAGTTTTAGACAAATTTCTTTTCTTAGACTACCAGATACTCAAAAGAGCTTAATTCACATTTTTGCAGAATGTTCCAATCTTCATATCATGGCTCCGCTACCTCTCTTTCAACTATCACACCTACAAACTCCTTCTGAAGGTGCATTACGGAGACATCATTCAACAAATAGACGGGATGAAAATAGATAGTGGCATAACGGAAGTTTGTGCCCTGGCAGGCATGGTTGTTGGCTACCGACTCTTAGCATACCTATCTTTGAGAAGGATGAAGCTTAAGTGAATAAGAATATATATATATATATATATATATATATATATATATATATATATATATATATATATATATATATATATATCATAAAAGACCAATACAAACAAGAATTGTCAAGATACAAGGCAGGCAGGCAGGCATGACTCATGAGGCCAGAACTTGTGAATTAATTTTCTCCATCTATAAAAAGTTGTAAATCAATCATTTAATAGAATTTAGCATAAAGAAGATTGTTAACTTCTGTTTTAGGGGTCTTAAAGTTGTGTTCTGATCAGAATAATGGTAATTTTTAAATTTGCATCATGAATTGTTCATATCTTATTTCTCCAAATTGCTGATTATATCAAATACAATCATCACTTCTCCAATTAATAGACATAATGGTGTTTGGATGAATTATCTAAAGAAGCTCAAAATTGTTGGGAAATAACATCGCAAAGAGAAAATAATCAGACGAGTTTGGTTGTTAAATCCACGGTCAGCAGCAAATAACTTCAGACCTTCCATGGAATAAAATATTGGGTAGCATCTCAGAATTATAGTCTGATAATAAAAATATTTATAAAAAAAGAAGAAGAAGAAGAGAAGTATAGGTGAAATTTGTTAAGCGCAACATTTTTAACAGTTTGAGATTTTTCTTATCAATTCATAACAAAGGTCATATTTTAAATAGAATTTATAATTATAGTTCAGAGGCAACTCTTGACGGTTAATCACACAATCAAATAAACTACCTAGGCTACAGCAAATTTTTATACAAGTGATCCACCCTACAATTTTGATCGAGTTGAATATAATTTGCCTTAAATTACTGATTTTTTTTTAGAGAGAGAGAGAGAGAATATGTTGACCAAATGAGGACATGTAACGACTTGCATACTAGAGACAGACTCAATTGTGAGAAAGGTGGTATTTATTTATTCATTCACTCACATACTTGTTACATCCAAAATAATAATTGAGAATAAGTTGACAAAATTTCCCAGTGTTCCCAAAATACCTCAATTGGATTCTTATGGCTACCAAACCCACCTGGAGACATATAGACTGAAGATGAATCAGATCTCAACTTGATGTTGATCTCAGATATCAGATGCAAGCTCCTGTCCTGTCTGTCATCAATCATTTTGAAATTTAACTTTTCATGCTAATGACCTAAACCAACCAAGTAGTCGAAGGAGAACAGCATCCAAAATGGGAGACTTCTGCTCAAGCCCTGGTAGAAGAAAATCAACTAAATAGGTAAAAATCTTCCAAGACGAATAGGGGGGTGATTCAACCATTTATAAGATACTAATTACGCGGAAACTCCATTTAAATAGTTTCATAAAAAAAGAACTCGTCAATTCTGCTTTCACCATATTACATATGGAGGTTCAATTTCAAACTTACCTAGGTCAGCAGCTACTCGATGAGCACACATTACTCCTGAAAAGGCTACAGCTATAACACCTTGTCCTGGAAAGCAACTATCCCCCACACAGTACAAACTATCAATAGCCTGCAAAATCCATTATACAGTCACAGTTCACACAATAATCTCTGATATAATAAAAACCAATTATTTATTATGCCATCCATGAAAGGTGATTCCACTTACAGTTGTATTGAACGGCATTCCTAATAAGCCCTTTGGAATTCCCCGTGGCATTGGTCCATAGGTACCACTATCACGAGCAAGGTAGCGCCTATGGGTCTTTGGTGTCCCTACCTGTAATTATTACCTTGATAAGAAATTTTATTATAAAAAAAAATACTTTTTCTTTAAAATTTGCAGAAAGCCTACGCAAACTAGTAAATCACCAACAATCATGAACAACTGAAAAAGTGCTTAAATTAGTTTTGATTCACTCCCATTTTTTTTGTAGCATGGTTTTATGACAAAAATGAATTTTGCAAATATGGACCAGGGATACAATGAGAAAGAGAAAGAGAGTTTAAACTCTCAAGGCAGAGAAAAGCAAGCTGGAAAAGGAATGACATATATCAAAAAGGCAATTATCGTATTTGGTATGAATGAGATTCTGCTTTTTATCCAGATAGGCTCTCCTATTTGTGATTCCATTATTTTCATAAATTTTGAACATCATGATGTGATTGCACTTAAAAGCAGATAAAAGGCCTATTGTACCAAAAATTCAAACCAGGCTTTCATTAATCTTGATCGCATGGGAACTAAGTAAATGATCCAACATAAAAGAAGATATAAAAAGAAAAAAGTTAAAAACTAAAGTCCAGGTACGATTTGCATAAGATAAAGTATCAAGGGGAAAAGAAGAATTGCATATGTAAGCTTCTTCTAGTACTATACGTCTATAAGGCAAAATTACGTTTACGAGATAATCTAAAAGATCAGGATGGGAATTTTCGAGGATATGGTAATAACATATACTTCTTCCTCGATTTAAGTAGAAGTGTCAATCTAAACTAATTAATAATGAAAGTGGGATAGGACTAGTACCTCCTTAAAAACAACAGAAGACCTGAGACCAGGAAATAGTTTCTTTTCCAGTCTGCTTATAATCTGGTCTGCCACGAGCTCCTTCTTTGACTCATAGTCCTTTTGAGAGATCCCCTAATACAGTGAAGACCAGCTTACTTTAGTTACAAATATTACAAAAATCCATAGCCAAATGGACTGAAAAAGGGAAAATATGAAGGAAAGCGACACCCATGCATAGGATATGAATAAACACCTGCCAGTCCTCTATGGAAGAAGTCGTAAATATGTGAAGAATATGGTTCCCTTCTGGAGCCAATGACGGATCGAGAATAGTTGGAATGCTCAGAAATATACTTCCATAAGGCTCCTCTAAATTTGACCAGTCATTCTGTACAATTATTAAAGAAAACAAATAGAATGTATTCCATCAGCATGCATGCGTAATCAGATCTTCGAAACTGAGTTGCAGAAGAATCTAAATACCTCGAGAATAAAATGGTGGCAATCTGTATCCGGTGGCAAAACATCAGCTTTAACCCCCAAGTGAATAGAAAGAAATGATGGGGCCTTCACATAGAGTTTCTGAAATCTTTCTTCTTCTGTAGGTAATTCTTCATGTTTTAGAAGTTTTCCTGTGATGTAAATAGGCAATCAGATTTTATAAATAGGCAATCACTAAGAGAGGCAGAGAAACCACTGTTTTTAAACATCAGAATACGACATTGAGCACAATTATTCATATATTTCATTATGCTTTCAGTGACGACTAACCAAAGGTATCCCATCTAGTAGCATTGGAAATTATGTTCTTAGCAAAGAACTCTCTTCCATTTGACAGCTGCACTCCTACCTAGAATACACAGATTAAATAACATAAAGGGAAGATTTATCTTTCTGCACATAATGAGGACAAAAATATTAACTCACATAATGATGACGAAAATAATAACATAAAGGGAAGATTTAACTCACGGCTTTTCCATTGTCAACTATAATCTTCTTAACATTTGCCTTGTAAAGTATTTCACTGCCCTGATCAACTAAACCTTTTGCTAAGGACTTTGCAATCCCACCAACCCCACCAACAGGATAGTTAATTCCCCCATAATGTCTGTCACATAGAACCTGACACAGGCCACAGGCTATTTATGAGAAACAAAATAAGAAGAAAGACAAGAGCAGTCAAAACTAGTAAAACACATTACCATGCTTGCATTGATCATCGGTGTCTGCAATGCATTCACTGTGCTCACAATAAAACACTGCAAGAACAACATTGAAGAAATATTTTAAGAGATCCTATGAGATGTGCCTCACGTGGATTCTAAAATCTATTAATAAACTGGATTTCAAAATCTGTATAAGAAATAATATCAACCTACCTCAGCATCTATGAAGGACAGCACCTGCTGATCTTTTATGAACTTTCGAGCTATGTCTCCAGCATTTTGAGGTAAATAGTAAGCTGCAAAGGGTATTGGTAGCATGTCAAATGGTTCGTACCAGGAGTTTTTGGCTTGGATTTAAGAAAACTTGTTGATTTAATAAAGTTGGAAGCATGAAAAACAAACTTGAATCACTAAAAATAAGAGGATGAATATGCAACAATTACCATCCACAAAGATGTACCAACATGACATTAGGATAAATAGACCACAAGAACCAGTTAGATTAAAAAGCTTTCATGATTTTGCGAAAAGAAATTATGGTAAAGATATGTGGTCATCTAATTCTACATAGCAACCCAAAGATTGTGAATATTTCATTAACGCACCACAATTGTTTTGGATTAAATCAAGTGACAATTCAACTGCGAAACTTAGCTGAACTGTGTATTGAACTATCGATGTATATAAATATATAATATAGCCATTTTTTTATTGCAATGTCCCTTCCGTAGTCAGAAAGTATGACGACCATTCTTCAGCAGTCAGATAGTAGCTCTTTTGTTAAATTAAACTCTTTGGCGTAATTACAGCTTGATGCAATTTTGTTTCTTCAAACTTCTATTAGCATCCCTTCGTAATGTATATTTATATTAACAGATGTATATATATTGAATCAGCTTACCATTGCCCAACCATAGTCTAACCCATTTTTCGAATGATATTCAAGAAAAGAATATTCTAGAAAATTTCGCCTACCCATTCACGCACAATGAAAATGTTAAGATTTATAAATACAGATGCTTGCCTGAAATATTAAATAAAGTAGACAAACAATTACCAAGAGTCAAGCATTCAGTAGGTTTTTTGAAAAACTGTCCGAAAAGGTAGATTGGCTCCTCAAGTGACTTCAATTCCAATGAGTTCAAGGCATTGAAAATCTGGAAAACAAGTACATAAATTAATATATATATTTTAGTCATTAAAAAGGTGAAAACACCTAGTGGGAAATGCAGTCACCTCAATTAAAACAGACCTTCCAGCATTCACCGTAGAATTTAAGTATTCCTTCCTTTTCATGTGGAAATTTACTTGTAAGTTCTGTAATGAATTCACTGTATTCTCTGTGTACTCGGACAGAAAGGTCACTGGGTAGATGGAAATGGACAGTGCTTGGATCAGGTATCACCTCCATCTTACATCCAACTGCTGCCAATGCTTGAGTTATCAAATTTAAATTTCCCTGGCAAAATACTAAAAGGAGTTATGGAGCCAAACACTCAATTACTCAACAATCACAAACAAGTAGGGGGAAATAACTAGAGGCCTGAATAAACATTGCAAATGTATATATGAGGATTAAAATAAAATTATAATGTAAAATGTAATATTTACATGGAAGTTGGATATTTTCTAGATAATAATTTATTCAACCTTTTAAGATTATGAATATCAATTATTTCATGCAAAAATAATAAGCATAAATTCACTTATCTACTCCAGAAGTAACTCAGTATGTCTTGGTGAGAAAACATGCTTAAGCCATAAACTTACAAGCTCCCCTAATCCGAATTTCACCAATAAAAGAAAATTGAAACCACAATTATTTCTTTGAAGTTGCCTAACATCATTACAAGTTTTGTTTAGTATGTATACCCCCACATTAGCTATTTGGTCTTCAAATGGGGCACTAGAGGACAAATGTTACTTCTAACAGGTATACACAGAAGCACATCTTACCAAATGTCATAACCATGGCTTGCATATGCAACCCCCTCTTATCATTTTGCCTCATTTTATATTTTGAAACTTCAATAAGTTCCAGAATAAATTTCTTTCCGTGTAATTGAAGGACAGCAGTAGCTCCAAGTTAAAACCTAAAAACTCATCATATGAATATTATACACACTCCGAGAAAGTATATAATACAGCAGATAGCTAGCAACACATAGAAGCAAAAAGAGAACATTCTTGCATAACCTGCTAACCCAACATAATGACACTGCGTATCCAGGGGATTTACATATGACACAATGTAATAAGTATAACCAACCTTTATATGACAAAGAAGGCACTTCCCGTGTATCATTACCCAATACTCTATTTTATTAAATTTTATAAGCAAAATATTTTTTAGGTACCGAACATTCTTCAGTCAATATACAATTGAACTGGCTGGGGTTACAACTGTTTTCTGTTTCTACCATAATTCTAATATAATACCCTTGGGATCCCACAAAAATGCATGGAATTAATCAGTAATATTTCAGTTCCTACTAACTAAAAATTAACATATAAATAATTCTATATGTGCCAAACAGAATTATTGATTACATAGCTAACCTTATCGCTGAAACCAAACATCACAGATGATCCAACATCAAATGTGAACCCATCCCTCTGGTAGAATCCAGAGCTCCCACCAGGAATCAGATACTTTTCTAGCACCAAAACTCGAGCTCCCTTCACAGCCAGTTGTGTTGCTGCAACCAATCCACCAATCCCAGACCCGATAACAATAGCATCGTAATAGATATTCCTATCCAATACTACACTTCCATCACTCTCCAATTCTTTATCTACATCCAGCACGGATTTCAACCTAAAACTGTAGTTTCTTTTACACCGATTCACCCCGTAAAACCCTAATTTCCTGTCACCTATTTCGTTACAATTAAAGTCTCGAACTTCTGAACAGGAAATTCTATGTTTCTGACATATGGGTCTGAAACTTCCCAATTCAACATTTTTGGAGTCACTGAAAAACTTAGAATTGTGAGACACTAAACTCATGTTGCCTATAAAATAGGAACTCCTGGATAATGGAGTTTCTAGGCAGTTAACAGACATAATTATGCTTTTAAGATTCTGAATGTGAAACTGGGCAACTGAAAGGATTTTTTTGGATGAAACATAAACTGGGTATTGAAATTTAGGGGGTCTTATGAGAGAGAGAAACTTTTGATAGTGCTCGACTGTGTTGTTTAGTGGTGTTTAAAAAAACATAGAAGTTGGTGGACCTTATGGATTGCGATGAAAGAGGGAGACTGGTTTTCTGGTTGATGAGGATGGGAAGGATTTAGCTCTACTGATGTTTTTGTAATTGGCAGACATTAAGAGTGAGTGGCCATGGGTTATTAGCATGATTCTGGTGTTGTAATATAGACGATTCCTCGAGTATACAAGACAAAAAGGAAGGGGGTGGATCGGTCGGTCGGCCTAATCGGAAAAATAAGACTACTCCATTCAACGGTTTTGGATAAAATGGATTTCATCCCAGGTGAGGTGAGAAAGAAAATATCAAAAGGAGAAATTGCATCATAATTTTTAGTATTAAAAAAAAGATTATTAAGCATTTATTTTCTCCGTCATCAAAAAAATGTTTGAAGTATAAATTTACATAAATTAAGAAAATGAGAGTGTAAATTATGTATTAATTTTGCTAATAGCGTGATATAAATCTTAATAATATAGCAAACTTCAGTCCTTTTGACACATCAAAGAAAATATGTTAAAATCTCTATTAATCCACATCAAAATAATTCTAAAATTTATATTGAAAAATTTATTTATATATAAATTGTATTTTTTTATTTAAATTTTGATACTTAATATCTTATTTAATATTAATTAATTTTAAAATTAAATAAAATAACATATGTCAAAATTTAGGTTGGGGTGACCGAGCATGTGGTGTTCTTAATGTTAAATGGCATCTATCTTTTCTATGTAAGAATATGCCGCCTAGGTGTCCTCCTCCGTACAAAACGCACCCAATCCTCCATCTTCATGACTTTTGTCTCGTCACTCAAATGATAATCGATCCTATCCGCTGACAACCAAAACAATTATTATTTTGTTTGCCTTTTAAATATTTTGGTTGTCTAAATATATATGGAGTAGTATATTATTCTGATTTCTGGGCTAAGAATTTGGATCCAATACTCTTCTCAATCCTTGTCATTCACAACAATATTACTACATACCCACCCTCAACTTCTACCGGTTAGATTTTTCACTTTTCATTCGTGCTACAACATCAACCTTTCATTTTTTCTGGTAAGTGTTCGCTCTCATATTTTTCTCTACCGGAAGTTGTAGTTTTATTCTTCTATTGGTGGTTGGTTTTGGATTATTGTGTTTTCCCGATCTTGGAAATATGTAGTATTGCTTATTTTTGGTCGTAATCAGTACAATTTTAATTCAATTAGAATTTAGATTTGCTAGATAGTAGCTCAATCCGAGAACCAAAATGTGCAAATACGAATGTAATCTGCCTCCAGTTTGATGATTCGCTGTTCGAATTCAAGTAAAGGATTGCTATGTTTTATTTTTGTTTCCTTTCCGGATATGTACCATTGGAAGCCAGTTTTCTCGGATAGGCAAGTGCTGGAAAGGTTGGAGGGTGGATGGAATATACTCTGGATAAATTTCTTTTAATGGTACTTGTTTATTGATAATAGTTTTGTTAACTAAAGTAACTAATAGGAGGGGTAATTATGATTTAATGAAAATACTGTTGGTAGCTGACAATAACACTAATTGTGAGTTTGGTATATATCAAAATGTTTTTTTTAGTAAGGTTACATGTTCTTTGGGTGGTAAAGAAACGAGTTGCCCTTGAAAAGACCAACTAGATATGAAGTTGTTAAAATGGAGAGCAATACAATAAAAGATGTTACGGATGTACATGCAAGTTCAAAGCTAGATACACTGAGTTACTGGGTGTAAATCCCTTTATCCTTTCCAGATGAGGTGTACACTGCTAGATTCATATTGCTTTCAACTGTATTCCTAACTGAAAACATGGATAGTTGTGGTACTAGCTTTTGGTTTGGACCTTGTCTAACTTTTGAGTCTATCATAAGATGAGCATTTGATGTAGCTTTGTGTTGATTCTTATCTGTGGCTTTTTTACAGCTTGTTTCTGACTTCAATATTTATGCAATTTCACATTTCAGCATGTGGGTATCTGCAACACATGAGTTTTCTTTGGTAATTTTGCTCCCTTAGGCGCATGATATTTATTGTCACCTGGCAAGGTTTGTAGTTGACACTCGTTACGTATACTGAACTTGCTCGTTATGGCTTGACTAATAGAAAGTTTAGGGGGCTGAGAAGCTGTTACTTGCTGCTTGCTGTCTACTTCGCGAGCCTTCACTACCCAGTTCTGTAACTTCCCTTCTTTCGTCCGTCCACGAGGATGTAAAAAGAGAGAAAGGGGCGGCTATCTAGCGGGAGTCGTTTCGGTTGTATGCCAAGAGATTCCTATGGACAAGGGGACAAGTGAATCATCACTTTTGGGCGCAGGCAGCCCTCTACCATCTATCCCATTGCATTCTATCGTCTCGTATTGTACTGTACCTTATCACTTTATCAGACCAGATACATCTATTGAGTGAGAGAAAGGGAGAAAACTCTAAAAGTTGAAAATTGTCCAAGTGGTTTACAGCTTGAAATTAATCGATAGGCTGAAAATTGATGAGTGGTCGATAGGTTGAAAATTGTTTCTACAACTTGAAGCATTAATAACATTGGCTCGTCTGCTTCTTTTGAATGTTGACACCAGCCAACTTAGATTTATCGCTAAGCAATTCCATACATATATTGGAGGGGTGTTCTATGCAGTTAGTTATTACTTGGATTATGCAATGGTTTTAGTATAAATAACCTTATGCACTAGTTCTTATCAGAACCAAAAGTACGTATATTATGCTTTACTCCAGAAAGTCTTTATATTATTGATAATCATATATATTGTCAACAGGTTAGGGTGACATAAGAAAAATCATGAATCTGCTAACTAGTGCTCCTCGCCTCATGATAGTTTCTGATCTTGACCATACAATGGTGGGTATCTTTGTCGTTACTTGCTATAATCTATGCTGCTGCAATGATTTAATGGGGAAGTTGCTTTGCAGGTTGATCATCATGATCCTGAAAATCTTTCTTTGCTAAGGTTTAATGCCCTATGGGAAGCCAAATATCGTGTTGATTCTTTGCTAGTGTTCTCAACAGGAAGGTCACTTACTTTGTACAAGCAGTTGAGGAAAGAGAAGCCCATGTTAACCCCTGATATTGCTATAATGTCTGTGGGAACTGAAATAACATATGGGAATTCTATGGTGCCGGATGATGGTTGGGTTGAAATTTTAAATCAGAAATGGAATAAGAGCATAGTCTTGGAGGAAACAAGCAAGTATCCTGAACTTACTCTTCAGGTATAGTTTTTACACTGTAGATTTCTGTTCTTGGGAACTACTCTTCTTAGACACAAGCATCTGTATTTTTATGTACTAATCATGTGTTGAAATTTGAAAAGAAATTGACGTGATGAACCGCTTGAGTTTTTTTTTTTTGTATCTAAAATCTTTGTATAGTTGTAATTTTTGGGGTAATGCAGTCTGAAACTGAGCAACGACCGCATAAAGTTAGCTTTAATGTTCAGAATGACAAGGCTCAAGAAGTAACAAAGGCTCTTTCTGAGTGTTTGGTAAAACGTGGGGTAAGATTGACTTCTATGCACCTTTTTTTTTTGTGGGTCAATTCTTAAGAGTTTTGATATTATTCCTTTTTATTTTGCTGAAATAAATGAAGTTTTACAGATTATGCGTTGTGTTTAATAAGAAGCTCCTTTGTTTTCCTTATGATTCATTTTTTGCTTTGTTGGTGTTTAGTTGGATGTCAAAATAATTTACAGTGGAGGGATAGATTTGGATATACTGCCGCAAGGTGCTGGGAAAGGGCAAGCTCTTGCTTATTTGCTTAAAAAGTTAAAAGCTGAGGGAAAACTACCTAAGAATACTCTTGCTTGTGGTGATTCTGGCAATGATGCTGAACTTTTCAGCATTCCAGAAGTATATGGTGTAATGGTTGGTGGTCCACCTACTTCATCGTCAATTTTTTGTCTTCTAGATGAAAATTTCCGACTTTGTTCATGACTGCTTCCTTATAAATAAAAATATTCGTTTTACAGGTGAGTAATGCCCAGGAAGAATTGTTGCAGTGGCATGCTGCAAATGCTAAAGGCAACCCAAATATAATTCATGCAAGTGAGAGGTGTGCAGCGGGTATTATACAAGCCATTGGTCATTTTAGCCTGGGCCCGAATATATCACCTAGAGATGTCACAGACCTGTCAGACACTAAGTTAGAGAAGTTTGATCCTGCTTACGAAGTAGTGAAATTTTACTTGTTTTTCGAGAGATGGAGGCGCGCTGAGGCTGAGAATTCTGAGATTTATTTGACTAATCTGAAAGCAGTTTGTGTATGTATATGCCTTGTTATCTTCAGTTAACACTTTTATATGCTTATACCATATGTACACTTGGATGTATCATGTTGAATATTACTTTACATCTACTAGATTATGAATTGAATTCTTCTTACAAAAGTTCACGTGGAAGGCAGAAAAATAACTCTTAAAATACTTTCATCTTAGGTATATCTCAGGCTCATTAAGATTTGATGTGTAGAAATGGAAGTTTAACATTTATAATTGGTATACTTAAGAAAATAAAATGAATCTCAGTACTGTTGCATATGGTATCCTAGTCTTATGGAAGATGATCTTACTAGAAGAGTTGGAGGTGCCGCTTACATTTTGATATGTATTGTTTAGTTTGATTAGTTCAGTTTAGATAATAAACTCGCATGAGAATAAAGATGAGAAAAGTTAAAATTATTCTAAAGAGTATGCAACTTAAAGTGTTTATCTGGGCAAATATTGGTCATGTGCTGCCATACTGCTAGTGGTAAAAGAAGAAGATATATTCATTTTAAAGTTCAGAATGTGGTCAAAGTTTAAAGTATATGTATGTGCAGATTATCTGTATGTAGTTGTGTGTTATAGATGTGCGGTTTCTATTTTACTTATTAGTTCTTTTTCAAAGCATTTGTTCCGTAATACTTCCTATCTTTGTATTTTTGGCCTTGGCTTGAAAACCCTGTTTAACTTTGACCCGTTTAACTTTCTTACCAAGCTTCTTATTTTGGTCTTGCAGGGTCCATCTGGTTTTCTTGTTCACCCATCTGGTGTTGAGAAACCTCTTCGTGACTGCGTAAATGAGTTGAGACAATGTTATGGAGACAAACAAGGGAAGAAATTTCGAGTTTGGGTGGATCAGGTTCTTCCCACGCAGATTGGTTCAGACACATGGCTGGTGAAGTTCAAGAAGTGGGAGCAGTCTGGTGAGATACATTTTCTTACCTCCTAGTCTTTCTTTTCTCCGCAACCTGCTGTATTTTGTTCAACCCCGTTAATTTACTTGACGTCATGATTTATTTAATACTAGTTTATTTTCATAGGTATTCTCTGTGGAGCTTGTTTTCTTTTCTATTTGTTTGATATTTTTACTGTACTCAAGTTGCAAATAATTGAGTCAACAATTTATCTCTAAACATTGGAGTCACCAAAAAACTGAAGTTTTCTTTATCAGAGTTAAATATGTGGTGAATTTCTTTATCAGGGTTGGAGCCACCCTTCAAGTATGATGGCCATTACCCAGTTTGGCTTGAGACAAAATGAGTTGCTTTTGTTAAAATTTTAGTTATTGTAATAGTGAAAGTGCATTCAATGTAACTTTGACCAACATTCCTTAATAATAAGCTCTGTCCCCAACAAAGCAAGGAAAATAGAATTATACTCTGCTTTTCTAGTAAGTATTGTACATATGAATGTGAAGAGGAAAAGTATGTAGAATGAATTCCTAAAAGAAAATAAAGAAAGACGATAGAGAACTGAAGATAAGAGTTTATCCATTTCATTGGAGTGCTTTGTTTGGGAAGATTTAGTTTTTTTACTGTTTTGCATGCCCTTTGATTTTTTAGAAAGAGCAGTTCAAGTATGAAAATGCAATTTCTCTAGAAGATAGCTTCATTTATTTGCGAAATTTTTGTTGGTCAAAGTGAGGAAGTGGCTACTTCAAAAAATTGAGGAATAAGTTTCCCATTGCTTAAACCCTCGGGGTGATTTTGCTTGTTTTTTTTCCCTTTCTTTTTCTCATTTCCCACACATGCTGTCAGGTCAAAGCACGTAGTTGGACAGGCGCTAAAATCAAATCTTCTCTTTATGATCAGGACACAACATTCAAACTAACATAAATAGGATTGAACCCCAACATATACTTTCCAGATAATCTACAGAACCAATAATTAAAAACCATTTACTTGTATAATAATTCACAAATGGGGTTACTTCACGCCTCTCACATGTAGCTCTGCTCCTGCTGGTGCAACTTGGAATACTTGACTATATAGTAAACGTGCCATTGGTGCTTTATTTCATCATTTGAATTACTGTATCTTTTGTGTGTGAAATTTAAAACGTTACCATCTTATGCAAGTTCTAAAACATCTTATCAAATGACCAGCTCTCAAATTTGTGCTAATTAATAAAAGTTGCACTTCAACTAGGCGGCCATATTTGCTATTATATGTTTCAGTTTGTTTATGCTTTATAGCAATTCTAAAAATTCAAGTCTGCCATCTTTTCCGTAGTAGTAGTACATCTACCAAAGTAGTAATATTGATTGACTCACTATATTGCCATTGCCATATAGTTTTATGCGGCCATATTTGCTATTTTATATGTTTCAGTTTGTTTATGCTTTATAGCAATTCTAAAAATTCAAGTCTGCCATCTTTTCCGTAGCAGTAGTACATCTACCAAAGTAGTAATATTGATTGACTCACTATATTGCCATTGCCATATAGTTTTGTCAGAATAACTGCTGCATCACTGATATTGTGCTACGTACTTGACAAGTTATTATGCTTCCCTTTCATGACATAATCTCTCTGGCAGTAACATGTTCTATTTGAGTAGACGATCACAGCTTTTTTATTTTACATGGTTATTCACCTTGATTGGAACTGTCACCGGAGAAGGGAACAAGGAATTTTTAAGATTTATTCAAGTAAAAAATTTAACATGTTCTAGCATTAGCTGCTGTGTAATGACTTGTCAACTCATGTAGGTGAGGAGCAGTATGGCTGCCTGACTACAGTTTTATTAAGTTCGAAGGTAAGATTTGAGGTTTTGCGAATAAAACCAAAAAAAATTGTTAGCGTTTGTTACTGAAATTCTTAATTGTTTCCCCTAGGAGGTGAGTGTTTCGGAAGGGCTCACTTGGCTCCAAGTGCATCAGACTTGGTTGAGTGGAGCTTCGCCAAATGACGACTCAATTTGGTTCTTCTAGGTTGTGACAGGGCTAGACTTTGAGGTCCGTTTTTTACTTGAATAAATATATAATAATATGGTTATAATAATGTTATATTATCCTTCTGAAGATTCATGGTCAACCCCGTGAAGAGGGCTTGCTAGTTTCAATGTAGTGAAGTATAATGATTGTGGTTGGTTGATAATTCATATATTTGTATTTCTGATGTCTTTATATGGAAAGAAAATCCTTTTGTTGTTTTTGTGTTTCATAGGGTGTAGTTATTCATTAGGCAGCTGAAGTATATATATATATATATATTTGTCTGGAAAAGGATATCAACATCTGTTTACTTCCATCCATTTATTATTAAAGATGGGAAACTGAAAATGAAGTATAGGAATAGGAATAGGAATAGGAATAGGAATAGGAATAGGAATAGGAGGGAAATGTATTTGTTAAATTATTACTACTCTCACTTTGGTTGTCCCAGATATAGGCATATGTATCTACCTACTCTACTCTATTCTTTTCTCGTTTTTTTTAATTGCTTGCTGCTCTGCCCTGCCCTGCCCTGCCCTGCCCTGCCCTGCACTTGAATCAGTTAAGTAGATATATTTTAGTCGCAATACATGACAGTCTGGTGTGGTGCCTTCAATTCCTAAGCTTGCACCTATTAAAAAACGTCAGTAGGATTTTACTGATGCATATCTCACTTGGGGTGGGTCAGAGGTGGTCCCTCAGGATGTTTTGTTTTAAATTAAATGATACAATGATAATGTTAGGTGTAAGTTAACTCCCCAGTCTGAAATAATTTAATATGTATCTAACCTCTCAAAATTACAAAAACGTTGAAATCTTGATGATATAAATATAAAATTAATATTTTTACATGTTAAAATTCTATTTTCATACAAAAAACGTTGATATCATAATGATATAAACATAAAATTAATATTTTTACATGTTAAAATATTATTTTTATACGAGTTTTTTTTCTATAAAAATGGAAATTACTATTATTGTGAAAATATTAATTTTTTAGGTCTCCGAGTCCCTATAAATATTGTTTAGGAGTCCAAAGACAGCAACTGACCGGTCCATTGCCGGAGGGAGGTGGGGGCCACTCCGGTTATCCAAACCTGTATATATTCTAAGGCACTTACTCTTTTTGTTTTAAAATTATAAACAATTTCTTAAACCACTAACTCAATAGTATCTTTTTAAATTATCTTATGGACCGTTTATTTATGATTGAATATATCTAAATAATTAAATTGGTCAGATGGTTGAGCTAAATGACTAAGTTAAATTTTTTTAACTGAATGAACAGCTGAATAAAATAAAAAAATTTAAAAAAATATTAACTATTATATTAAGTAATATTAAATAAATTTACAACAACTTTGAATTTTTAGTCCATCACAGATCACACGTACGGTCTACAAATCTTTTTCTCTAGTTATTGTTGGATTATACCAGCTAGCTTTGTGTCTCCACATCTGACAACTCGATTGGATATCTCGACTCGAGCTTTCGAGAGTCAATTCTGTTACCATATAAAGCAATTCGAGTCAAATTTTAAGTCTGAATTTAATCAAATTCATCTAAACAAAATCTTAAATCACTGGCCTAATACTATCTTCTTGGGTCATTTTAGTCTAGCACATGTTCACCCAAAAAGTCATGACTGAAACTACTATTGATAGTAACTTAATTCTTTATATATAAACAAATTTTTTTCATATTTTTGACGTGAGACTAAGGTGTTACATTAAACTTCAAATTGATGTTTTAATTAATGCAATTATTATAATTATATAATACTCCCTATGTTTTATATTATTTTTATCGTTGTTGACTTTTTAAAATTTTCAGAGATTTTTAAACTCGAAATTAAGATAGATTTTTTTAATTGTAATTAATACAATAACAAATATTGTAAACAATCTAAAAATTATTATTTATTGTTAATTTTATTATTTTATAATTTTTAACAGACGTCTCTATTTTAAGTTTGAAAATGTTTCAAATTAACTTTGAAAAGTTAATAATACAACACCTTTTAACGTAATAAAATTTAGGCCGAAATAAAAGGTGAAAACAATGCGTATAATTGCGTGAGATGTTATATAAAATTATGTCATTTTATATAATTAAATATATATAAAAAATGCACTTCTTCTCATAGTCGTATAAAAAAATATTTAAAAAAATTGAAAAACAAAATGAAAATGAACCCTACGTGAATCGAACACGCAACCTTCTGATCTGGAGTCAGACGCGCTACCATTGCGCCAAGGATCCGATTTATAATTTAAACATTAAATATGTTAGTAGTTCAAATAGTATGGGAATCCATTTCGAAGTTTAGAAAATTAAAGTCAGTATGAAAGGTTTATTATATAGTATTCATATTTATTGCAACTTAATATTGTTAATTAAATATTTTTAATGCAATTTGAGTGTTATATATCTTTATTAATAAAGCGGTTTCATGAATGGTTGATGTTTGATGTAGTTTGGTAACAAAATTTATTACAAATTTTATGATATTATTATTTATTTTTAATTTTTTGATTTAAAACTAGCTCATGATCATGTGCGAAAGAAAGATTTATAAAATTATTTTATTTTTTATATTATAAAATATTGATATAGTAATTATAATATAATCAAATATAATTATTTCCAAGAACATGAGTTTTAAAGAACACTAACTAAATAAAAAATATATATGTCAATAAGATATATATAGAGAGAGAGAGAGCAAGGATCAAGTGCATACCCCTTATCTTACTCACCCACGCTCACCCCACTTTAGGCGACGATTTCGGTCATACAACCGTCGTCTATACTTTTAGCGACGCTATATGTTGTCCGTCGCTAAAAGTATAGACGACGGTTGTATGATCGAAACCGTCGCCTAAAGGGGGTGAGCACGGGTGAGTAAGATAAGAGGTATGAACTTGATCCGGACCGTATATATATATATATAGTGATAAGTATATAATTATATGTAATAGAATATAAATAAGAAAAATTGAAATGCAATAAAAAGATGAAAAAATAATTTCTTTTTATTTTTCTTAAATTTTAGTTTCGAATGACAATTATTGATCAAACTTGAGAGACTATTTTATACTATTTATTGTTATATCTTATTATTTAATCCTCCAAATTTTTTAGAATATCTATTTTAACTCTATAATATTTACACGTGTTCATCGGACGCTAGCTAGTATATATAAACTTTTTTTAAAAAAAAATTATTTATTGAATTTCCTCATCAATTGCACCGAATCCAAATTCTGGGAGACTGAATTTGGTCTGATATTCACCCGAAGTGTTGTGGGTTAAGTGTCTTCGTAATAAATTTTTTTAATAGTTATAGATACTTAGGTTATGTAAAAATATATATTACAATTATTTTCATAAAAGTATATATTAAAATTAAATATTAAAAAATAAATTATAATAATAAATAAATAAAGAAGCCGGAGGCCTGGCTTGATGTAAACAATTTTTTGAATTTTTTTGGCTTTTCCTAAAATGTCTTTCAACTTTTCATATAATTTTTATTTTGTTTTTTATATACTCCCTCCGTCCCATAGTTATAGGCTAATTTTTTATTTTGAGATGTCCCAATATATAGGCTACTTACTATTTATAAAATTTAGTTGGTTCATTATTTTACTTTTATGCCCTTATAATAAATATTCAACCATTACTCTCTTTTTTTTGAAGAAACAATCATTATTTTTATCACCACATTTAATATTGTTGTATTTTCAATAAAAGAATTCAACTTTTTAGGCTTTACTAGTTTAACATATTTTGTGTATAAAAGACAATTGTACCAACAATCAATGAAGTTAAGAGTTCCAGTGTTGTAAGTAAGGAGTAATTAATTTATTCATTAATTCCATATTAAGGGGTATATGTAGAAAATTTCTATTAAAAATTGTTATTTAAATTGATTTTCTTAAACTATGTGCCAAAAGAAATCAGCTTATAACTATGGGAGTATTAATTTTTAAATTTATTTTTCTATGTAGTCTTTTAAATTTTAAATAATTTTTATTTAATTCTACGTAATTTAGACACGCGATGTGGACACCAGATACAAGTATATGGATGAAGTTAATTAACTTCATGGTAAGTTATTTAATTGACCAATACAATATTAACACGTCACCTCCCAACCTGTGTGTTGACGTTGTATTAGTCAATTGATTAAAATTAACTTCATATTAACCGCTCTCTAAGTATATATAATGTTAAGAAGGTATAATTGGGATTTGACGGTTTATAAAAAAATCAAGAAAAAAAAATAATACTACTATCACATAAAAGTACATACCACATAGCATTCATGAATTTGTTGTTTACATGACTCACTTAACTCGTACAAAAAATTTATGGGTGTCACTCATACAGTATATAATAGTAACATTATTGAAGGAAAAAAATAGTTGACAATTCCGCCTAAAACTCTATACTAATAAACCACAACATGTTTTCCACGCGCATTTAGAATAACATTTTCATGTGTAATATTAAAAAGGCCTAAATATGGATTAATATTTTTAATTTTTAATATTTTTTAATTTGAAAATTGTCTCCTTAATTTTTTTAATTAAATAATTAAATTTTTTATTTTTTCAACTTTGAGGATTGTCTTTTCAATTAGTAGTTTAAATTTTTAATTTTTTTTATTTTGGGATTGTCTTCTCAATTTTTTTAGTAAGAATTTAATTTTTAATTTTTTATAATTACGTCTAATTGATAGTGTCATATTGATGAAATAACAGAGATATGTGACTAAAAAATATTTATATGTAATATTGAATTTTATTTTAACATTTATTCAATTCATTTTTTGTACTAAAAAGGATAAATATATGTCAAGAAAGATAGATTAGAGTCCACACACTAACGAAGCCACCTTAAAAGGTAGGGTGTCAATTGACTCCGCTAGAAAAAAAAAATTATTTTACGATATATGATAAATGTGACGCCCCCAAAATTAGGTATACATCACCCATCTTGGGTCGCCAGATACATGGTACAGAATTCAAATACAACTTACTAATACCACTGTCGTGTATAATACGACAAAATACAACTGTGAGTTTGAATACAATAATTGTCTACTAGAGATCATACAAATTCAAAAGGAGTCCTCAATACAATTATTGTCACACTATTTCACAGAATAGTGAGGACTACTAATGCTATCCTCTGGACCATTACTCCGTTCCCCGACTCGTCCCTGCTATGTTCTCATTTCCTGAAGAGAACAGTGAAAGAAAGGGTGAGCTCAACTAGCCCAGTAAGAAATATTATGACTAAGATAATGCAGAATAAATTATCGTTAGCCTTCAACAGTATTAAACTGATCAAATATAACAACATCAAGTTTAACAGCAGCGGATCAAGCAATCCATTAAAAGAGTTAAGTAGAGAATAGAATCTACTATCTTTTATGATTTAAAAAGTTTTTAATCACTTTTATCGCTGAGACTCAGCTTAATAAATAATCCACATCATCCCTGCACTACGGCCAAGGATACTCATTAGGGTCACGACCACAAATTCCATGCACTACGGGCCAAGGATATTTGTGTATTCATCAATGGTCATGATCATGCCAACAACTGTCCATCAATGCACTACGACAAATGAGACTTTTACCACATCATTTGTAACATTTCGGTCATGATTACACCGAATAATCCCTGGTCATAATCATACCAAGTCCATCCATGCTCTACAGGCCACAGATGACTTTCAAAAATATAAATAAGAGGATGATGACAATGATATAAGAATTCAATAAAACAAGTCCAAGAATTATTTTATCCAGGAATTATTAACGTCCAAATTGTCAACACGATACTATTTTGTGGTGTAAAATTCAAGAATGATCAGAAGAATATTTCCATGAAAGGATACTGGATGAAGCGCAAATGTCAAGGATATTAAACTAATTTCATGGAGTATAGAAATCAAAGTTTTATCCAACTGAGTATAATAAATAATGGAATAACAAAAGAAATCACCATGCATGCGATAGACCGCACAGACAGGTTATTCCAACAGAATAATAATAATGGAACCAGGTCAGGTGAAATTCACACCGACAGGATGTTCCAACAGAATAATAAAGACGGAACCAGGTCCGGTGTAAAACACACAGACAGGATGTTCCAACGGAATAATAATAAAGACGGAATCAGGTCCGGTGTAAAACACACAGACAGGATGTTCCAACGGAATAATAATAAAGACGGAACCAGGTCCGGTGTAAAACACACAGACAGGATGTTCCAACGGAATAATAATAAAGACGGAACCAGGTCCGGTGTAAAACACACAGACAGGATGTTCTAACAGAATGATAGAAGAATGTCACCGAGTATAGGATAGACCGCGTATACAGGTTATTCCAACAGAATAATAAGAAATGGAATAACAACAGTTCTCTTCATGAATAAGAAAGAATAACACCCCTTACCGTAACAGAAACTGGATATGGGAAAAGAAAAGTTAAGTAGCAGAAAGCTTTTCTTCTATCTCTCTATAGTTTCTCTCTCTAGAGTTCAGTGAATTCGTAAGAAAATAATGAAGGAATGAGCTTCTATTTATAGGAAAATGGAATGCATAGTAACTAATCCATGAACGGTCCAGATTAATTTACTTTAATCTGACGGTCCATATTTAAAGAAAAATCTTTTAAATAAAATATAATATATTCTATTTATATAAAAAGATTTTTACTATGCAAACACTATGCAACACTATGCAAAACACTATGCAACATTATGCATAATAAAATATAATATATTCTATTTATAAAATAACTTTAATAAAGTATTCTGTTTTATATAAAAAGATGTTTCCGTTTTATTACGTTAATAATACGAATAAAACAAAACGTCATTATCGCTATAATAATTCATATTATTAATCGACAATAATTGAATCAAACTGAGCGACTTCTCACATAAATATCAATAATCAATACCGTGTGCTACTATGCAACAACGCGTATTACTGTACTTTTACTACCCAGTAGTTCAACAGTATCAACGGTAAAACTTCCGCCGTTATTTTTAATAAAATATTTTTGTCGTTTTCTCAATCCGACAATAATTCTGTTGTGGGGTCCACCAATAATTTTGCCGTCGTACGAATATTCCCCGACAAAAAGAATATTCCCCGACCAAACGAATATTTTATAACAACTTGCGTATTTTGCAAAATTTATAAATATTACCCACAACTATAGCATTATATCAAATTTCTTCCATAATATTCAAAAATAATAATTATAAAAAATTCATCTTTATTTATAAAAATTGGGGTCTTACAACCTCCCCTTCTTATGAAATTTCGCCCTCGAAATTAGGGTACGTACCTGGTATGTCGAAGAGGTAAGGATACCTTGATTTCATTTCAGATTCTAACTCCCAAGTCATTTCCTCAACATCGTGGTTTCTCCACAAAACTTTGACTTGAGGTATAACCTTGGTGCGTAAAATATGTTCCTTCTTATCCAAGATTTGAACAGGAACCTCTTCATACGTTAAATCTTCCGCTATTTCGTCCGGTTCTAACTCAATAATGTGGTTCGGGTCTTTCACATATTTACGTAGCATGGATATGTGAAAAACGTTATGAACACGAGACATACTTGGCGGTAAATCGAGTCTATAGGCCACAGTTCCTACTCGATCGAGGATTAAAAATGGGCCGATGAATCGAGGATTGAGCTTTCCTCTCTTTCCAAATCTCGTAACTCCTTTCCATGGAGCAACACGTAACAACACATGATCTCCTATATCGAATTCCACGTCCTTTCGATGAAGATCAGCATAACTCTTTTGTCGATCTTGTGAGGTTTTTATACGTTTCCGGATCGTTTGAATCTTTTCCGTAGTCATACGTACCAAATCTGGTCCCAACAACGTTGCTTCACCCACCTCATCCCAACATACTGGAGAACGACACTTTCTTCCATACAACGCCTCGAACGGAGCCATGCCAATACTTGCTTGATAACTGTTGTTGTAGGAAAACTCCACCAATGGTAAGAACTTGTCCCAACTTCCCTTGAAATCAAGGACACAAAGTCTTAATAGATCTTCAAGAGTTTGAATAGTCCTTTCTGACTGTCCGTCCGTTTGAGGATGATATGCCGAGCTAAATCGTAAATCTGTGCCCATAGCTTTTTGCAAACTAACCCAAAATCGCGAAGTGAATCTTGGGTCTCGATCAGAAACTATGGATACTGGCATACCATGCAATCTTACAACCTCGTTTATGTACATACGAGCAAGACGTTCAAGTGTATAAGTTTCTCGTATCGGTAAGAAATGAGCAGACTTGGTCAATCTATCAACAATGACCCAAGTCGCATCTATGCCTTGAGAAACTTTGGGAAGACTAGTAACGAAATCCATGGTAATGTGCTCCCACTTCCATTCTGGAATTTCAAGTGGTTGCAATGGTCCTTTTGGTATTTGATGCTCCGCCTTGACTCGTTGACACATTAGACACCTTGAGATAAAAAGCGTTATCTCTCTCTTCATATTGCCCCACCAAAATGTATGTCGAAGATCATGATACATTTTGGTACTCCCAGGATGGATTGCAAACGGTGTGTTGTGCGCCTCCATCATGATTTTATACTTTAAATCAGGGTCGTTAGGAACACAAAGTCTGGAGTTGACTCGAAGTATTCCTTCTTCATCGATTCTTGCTTCCGGTATCGCACCTTCTTGTACTTTCTTCCTCATACGCATCAGCTCCGGATCTGTAACTTGAGCAGCTTTAATTTTATCAATTAAAGTCGGTTCTACTCGTATATTCGCCATCATAATGTGGGTCCTTGGAGTCTTTATCTCTATCTCCATCCTTTGCAAGTCATCCAAAATGGGCCTTTGCGTTGACAATATTGCACTCGCACCCGCATATGACCTTCTACTCAATGCATCAGCTACTACGTTCGCTTTTCCAGGATGGTATTGGATGGTATGATCATAATCTTTCAACAGTTCAAGCCAACGTCGTTGTCGCATGTTGAGTTCCTTTTGAGTGAAGAAATATTTGAGGCTTTTATGATCCGTAAAGATCTCCACTTTCTCCCCATACAAGTAATGCCTCCAAATTTTAAGTGTGAAGACAACAGCTGCTAACTCTAGGTCATGAGTAGGATAATTTCTCTCATATTCTTTGAGTTGTCGTGAGGCATAGGCTATGACTTTCCCATGTTGCATGAGAACACATCCTAACCCTTTGCCCGAAGCATCACTGTAGATGACAAATCCCTCCGAACCAGATGGTATTGTCAGAACAGGTGCTGAAATGAGTCTCCTCTTGAGTTCTTGAAAACTCTTCTCACATTCCTCGCTCCAACCGAACTTTGTATCTTTCCGAGTCAGCTGAGTTAGTGGAGTAGCGATTCGAGAAAACCCTTCTACGAATCTCCGATAATAACCAGCTAAGCCGAGAAAGCTACGTACTTCGGTCACTGATTTAGGTTGCTCCCAGCTTTGAATAGCTTCAATCTTTGCTGGGTCAACAGATATTCCATGATTTGATACCACGTGCCCAAGGAATGCTACTTCCTCAAGCCAGAACTCGCATTTCTTCAACTTGGCATAAAGCTTGTATTCACGAAACTTTTGGAGTATTAGCCTCAAGTGTTTCTCATGATCTTCACGGCTTTTGGAATAAATAAGGATGTCATCAATAAAGACGACCACAAAGTGATCCAAATATTCCTTGAATACTCGGTTCATCATATCCATGAAGGCAGCAGGAGCATTAGTCAATCCAAAGGACATGACTAGGAATTCATAATGCCCGTACCGAGTTCTGAAAGCCGTCTTTGGAATGTCATCGGTTCTAATCTTCAATTGGTGATATCCGGAACGAAGATCAATCTTTGAAAAGAATTTGGCTCCTTGCAACTGGTCAAACAGGTCATCAATACGTGGCATGGATACCTATTTTTGATGGTGACATGATTTAACTCCCGATAATCAATACAAAGTCGCATACTCCCATCTTTCTTCTTCACGAATAGAACAGGAGCACCCCAAGGAGAAGTACTAGGACGAATAAAGCCAATGTCTAACAATTCCTGCAGTTGAGTCTTTAACTCCTGAAGTTCAATAGGAGCCATTCGATATGGGGCTTTGGAAATGGGTTTTGTACCGGGTTCAAGGTCGATACAAAATTCAATTTCACGCTCTGGGGGTAGGCCAGGAAGTTCTTCAGGGAATACGTCAGGGAATTCATTAACAATAGAAATATTATTCAGAACTGACGTATTTTTGTTTAGATCTGTGACATGAGCTAAGAAAGCTTGACATCCGTTTTTCAATAAACGAATAGCTTTATGGCTTGAGATGACAGTGATTGATTTTAATGGTTTGGTTGCTTGAATTCGCATAATAGGTCGATTGGGAATATGAAAGCTAACAACCTTACGGAAACAATCAATTTTTGCATTATGAGTAGTTAACCAATCAATCCCTAGAATTACATCAAATGCAAGTATTTTTAATGCAATAAGATCGACAGGTAATGCGTGGGTACCAACTTGAACCAAACAAGACTTATAAACCGTGGATGTAATGAACTTTTCTCCCAACGGAGTTTCCACAGATAAGTCAAAGTCTAATTTCTCCGGAGTCAAATTTAATCGTTGAGCGCAAGTAGGAGAAATAAAAGAATGGGTAGAACCGGTATCAAATAAAGTGTAGACTTCGCTAGAGTTTATGATAAGCTTACCCGTGATGACCTCATGCGGGTTCCTTGCTTTCTGGGAGGTCACAACAAACGCTCTCCCTTGCACTACCGGCTTTGATTTTTCTGGGACAGCCTTTGGTGCCTCCATCCTAGTTGAATTTGTCTTCGGTGAACGACAAAATCGGGCTAAGTGGCCTTCTCTTCCACAATTATAACATACTTTGGACGGCATCGCGCAATTTGGACTGATGTGTCCCTCCCCTCCGCATTTGAAGTATATGATAGGTTGTCTTTCTCCTTCCTTAACAACGGTTGCTGATGATGACGTCTTTCCATCATTGTTGAATCTCCTCTTCTTGAAATGTCCATTCTTATTGTTTTGGCCCTGATTACCACCGAAGTGGTTACCATTTCTGGCCTGATGATTTCCTCCACGATTGTTGTCACCGTTTCGATGACTGCTCTCACTGGTATTATCATTTTGCCGGCTGCTCTCTTTTGATTGCGTTGACTCGTTATCGCGCTCTACCAACTGAGCCCTATTTACAACATCAGAATACAAACACAGTTTATGAGAAATAAGATGTTGACGTATCTCCGGCTTCAAACCTCTTAAAAATAATCGTGTCATTCTCTCTTCATTATCCACCAAATGGGACGCAAACCGGGATAACTCCGCAAATTTTGCCTCGTATTGCGACACGGTCATATTATTTTGCTCCAATTTGATAAACTCCACCTCCTTCATGTGACGGATACTTTCAGGAAAGTATTTGTCATTGAACAGCTCTTGGAACTTCTCCCAAGACATCTTCAGTACGGCAGGTTGAGTACGTTTTACCGATTCCCACCAGTAATCTGCCTCTCCGCGCAACATAAAGGCGGCAAAGGGAACCTTTTGCTCCTCGGAGCATCCCAAGACATCAAATATTTTGGTGATCTGCTTTATCCATGCTTCCGCAATAAGTGGTTTTGGCTCTCCCTTAAACTCCGGTGGTCCCAGCTCCTTGAACTGTTTAGCGGTGACCGCCCGAGAATTTCCAGTGTTTCCACCTACATTTTGAACAGGAGCCGCTCTCGCTTGCTGTTGCATGAATTGCATAAAGCCTCTGAACAATCCATCATTCATCATTTGGTCATTAGGATTGTCGCCTTCCTGATGCACATTCTCCTGATTATTGATATGTGGAGACTCAACGGTCTCTTGTGCTCCATTGTTATTCTCAACATTTTCGGAAGTTATTTTCAAATACTGCCACAAAACAAAGATTAATTGACATGTAACATAATATCTCTAAACTTTGACCAACTAATTTAAATACAAAATAAATTTAAGTAGGTCATACTAGCGAAGGAATTCCCCGTCTCTCCCCTCCTAGTTCTAGTCTCACATCTTAGCCAGGGATCATATCCCTAAGCTTTGATACAAACTGTGACGCCCCCAAAATTAGGTATACATCACCCATCTTGGGTCGCCAGATACATGGTACAGAATTCAAATACAACTTACTAATACCACTGTCGTGTATAATACGACAAAATACAACTGTGAGTTTGAATACAATAATTGTTTACTAGAGATCATACAAACTCAAAAGGAGTCCTCAATACAATTATTGTCACACTATTTCACAGAATAGTGAGGACTACTAATGCTATCCTCTGGACCATTACTCCGTTCCCCGACTCGTCCCTGCTATGTTCTCATTTCCTGAAGAGAACAGTGAAAGAAAGGGTGAGCTCAACTAGCCCAGTAAGAAATATTATGACTAAGATAATGCAGAATAAATTATCGTTAGCCTTCAACAGTATTAAACTGATCAAATATAACAACATCAAGTTTAACAGCAGCGGATCAAGCAATCCATTAAAAGAGTCAAGTAGAGAATAGAATCTACTATCTTTTATGATTTAAAAAGTTTTTAATCACTTTTATCGCTGAGACTCAGCTTAATAAATAATCCACATCATCCCTGCACTACGGCCAAGGATACTCATTAGGGTCACGACCACAAATTCCATGCACTACGGGCCAAGGATATTTGTGTATTCATCAATGGTCATGATCATGCCAACAACTGTCCATCAATGCACTACGACAAATGAGACTTTTACCACATCATTTGTAACATTTCGGTCATGATTACACCGAATAATCCCTGGTCATAATCATACCAAGTCCATCCATGCTCTACAGGCCACAGATGACTTTCAAAAATATAAATAAGAGGATGATGACAATGATATAAGAATTCAATAAAACAAGTTCAAGAATTATTTTATCCAGGAATTATTAACGTCCAAATTGTCAACACGATACTATTTTGTGGTGTAAAATTCAAGAATGATCAGAAGAATATTTCCATGAAAGGATACTGGATGAAGCGCAAATGTCAAGGATATTAAACTAATTTCATGGAGTATAGAAATCAAAGTTTTATCCAACTGAGTATAATAAAGAATGAAATAACAAAAGAAATCACCATGCATGCGATAGACCGCACAGACAGGTTATTCCAACAGAATAATAATAATGGAACCAGGTCAGGTGAAATTCACACCGACAGGATGTTCCAACAGAATAATAAAGACGGAACCAGGTCCGGTGTAAAACACACAGACAGGATGTTCCAACGGAATAATAATAAAGACGGAATCAGGTCCGGTGTAAAACACACAGACGGGATGTTCCAACGGAATAATAATAAAGACGGAACCAGGTCCGGTGTAAAACACACAGACAGGATGTTCCAACGGAATAATAATAAAGACGGAACCAGGTCCGGTGTAAAACACACAGACAGGATGTTCCAACAGAATGATAGAAGAATGTCACCGAGTATAGGATAGACCGCGTATACAGGTTATTCCAACAGAATAATAAGAAATGGAATAACAACAGTTCTCTTCATGAATAAGAAAGAATAACACCCCTTACCGTAACAGAAACTGGATATGGGAAAAGAAAAGTTAAGTAGCAGAAAGCTTTTCTTCTATCTCTCTATAGTTTCTCTCTCTAGAGTTCAGTGAATTCGTAAGAAAATAATGAAGGAATGAGCTTCTATTTATAGGAAAATGGAATGCATAGTAACTAATCCATGAACGGTCCAGATTAATTTACTTTAATCTGACGGTCCATATTTAAAGAAAAATCTTTTAAATAAAATATAATATATTCTATTTATATATAAAAAATTTACTATGCAAACACTATGCAATACTATGCAAAACACTATGCAATACTATGCAAAACACTATGCAACACTATGCATAATAAAATATAATATATTCTATTTATAAAATAACTTTAATAAAGTATTCTGTTTTATATAAAAAGATATTTCCGTTTTATTACGTTAATAATACGAATAAAACAAAACGTCATTATCGCTATAATAATTCATATTATTAATCGACAATAATTGAATCAAACTGAGCGACTTCTCACATAAATATCAATAATCAATACCGTGTGCTACTATGCAACAACGCGTATTACTGTACTTTTACTACCCAGTAGTTCAACAGTATCAACGGTAAAACTTCCGCCGTTATTTTTAATAAAATATTTTTGTCGTTTTCTCAATCCGACAATAATTCTGTTGTGGGGTCCACCAATAATTTTGCCGTCGTACGAATATTCCCCGACAAAAAGAATATTCCCCGACCAAACGAATATTTTATAACAACTTGCGTATTTTGCAAAATTTATAAATATTACCCACAACTATAACATTATATCAAATTTCTTCCATAATATTCAAAAATAATAATTATAAAAAATTCATCTTTATTTATAAAAACTGGGGTCTTACAATAAATTTAGAAGAAATTTAAGTGTAATAAAATTTTATAATTTTTTTAATATACAGGGTCACATTGAATTTTTCATAACTTTCTCAATTATATATTACTTCTACTCATTGATGTATATATCTTCCTCTAATATTTTTAAAATAAATAATAATCTAATTTATATTATTTTTATAACATAAGAAATTTAAATATTTATTAACAAATTTGTTATTAGAAAGGCGTATTAGTGGTCAATAAAGTGTGTGTGTCTATATATATAGGAAAAAATGTATGTATACAATTGCGCATTACACATTAGGCTATAGCGACGAATTTTTGGACTATAACTACAGTTTCACCCGTCGCCATGGTTATTCTGGGCTATAGCGACGGGTCATCCATAGCCCAAAAATCTATCGCAATAGCCCTACTATGTAATACACAACTGTGTATATACATATAGCACATATATATATAATATTATTACTTATTATATTAACAATATTGTAACAAAATATATGTTTTATATATATAATTGGCCAAAAAAATATAAAATTATCTAAAAAATTAACTCAAAAATTATACTATCAAACTCTACTAAATTATTTATAGCATCACAAAATTTTAATGTGGTCCACATACATGTAGGAATATTGAATATATAGATAGATTCCCCCAAGATTATGATGTACACTTTTAAGCTAAATGAAGGTGAGCATTAAAAGAAACGTAACAAAAAGTCCATAGCATAGAAAAGAGCAAGAGATAGGAGTATATAGAGCGGAAGTGACCCACTCTTTTAGTTTTAGTGGTACAGATTCTTTAATCTCACTTTTTATCATTTCAGTTCAGACAGACTATCAGTAGTAGTTAATTTGGTTAATCACCCCCTCTTTGTTTGGAATTAATTAATGGTTGAGATGCGAGAATAAATTTATTTTAATATTAAATATTGATGCATATAGATATATAAAATAAAAAGATTCAAGAAAATAATTTATATATTCTTATTTTACAATTTATATTAATCTTAATTTATTATTTAATATTAAAAAAAATAGACATATAAATCATTTGTTATAGTAACAATTACTCCACTATGTGAGATAGTCTTCCTCCTATTTAGATTAAATTGGGGTGGATGGAACTATAATAAATAGTTAAACAGGTTGGCACGTGCGGCTTACTGCCAGAGATTTGACCTGTTTCTCACGGATAATATAACGTCACATCAACATGCACAGACGTATTTTGGCAGGTGTGTCCTTTCTCCAACTTAGTATTCGCGTACGATGCGCGTGAGTGAGACTGTCCTATCATGCTACTTATATTATGATTCCACGGCCGACATGTTTGCCTTGCCGTCTAAAAATGTTTATATACTTTGTTGGACACACGTAATAATAATACTATTAGATGTAGCATTATTGAGTAAGATACATGGAGAGAGCTAGCTAGCTAAGAGCATATATGTATAGGGACCGATTAGTATGAAATTTATTTTTAAGTAAATTGGTCGATTGATCGATACAGTATTAACATGCAAGCGAAATTTTATATGTATTAATATTTTATTAATTAATTAATCAATTTATTAAAAAAATAAACTTCATACTAACAAAATTCTTATGTATGTATGTCCCATAGGTTCAGTTCTGCCAGACAGAAGCATGACGGTTGAGTGTGCAAAGATTAGCGGAATTCTACTGTACATTTCACATCAATGTAGCACATATTTATAGAGATTGGTCCAATAAATATGTTAAAATTATTTATTATTTTATATTTCATTAGTCTCTAATTATTATATATATATATATCCCTAACATGATGAAATACGTACCCATCTTTAAATTCCGCTAAAACTCAACTAAAAGTTTTGTCCATATTTCTCTCTCTCTAGTGTAGTCGGTCACACAATAGCTCAACCTTTAACCTCCATTTGAACCTCTATTTTATCCAAAACAATCGGAAAAAGTCTCTCTCTCTCTCTCTTGAATCCGTCAAACGAAAACCTAAATATACAACAACGCACATATACTAAAGAAATTAATACACTAGCTCCCGCAGTTTCGGAAGGTGTCTTAATTACCACTATTATTTTAGTTAATTATCCCTAGCTCCTCCTTATCATTTCTTTGATCTCATCATTATTATTAATTCCGGTCTCTCCGATCCCAATCGGGATCGTCGTGTTTTTTTACACGGTCGACCGACGGCCAAACCCACCCACCCTATGGCCGACTACCATTCTCCTTTCCTTTAACCTTTAAGGGGTTTTAATTAAACTTATTTTCAAACGAAACCCCAACTTCAAATTGTGTGGTGAAAAAGAGAGAGGAGTACTATACTCTACTCTGAAATGACTCCGCAAATTGTTCTGCGTTCTTCCCCCGTGGACAGGCGGCAACCACTGCTGGTGGTTCAGGATTCGTCCTCACAAGGAGGGCGGCGGTTCACGGAGGTGGCGGGCGGAGCCACAGCGGAGTGCGCCGCGATTTGTTGCTGCTGCCCTTGCGGTATTGTAAACTTGCTGCTTCTGGCCGTATACAAGGTGCCGGCGGGGCTCTGCCGGAGGGCACTGAGAAGTAAGCGGCGGCGAAAGCTGAGGAAGAAGGGATTGCTGCCGCACCAGCAGAGTCGATGCAAGTGTGGGTGCGACGATACGGAGCTGCAGATTCATGCGGTGTTAAGCAGCAATCCGGTGATGGTGAAATCGATTGAAATGGACCAAGATATGATGGAATTGGAGAAGGAAATGTGGGACAGGTTTTATGGTACAGGTTTCTGGAGAAGTCCCTCTCAAAGGGCTCGAGATCAGTAACTAAATTAAATGAATTAACCAAGTGTAAAATTAGTCCCCCCAACTTGCAAAAATTTTAAAAAACAACTACGTTACTACGTACCGTACGTACTAATAGTATTTATATTTACTATACTACTATTATTTTTATTTTTAAAATTTTCTCAAGTGAGGTTTCATGATGCATGCATGTATGGGAATGTAATCATATCGGAGATGATATTTTTGGTCATGGTGAATTGGTGATATGATCATTAATTAGTTGATCTAAATTTTTATGATCTAAGATAAAGTGTGTATATATATATATATATATATATATATATGTGTGTGTGTGTGTGTGTGTGTGTGTGTGTGTATGATGGACGAGCTAGTTCTCATTAATTGTCTTATGTTTGATAATCTTATCGAAAATGTATACCAAACATTTAACTTCAATATTAATATATAACGTTCTTATTATATATTTAGGTAATTTATATTTTCAGATCATATTTTCACACGTATGATGGTCCATGTATTAATTAATAAAAATTTGATACGTTAATTAATATATAAACCCTATGTGTAGTAATATAAAAAATAATATGATAGATATATATTGAGATGGACATCAATAAGACGTTTTATACATGTTTATGGTGTTATTTGATACAAATATATGATGGTTCTAACCATTACGTATAGTATTTGATAACTACTTTGTATTTATTGTGATTTTGATTAACTGAATGATCATCAAGTGGGATTAAATTTGTTCATGTGTACGTACGTTTGTTTAATGATACATGGTAATGGTCTAGTGAAAAATATATATAGAAGGAATTAATTAATAAATAATTGTCTAAGATTTCACACCACCATTCTTAGACTTGCAAAATATAGATATATATATAATATATAATTGACGACTTTTGGATAATAATTGCTTTCTTGATTGTGTCTTACTATAATTATTTCACATTATACATGCGTGTGTAAGTGTTTCAACGTTTTGTTTGATAGAAATGATTGTAGACGTAGAATTAGGGGTGTTTATTTAAAGTTTAATGGAGTTGAATTTGAACGGTTGAATCGGTCAGTGTGTTTGTTTTGGTCTGAATAGCTAAATCGGTAAGGTGGACGAGCTGAATAACTAATTCAGATTTTTTTAGCTGAATGGCTGAATGAAGTAAAAAAAATTTAAAAAATTAAAAAAAATATTAACTATTATATTAAGTAATATTAAATAAATTTATAATAATTTTGAATTTTTTCAAAGGGGTAAAATAATAAAGTTTTGTCATTCAGATGTTTCAGACATATCAATTATCAAATAATTTTTTTATTCAAATTCAAATTCAACTAATTCAGATTCAGATTCAGCTCATTCAAATTCAAATTCAAATTCATTCAATTTTTATCAAACACCCCTTTAATCGATTATCATTAACTAAACTGATTCATCTTTAATTAATACTTCCTAGTTGATGGATTGATACAAGTATCGTATCGTATCGTACTGTACAATATTGATTTATTTTCGAATAAAAGACAGTTAAGCTTCCACAAAACTTTTTTGAATTAATATAAATACGTTCATGATCATTATATATAAACTGTACGTCCATGCACTTTCCCGGAGAATACAAGTACTGCAAAGGGTTAATTGGGAAGGATGGATCATGAGAATTATTGCTTGTACACCAACTGTTTGCTAAGTAGGGAAACTTGTACTGCAAATGATTTTGTTTTCCAATAAGTACTTTCAAGTACAACTGTTGATGGTAAAAATATGTGCCTTACTAAGTTTATGTTGTTACACGTAATTAAATAATCTTAAATTATTAGGAGTAGTACATTGAGTTAGATGGTCCAGGTCGAGGTGGTATCATTTGTTATAGCCTTCTCCACTCCCGCCACCCCACAACCCCCAACCCCCAACCCCCCACCCCCCACCTGGGACAGTGACCCCTCCTCAACTTGTCTTTTAACGAATACCATTCATTTGCAATTATTATGCCTTTTCTAACTCACGTGTCTCATTCAATGAAAAATATCTCTTTATATATAACTCAATTTCGGCCACAAGATTTTATCTTTTTTTACAAATTCACCAAGTATTATTCTTTTTTTCATTTGAAGATTCTACTTTTTTTTAGACAATAGTATACCATTTCCATTCCAAAATTAAATATATAATTTGTCTTTTTAGATCAAATGATGACATACTAAAATTCAAAATTTATATGATTTATAAAAATTTAAAATAAAATAAATTTTATAATTAATAGTTTTTGTTATATACTGTACAATTATAATAATTGTATCAACTAAAACACCAAACTCTTTGATCGATTATATAACCAAGTAAGTGGAGGCTAAGCCCTTTCGGTCGATTACTAAACAAGAATATATAAAGTTTTTTAAAGAGTTGATAGTATTTTGTTCCGGCATCCCTATGGTTCTGGTGTTGGATAACGGGTGACAATTTGTTGGGTCCAAGTTTGAACAATTCTTGGCGGATCTGAACATTCAGCATCGGACGACATCGATGGCGCATCCTTAGTCTAACGGTCAAATAGCGGTGTGACGAATCGAACCTTACTTAATGGAATTAAAAGGAGGTTAGATGAAGTTAATGGTCGGTGGCTTGAAGAACTACTTACTATTTTGCGGGTTTATCAAAGTACGTCTCGGACGACGACGAGAGATTCACCCTTTCGATTGGCTTATGAAACCGATGCCCTTATCATAGTAAAGATCGGTTCTCTCTCTTTTCGGGCCAGCTAGTACAAAGAGTAATTATACAATGATGAGAGGTTTCTGATTAACCTTGATTTACTAGAAGAATTCTGGGATTCAACATTAGTATGATTAATGATCTACCAACGCCGGACTGCTCAACAATCGAGGTGTTAAGCAGACAAGGTTCAAGATTTGTGACTTGGTATTTCGGGAGGCTAAGGCGTCTACTCTTCAAAATACGGGCAAACTGATGCACAACTGGAAGGGTCCTTTTGAAGTTGTTGAAGTCCTAAAATCAGATACATATTGACTTCGGGCAATGGATGATAAATAAATTAAGAATTCTTGACATACAGGTCGGCTTCAAAAATATTATCAATAAGTTATGTAACGTTGGTTCATCCTTACAGTTATGTAATTTTACCAATTATAAATGAGATCAATTTTGATGAGACAATCCATATTTGTAAAAGTTTTTCATTTCATTCAATATTATATGTACATCGGAGGTTCATTAATTTAAAGTTCAAAGCAAAATTGAAATACAAAAAAAAATTATTTTATGGCGTCGTCCTCATCATCTGTGGAGCCAAAGATGTTGGGGTCGAGGCTAAGCTGCTTGCATATTCTCTTTATCCTTCATCCTTGCGCTCCGATGGTCGTCGCCAAATTGTTTCAATAATTCTTCGGTCAATTCTAGGGATGTTCGCTATTCTTCGATGAATTAATTGTCTCTTGGCGATTTCGGTCATTGGAGGACCTTGGGCTTTTAAATCGGCATATTCTTTCTCCAATACGTCGTCAGCCTTGATCAAGTCCATCGTCTTTTGGTGCATATCCTTGACCTGGCTTTGGAGTGTTGTCATGACCTTCTTCAGCCTTTCGTTATTCTTTTTCATGTCTGCCCGATCTACCAAGAGATGTTTTTTATGTTCGGCCATTTTAGAGTACTTCCATTTTGTTTTTTTCAGTGACAATAGAAGGTTGTATTGGCGTGCATGCTCCATTTTTTCTATAGGTTTGACAGTGGCAGAACCAAAAACTTTTGAGAGGGGGTCAAAATATACTTGCAAAATCATGAGTGATCAAATTACTTCCGTTGAGCGAGTAGAGCTCTCAAAGCATCATCAGTCTCCTGGGCTTTTTTAGATAAGATCCGCCTCTTTTCATCGCGACTATCAACGCGGAGTCGTGTTCGGGATGACACGTCCTCAACACGAGCTCCATGATCAGTGTTTCTGCTGACAGTCGAGAACAATCGCTGTCGGGGGGCCTTCGGCTCTGTCATCAGCCCCTTGTCCCACCGAGTGACTATGGGGCCCAAGCTGGTACTTCGGATGGCCCCAATGTGTTTTTGACAGAACCTCTAGGTTGGGCAGACACATCCGTCGTTGACTTCCCTATGCCAGAAATCGTTCTGCTGTTCATCATCTTTCCCACCAAATAATTCCTTGTTATGATTGAAAATCCCGCCACACTAGACTGCTCTCCTTTTAGCGCCAATGTTAACGCCAAGATTCGTCCACGCGCCTTAATCACTAAAAGCGCATCCAATCCTATATAGAAACAGTAAGAGCACCAAAATCTTGACGGCTTGTGCCGTCGGGGAATAACTTCGGTGTGAGAATAAGTACATGTTGACCAAGGTTTAACAATAGAGGCAAAAAGCTCTAGTATTAAAAGATAATAATAAGTTATGTGTGTAACTTAGAATCAGTGCAAAACCTTGTATTTATAATAAGCTCACCACCTTATCAGAGTCCTTCTCCGAATTGGATTAGGGTTCTCTACCAAGTATAATTCCTTAATGGAATTGTATAAGATCTCCTAAAAATAAGAAAATTAATTCAAACCCTAAAACCTCTTTCTGGATTTGGAAACCAAATATAACTAGGATTATTTAATTAATTAAATTACTTCAACTATCGAAACTAAATCCCATACGGATTCAAATCGCATATGGACAACAGCCCGCCATACAAACTAATACAAACCAACAAATAGTAAGGGGATGAAATTCTCCTACTGAACAATAATTATTGTTTAATTAGATGCTGATTACTTTAATGATAAGCAAAAAATAAGAAATCTATCTCTGAATAATGAGACAAAACAAAGAGTAATGGGACATTATTGTGGGGTGGAGTGTATATATAAGACCGGGTTAAGTTAGTCAATTGATTAATACAATACTGATACGATTAATTTTTTATTTGCGTATTGGCACTGTATTGATTAATTGACCAAAGTTAATTTCATGTTTATATATATAAATATATATATATATATATTATTTAACAAAATATAATTAATTTTAAATTTCCCGCTCACCCTAATAAATCATATGGGTCGTCCAAAATTTGGGATAAATTTCAACGTTCATGTAGTGCCGGAGGCACAAGACACAACTAGTATATATATATATATATATATATATATATATATATATATGTGTGGAAAATGATTTATAATAAGTATTTGCTATAGATCAAAAGTGATAAATAGCATCATAACCCTCCATTACAATAATCAAGGGCGTGAATTAAATAGGGAATAACGCCGTCAGCTAGTTGAAGTAGCGAACGGTAATAAAAAAAACTCTCTTCCCAAATTTCCCCTTACACATCCGTTACTCGACGTAGCGTACGATTCCTTTCTTCTTCCTAAACCCCCAAATCCCCATGTGATTTCTTCTTCCCAAACCTTCTTTGCGATTTCTTCTTTGATGCGAAAAAGATGTTGCAATAATCTTTCTCATCCTCTACTACGATAATATCCCTCATCCTCTGCTGCGATTTCTTCTTTGATGCGAAGAAGATGCTGCGATAATCTCCCTCATCCTCTGCTGCGATACCAAACCAAATGCTGTTATAATCTCCCTCATCCTCTGCTGCGAAACGAAACCCTCCTCTGTGTCCTACTGGCGATTTTGAATACAGATCTCCAATACATATCTTTCCTCTCTTCACTCCAATCCATTCCAATTCAATCCTCGGATCCTCTTCAATTCAGGTAACTTTTGATCAATTTAGATTTTATGATTTAGGGCATACACTTTTATGATTAGGTGCTAAGAATTAATTATATATTCATCAATTATTTTATTAATAATCTTCTACATTTGATATACGTTTTGGTTATACAAATGTAGGTTATCCGGGCCATCAGAAAGCAAAGAGTGCATATATTTCAAAATTTGGTCGACCTGTAAGTGTTTTTCATGTATATCGTCAGTAATCACTTTTACTTGATTACTTTGGTAATTGAATTTCTTAATCTGGATCTTGGATGGATAAATGATTTTTATGTCCTACATCAACAAAATTTTGTATGTTTTCACTCTTTCTCAGTATACTGCTAATGTTGGCATAAGTTTCTAATAATGACGTTGTTATTGGTTCTAATAACTCGAGAATCTTCTCTATGTCTTTCTCATTTCCCCCTCCCGTGTTGTACTTTGTTTGTAAAAGAAGTTTTATTATTATAATGTTCATTGTTCCCTACAACATATATTTTGTAGTTTTGCTGAACAAGCTGTTTGGATATTTTGTTAGAGCAACATTTTTTTTGGGTCATGATATGTCAAAGAGGCCTGTTTACTGTCTTTGTTGCTTCATTATTTGTAAAACTATATCAGGGAAAATCGTGATTATTTCACTCGTAGATGCATTAGGCCTTGAAATGGTATAAATGTTCATTCACAGTCTCAATTGAGTTTTGTGATTAAAACCGATACCATTTCCCCCAAGAAAAATAAAGAGAAGACAAGGTTAAAAGTTTTACTAATTAACATGTCTGTTGTTTCTCTTTATTTGAAAGACCAAAAGATGTGTTCAGTCCAAATTTGTCCATCTTACTGGTGTTATTTTAATCTTTGTTTAGGTCTACCGTCTCTTTTGTGTTTTTATCAAGTCCATCTTATATGGTGAATGAATTTAAGTGGTTTGATTCTTTTATAGGCTAAATTAATGAGCTCCTCGTGGTGGGTATGATATTTTTTTCAGACTAGCTTAGAAGAGAATGAAGGTATCGTCAAGAAGTTTGAGCAGGCTGCGGTTAAGAGCTCTTACAAACCAGACTGCCAAATATTTCACCTAAAGTCGTATAGTTGAAGTCCAACAGGCGCGGGCATTGAAGTTTCCCTCCCTCCATCAGATAAGTTAAGGCGTCTTCAGCTACCATTTGAAACATCTCCTCATAAAGCAACCACAAGTCTTTTAATATGTTTTATATTCTTTGATTTTAATTTATGTGGTGGAGGTTAGAGAGAATGAATCAAAATGGCATCGGTGTAGTAGTTGTGAGACGCCAAATTTTATGCTCGAAATATTTTTTTGAATATTATGGTGTGGATTTGATATAATGTTATAGTTATGGGTAATATTTATAAATTTTACAAAGTATGCAAGTTGTTATATAATTAATATTCGATTGGTCGGGGAATATTCGTTTTGTCGGGAATATTCGTACGACGGCACAATCATTGATGGACCCCACAACGGAATTATTATCGAAGTGAGAAAACGATAAAAATATTTTATAAAAATAACGGCAGAAGTTTTACCGTTAATTGTTGAAACACCCGATGTTAAAAGTACAGTAATACGCGTGGTTGCATAGTAGCACACAATATTGATTATTGATGCTTACGTGAGAAGTCACTCAGTTTTGTTCAATTATAGCTACAGTAATTGCTGCATAATATCTCACGTTATTTAATTCAATTATTATCAATATTTTATATATTATTAAATCAATAATTGAGACGACAAAGTTATTAATATTATTATTTGCAATATTAACGATATCTAGAATTTCTGTCCAGGAGAGGTTTGGTCACCTAATTGCGCGCCAATAGGGAGAAATCCTTATTGGAAAGCCCCCTCTTTTCTAGGAACGACCTGGTCGATTAATAGTGTGAATTATAATAATGATGATGAATTTTCTTTTATTATTATTATAAATGTAATAAAACAGATTTTTTTATATAAAACAGAATACTTTTTATAAAGTTTTATTTTATTTGATTATAAATAGAATATAATATATTTTATTATGCATAGTATTTGCATAGTATCTATATAATGTTTGCATAGAAAAATCTTTTTATATAAAACAGAATACTTTTATAAAGCTATTTGTTTTATTAGATTATGAATAGAATATATTATATTTTATTATGCATAGTACATGCATAGTGTTTGAATAGTAAAATCTTTTTATATAAAACGGAATACTTTTATAATATTATTTATTTTATTAGATCTTATATAATATATATATATATATATATATATATATTATAAATAGAATATATTATATTTTATTGCATATTATCCTTTCCATTCTCCTATAAATAGGATGCTTAGTTAGAATTAAAAACACACCAGAAATTCAGAGAATTCTTCTATAATCTTGAGCGATTTCTTTAGTGTTTTAAGAAGCTTTGAGCGTAGAAAACAGTATAAGTTTTCTTCAAAATTATCCTCGTCGTACCTGTCGGAATACTCTTCTTTCTAAGGCAAGTGATATTATTATTATAGTAAGGGGTATTATTCTTTCGTATTCATGAAGAGAGTTTTTTTCTTTCAATACTCGTAAGGGTTGTTATTCCATTCTTTATTATTATATTGGAATAACCTGTCTATACGAAGTACCGCATACATAGTAAAATTCTTCTGTTATTTCATTCTTTATTATTCTGTTGGAATAACCTATCTGTGCGGTCTATCGCATGTCTGGTGAATTCTGTTGTTATTCCATTCTTTATTATTCCGTTGAAACATCCTGTCTGTGCGGATTACGCATGATCTGGTTCCATTCTTTATTATTCTATTGGAACATCCTGTCTGTGCGGATTACGTATGACCTGGTTCCATTCTTTATTATTCTGTTGGAATATCCTGTCTGTGCGGATTATACATGACCTGGTTCTATTTTTTAGTATTCTGTTGGAAATAACCTGTCTGTACGGTCTATCGCATGCATGATGAATTCTTTTGTTATTCCATTATTTATTATTCTGTTAAAATGATCTGTCTGCGTGGATTACCGTATGGCGGGCGAAAATCCATTTGCAGTTCCGTAATTTTTCTGACCCTTAAAAATTTTGAAAAAATTTGAAATGGTAATTTGATGAATTTTCTATATTGTGTCCAAAAAATGGCGATTTTTAGATGTATAAATTAAGAGTTATGAATTTTATGAGAGAAGACTATTTTAAAAGTAAACCCTTATAACTCCTTGTGGTTAACTCTAAAATTGGTGAAATTTTTATTGGGAGTAAATGTATATAATATAAGTATACAATGTAAATTTTGAAATTTTTGGACAAAATTACAGATTATAAAAAATATTTAAATATTCGGCAGTTTTTGCCATATGGAAAATAGTAAATGAATTTTTAAAATTTCGAGAAAAATATATGTTTAATATGAGACTATATTTTGCTAAATCCTAGAAAAAAAATATTTTTGGGACTGATTTAGTATTTTTCATGAAAATGAACTAATTATGAGTAAATGAATTAAATATGTTATGTGAAGTAACAAATTTGAAAAATAGGATTTTATGGCTTGAAAATCCTATATAATGTATATGCAGATTTGTGATGAGAGTTTTGGTTATTGATGATGAAATCTTATGAATTTAGCATTTTAGGATGATTAAATGCATTAATTAGTAAAGTGTAATCAATTAAAATAAATTATTTATAAGTTTAAGAAATGATTAAAATATTGTTATAATATTAATGATATTATATTATGATATTATTAAATGATTGATATCATTTGGTTATTATTGAACACTGGATAAACTATATTAAAAATATTTAATATTTATACTTTATCTCATTTGATTGATTCTTTATATCATTATCATTATCCTCATGTTTAAATTATGTTGAAAGTCATATGTGACCTGTAGTACATAGATGGACTTGGTATGATTATGACCAGGGATTATTCGGTATAATCATGATCGCAATGTTAGAAATGATGTGGAAAAAGTTTTCATTGGCCCGTAGTGCATTGATGAATAGTTTTTTGTATGATTATGACTATGGATTCTCTCCGGCCAAAGGTGTAAAGATGAATTATTTTATGGCATTATCGTAACCGTTAATGAAAACACGATTATCTTTGGCCGTAGTGCATAGTTAATTAATGGTCGTAATACTAATGAATATCCTTGGCCTGTAGTGCAGGGATGATTCGATGATGTGGATTAATTATTGAGTTGAGTCTCAACAATGAAATATTAATTCATGGATTTGATAATAATGAATATCCTTGGCCCGTAGTGCATGGATAATTCATGGATGTGATATTAACGAATATCCTTGGCCGTAGTGCAGGGGTGATTCGATGATGTGGATTATTTATTAAGCTTAGTCTCAGCGATAAAATTTTTATAATAAATTTTTAAATTCGTAGAAGATAGTAGATATTGTGACGCCCCCAAAACAGGTATACATCACCCATCTTGAGTTGCCAGATACATGGTACATAAATCAAATACAACTTAACTATATAAACGTCGTGTAAACAATACGACAAAACATAATTGAGAGAATATTGTCATCTAGACAATATCCACACTCAAAGGAGTCCTCATTACATTTATTGTCACACTATTTAACAGAATAATGAGGACTTTTAATGCTATCATCTGAACCGTTACTCCGTTCCTCGACTCGTCCCAGCTATATTCACATTTTCTGAAGAGAACAATGAAGGAAATAGTGAGATCAACTAGCCCAGTAAGAAATATTCTGACTAAAATAATGCAGAATAAATTATCATTAGTCTTCAACAATGTTAAACTGATAAATCACAATAGACATCAAGTTTAACTGCAGTGAAACAAACAATCCATTAGAAGAGTCAAGTAGAGAATAAAATCTACTATCTTTTATGATTTAAAAAGTTTTTATCAATTTCTATTGTTGAGACTCAGCTTAATAAATAAACCACATCATCAAGTCATCCCTACTCTACGGGCCAAAGATATTCATTAAATCATCAATGGTCATAATTATACCGAATAATCCCTGGTCATAATCATATCAAGTCCATCTCTGCACGTAAGCCAAAGATATACAATTCAATAACCAACCGTCCATCTTTGTACGTAAGCCAAAGATATACAATTCAATAATCAACCGTCCATCTTTGCACGTAAGTCAAAGATAACTTTCATCACCATACAAGCATGAAGATGATGACAATGATATAAGCATTAATCAAACGAAAATAAGGATAATTATTAAAGATTTTAAATTTATCCAAATATTATCAACCACTCATAATATAATATTATTAATATCATAACAATATTTTAATCACTTCTTAAACTTATAAACAATTTATTTCAATTGTTTACACTTTACCAAATAATGCATTTAATCATTTTATCATTCAAAAATGTCATACTCATAAGATTTCATCACCAATGATTAAATCCCTCATAAAAAATCTACATATACATTATATAGGATTCCCAAGCCATAAAATCCTATTTTTTAACTTTGTTACTTCACATAACATATTTAACTCATTTACTAATAACTAGATCATTTTCATGAAAAATACAAAATCAGTCCCAAAAATATTTATTTTCTGGGATTTAGCAGAATATATTCTCATAATGAACATATATTTTTCTCAAAATTTTTAAAATTCATTTACTATTTTTTAAAAATAAATTTCTAATTAATTCCTTAAGAAATTAGCTACCTCAAGTTTAACTCCAGAAATTTCCAAATCTTGGCAGGATCTTACACATGTTAACATGAGTTTTCAGTTTAAATTTTATGGTCAACGGAGTTATAGAACTCCGGTTATGTCATTTTTCGTCGGAAAAACTAAATATTGAAATGGTCATAATTTGCTCATTTTAAGTCAGAATGAGCTCATTTTTGGACAGGAAGTACTTTATACCGTATACTTTCATGTTCCAAAAGACCGGATTTTTTCTCACAAATTAAGTGGTCGAAATAGCCCTTACAAATTTATTGGCAGTAGTTTTTTGCTATTTTCCAACTTTTGACTTCTTTGCTAAAAATAGTCCACACGAAAATCTACAACACTTTTTCTAGTCATTTTACTTGGATAAGTTAGTAAACTCATAGATCTAACTCTAGGACTTGACCACACTCAAAAATTTGAAATATAATATGAGATATGGTCAATTGAATTTCATGTTCTATTTTCACCAAAATCTGATTTTCAACTCTTTGTGATTTCTAAGAAACTTTCATGTTTTCTCATAATAACCAACATAACTCATCATAACACTTACTAATACTTCATATATCCATGATTTTCATATGTCCAATGCTTTTATTATGACTCTCATCATAATCAATATAAACAAATCATTTCCATAATTTAATAAGGAATGAATATAAAGGATCATTCACCATGCATGTGGTAATCCACACAGGCAGGTTATTCAAACAGAATAATAAAGAATGGAATAACAGAAGGATTCACCTTGCGTGCGATAGACTGCACAGATAGGTTTTTCCCAATATAATAATAAATAATGGAACCAGGTCCGGCGTAAACGCACAGACAGGATATTCCGACAGAATAATAAAGAATGGAATAACAACTGAAATCACCATGCATGCGATAGACCACACAGACAGTTTATTCCAACAGAATAATAAATAATGGAACCAGGTCCGGCGTAAACGCATAGACAAGATATTCTGACAGAATAATAAAGAACGGAATAATATAATAATTTCACCATGTATGCGGTACTTCGCATAAACAGGTTATTCCAACAGAATAACAAAGAATGGAATAATAAAAGAATTTCACCATGTATGCGGTACTTCGCATAAACAGGTTATTCCAACATAATAATAAAGAATGGAATAACAACTCTTACGAGTATTGAAAGAAATAATTCTCTTCATGAATACGAAAGAATAATACCCCTTACCTCAAAAGAAGATTGGATACTGGAATAGTGAGATAGCAAACTTCTCTTCTTCTTTCTCTCTATAATTTTCTCTATAATAATTGCTCTATATCTTTAGTGAATTGGTAAGAAATGAAGAAATAATGAGCTTCTATTTATAGAAAAATATAGTTTTGATAATTGCACATTTTGGGGCTCGAAAAATTACAGTACAATACCTCTAACTTTTCTTTCATTTATAATTCAATCATCCAAGTATTATCAAACTTGCACCACCTCCCCTAATAGTAAATCATGTGAATCAATAGTAAATCATGTGACTCAATAGTTCTAAACATGTGAAAAAATTAATTACAGTATAATACCTCTATCTATACATCCATTTTTAACTTAGTCATGCAAGTATTATCAATCTTGTACCAACTCCCCTAATAGTAAGTGAATGTGACTCAATAGTACACACATGTGAACAAATAGTTATATAATCACGTGAATTAGTAACAATTAATTGCTCATTTATCCGATAAATTACCCGATTTATCAATATAACCCCCAGACATCAATTATCATCGAAATAGATGTCGATTTCCACTAACACTAATAATCCCAACACAATAAAACTATCAAAATCATCTTTAATCAACATGAACTTATTCATCATTAATATCATAACTCACAATATTTAACAACCAGGTCGTTCCCAGGAAAGAGGAGGCTTTCCGATAAGGATTTATCCTTATTGGCGCGCAATTAGGTGACAAAACCTCTCCTTGACAGAACTTCTAGACATTATAAATATTGTAATTTAATAATATGAATAACTTTGTCGTCTCAGTTATTGAGGTACCTAGTTCCTGAATATGCTTCCTCTAGGAAACTCACCGACAAGTCCGATGTTTTCTCTTTTGGGGTCATGCTTTTAGAGTTGGTAACTTCACGTCGACCCGTTGATACAGTTCAGACTTATATGGATGATAGTTTGGTTGACTGGGTGAGTAAAGTAATTACACCCGCCTAGATTCCCTCTTCTGTGAGCTATGAGTTTGTTTGATAGTTAGTTTACAAAAGTCGGAATATTGTTATAATTTCTTCCTCTAATGAAAGAAATTTGCTTTCCGTTTGCCCTATAACATAGGCTGATGGGTTAAGCTTAAAACTAACATGCTTGATTGCATTTCAAGTAAGGCCCTTGCTTATCCGAGCTTTGGAAGAGGAAAACTTTGATAGCCTTGTTGATTCCCGATTGCGAAAGGATTACAACCAGAGTGAGATGTTGCGAATGGTTGCTTGTGTTTCCGCCTGTGTACGTCACTCAGCAAGGCACCGACCACGAATGAGTCAGGTATTTGGATTTGTTTTTAGATATTGAAGGCTTAATTATAGTAGTAAATTTAAGCATTTAACTCACAACGTGAACATATTGATTGATCGACTATCCAATTTGTTCAAAATAGGGGAAAAATTTAAATGGTGATTCGTCTGAGTCTGATGCTTAGACACAATCTTATCGTATTTCTGATAGATACCTTAGCAATAGCCCCTCACTTTCCTCCACAGTTATCTTAACACGATGTCCCCTTAAAAGATGGATCACTAGCTGTTTATTAGATTTGGAATTTTTTTTGACATTAGACTTACCAAGGTTAGGCTAGGTGTATACATTTTCTCGTTTTTGATTTTATCTTCTGAGCAACCTATTTTGACGTGGGAATGCTTTTGTTTTATTTTATAAAGTTTTTGAAGCTATCAGTTTAATAATCTTCTACATAACATCATGAATATTTACATTAAGAATAAGGGGGTTTAGATGATTGCTTCAGTCATGAATACATTTTGCGTTCATTAAACTTTTCAAACTATGTAGTGTGCCTATAACTCCTTTTTACAAAACATAATCTTTTTTACAAAACAGGACACTTGGGGATTTTGTCACCTATTCACTTTGTGAACTTGAAATCTTGCCCTCGTTGCACCATGAAAACATACCCAAAGTGTTCTATCATAAACCTTATGAGCTTGGACATCAGTTGCGAGAGTGATTATTAATGCCAAGATTGTGACTCCACCAAAATAAGAATGAAAAATTAGAAAACATACTAATAAAAGCACATCGTAAGCTTTTTTCCAAAATAAACAGCGTACTCAGCATCTTATAAAATAAACATCTATTATAAAGCTAGCAAAAATAGTAACACAACGGTTTTCAATTTTGGCATTCATTAAAACTGTAATTCCTTTCTAGAAGAATACTTCAGCACACCTTAGCAGATTTCTATTTTGTAGCCATCTTCACTATGGGATTTAATATTTAATTTTTGTTATCGAAATAATATCTTCTTCAATTATTTTATTTGTTTGATCAAAGATATTGTTAACACGAGAACCAAATTATGCATGTGGATATGTCTATGAAACTGCTGAAGGCAGGGAAACATGTTATTTAAGGTGAATACATTTAAATCTTTGTCTTTTGAATTAGGACCCTTATTATGGGAATAAAGTGGTATATATAGTTTGGATATAAATCTTTGTCTTTTGAATACATTTAAATCTTTGTCTTTTGGATATATAGTTTTGATTATTTTTTTTGGGTTATGAGCTTTAACGTAATTTGGGAATTGAATTTTAATTGGTTGGTAATGAGGATCAATATTCAAGTATTGCAACTTACAACTATCTTTTTTTTGGTCATGGGTACTATTTGTTAATTTTTTTTGAACTTTCAGGTTTGTATCAAATAAACTAAATTGTATATGATTATATATGTTGATTGTTGTTTTGCTATGCAGAATTACATAGTTGCAGTGGTCGGATGAGACGGAATGCAACAGTTGCACACAATGAAAGTATGCTAATTTGTTTGCAAGTATACTATAAATTATCCTTGATAAAGTTAGATTCACTGCTTCGTTGATGTAACTTTGGCCCTAGGGTGAAGCCATGTTTATACATTTATGAAAATGTGAGAAATTTTTTTGGCATGTGATATATTTATACTCTCATTACAAGTCTTCATCAATCAAACTCTATAAGATGTATGATCAAATATTTTTAGGGATACATTGAAGGATACTTGTTGTAAGCTGTAAAAAATACGAAGTTGTTTCTCTATTTTTTACATGTATATATTTTTTTTGTTCCGTCTTTTGTAAATATAACTAATTATACATGATTATGATGATTTTGGGTTTGAAATGATGGATGTTTTGGTGATTTGAATATTTATTAATGATTGTAAGTTTTGTAGACAGATTTATATTTTTTTGGATATCTATTTTTTAAGTAGACTCTGTCGAAATTTATTGAAATTGGTAGTGACTAGCTTGATGTTTTAATTATTGTGGTTGTATGATGAATTATGATAATTGTTATGTCTTATTGTAAATTATTTTAAGTTGCAAAGAATTTTTAGGTAATGTATTATTTATTGAATTTTAATTTTATTTTTCGTTTCGTCGTATCTTCATGCACGGGCAATTACTAGACATCACATGTTGCCGCAAAATAACTCAAATTTCAATTTTTTGTGTTCATAATTTATTTATTTTTTCAATTATCCAGTGCCTTCAAGCACGAGTTATCGCTAGTATATATATAATATGAAATCCAATGGATTATCTTAAAGTGCGAAAAAGATGAATGAAAAAGAATCAAAAGATTAACACTCTGTTTCTGAGTTTTGAATAGAAAAGAAAAGAATAGAAAATTTAAATTAGAACATAAAAGAAAAGAATAGAAAACTTGAAGTTTTTCTTTGTGTTGTTTCTGAGTTTTAAATAGGAAAGAATAAAAAATTTAAAATTGAGTACATGAGTTGTAATTTAAAATTTATTATATTAAAAATTTAGAATAATATGGGAATTGTAAAAATATTACTTATTATAATTTTTTTTACGTCCAAATCAGGCCAATTTTGGACCAAAAACTTTTACAAAAGAAGTGACCAAATTTTTTATCTATTTCTTTTTTTTTGTTTATTAAAAAACTCAAAAACATAAAAATAAAACTTAAATTTTCCAACTATTTTTTTTTGCCCATTTTAAAACTAAAATAGCGTAAGGAAGAGGCTTTTTCCAACATTAACAAAAATAAAATATTCTAAAGATTAAAAATAAAAGGTAAAGCCGGACGTGACTTCCAGTTCCATCCCTTGCATTTTCTTTTTTATCTTTTTTCTCGCTTCGGTGCTGTTTTCCTCCCTTTGAGGAGGGAAAATTCGAAGCTCCATCTTTCAATTAATGGGCGATTCTTTCATTTGCTGACCCTTTTCTATGGAACATAGCTCTATTTCAATGGAGGTAATTCATAATTTCAGGATCTGTATGAAATTAGGGTATCTTTAATCGCATTTCTCGATTTTTGCATTGTTTCCTTGGCCCTAACAATCATCTGGTTGATATTTTGGAACTTTTCTGTAGTATCGTATGTCAAACTGTTAAGGATTCCTAATTTGTATCTAATTCTAAAATGTGGACAAACTATTTTATTGTATGCATATAATCAAATTTGATACATACATACTAAATTTTGGGCGATAATGTTACTTGTTATTAGAAATGAAATTGGTCTACTTTTTAAGGAAAAAAACTGTTCAGCTCCGGTGCTGTTTGCATTTAATTGTGGGAAATTTTAGCATATCCGCTATTGTTGTGAATCAAATAACTTTATTTGTTATAAGGGGATAAGGTCTGGCTTAAATTTTATTTCAATTTACTATGAATGTGAGCCTGTCTCTTATGCGAGTTTGTTACTTAATTTTTATTGCTAAATGTGGGACTATAGCTCCTTATATTACTCTTTCTTTCTTTTTATTTCATTTAGTAATTCACTTAGCAATTGATTTTTCTCTTTGCCAGCTTCAGATGAATTCTATAACTAGGGACAGTGTTCTAAAAATCCCCGCCTAGGCGCTAGGCCCTCCCTTGGCGCTAGGCCCCCCTTTGGCACCTCACCTAGGCGCAATGCGGCAAAAAAATTCTTCCAGAAAATTAGGTGGGGTCTAGGCGGAGAGATTTTTTATTTTTATAACTACCCAAACCAGATCTTGATATATTTATTTTTCTAATGATTTACCATATTCATAATACATGTAGCATATCATATCACAACAAGAAGTGAATAATATCAAGTCAAAATGGATAATTTTATTATAATTGTAATTTTTTGAACTTGTACTAACTTCAAATTATATAAATGATACATTTGTAATATTTAGTTTAATTCAATATAATTCTTAAATTTATGTTTAGTTTCTTAAGTTTTAATATAAAATTAAATTCTTGAAATTTTAAATTTTATTATTTAATATCAATCTTGTTTATGAATAAAACTAATACGTTAAAAATATGTTTGAACTTTGAACAATTGCATATTTGTGTTTGAACTTTGACATTAACAATATGGATAATTGGATATGTGTTTGAACTTTAAGCAAAGTCCTTTATTATCTTTATTATAGATTGTTTTTCTTTATATTATTGTTTTGTTTGGATAAATGTAAGATAAAATATTAAAATTGGCTTAAAATAAAAAATCTAGCCCCCTTGGCGCTAGGCCCCCCCTCGGCCGCCCACCTAACGCCTTTTAGAACATTGGGCAAGGGCTTATTTAAGTGATATGTGCATTTTCTTTTTGTCTTTACAAGGTTCCGGGAATGGGTGAAACAAATAATACCGAGAGTCATATGACATCGGCTTCAGCTTTTGTGGAAGGGGGAATTCAAGAAGCCTGTGAAGATGCTTGCAGCATATGCCTTGAGGCCTTCTGCAAAAGTGATCCTTCATCGGTAAAATACTATGTTTGTGTTGTAACTGCACAGAATATTCTAATGAAAGTAAATCACAATTACTTATTTGTTAAACTGCAGGTGACTAGTTGCAAGCATGAGTTCCACCTTCAGTGCATTCTCGAGTGGTATGGTCTGAGATAACTCATTTATAACTGCTCATAGTTTCGCAGTCAATACACTATCAACTGCTGTATCGTTTATTGACATCTCGAATCAGTTTTATTCTTGTGTCTCAACTCTCAATATCCAATGAGTTTTCAAAGGAAATCTAGAATCATTTATTTTTCATTTTAGTTGTGGCTTTAGCTAGTTTGCTGTTGGCCTGTTTATAAACAATATGGTAAAAAATAAAACATAAATGGACATGCTTTGTGAAATTTTGAGTTATGTTTTGTTCAACATAATTGTGAAATAGAGGTGTTTAGTTGGTGGCTTTTGTTAGTAGATATTCGATGGATTATAGGATATTATTCTAATAGCATGATTTTGGGGATTGCATGATTAAAGGGAGATTGCATGATTAAGGGATGATTGCTTTACTTTCCAAATGTACTGCAATTCTACGTCTATATAAAGGCTCTATATTGTACATTGTAAGTTATATAATAGAAAACATCTTTCCTTCTCCATTTCTCCACATGGTATATGAGCTTGTTTGATGTTGGAAATCATTCCGCCACCGCGGGCACATAGCCAGCGGCGGGTATCGTTTTTTTTTATTGTTTAACTTCTTACTAAAGAAAAAAATTAGGTGGTTAAAGTTAAATTCTTGGGTAGTTAATTTATTGGGTTGAAATATGTAAATGTGTTGTTGATTAGAGAGCAAGGATCTTTATCAGGCAGAGGTTTAAAGAAGGCGTGTGTTCTTCGATTTGTTAGGAGGCTTAAGAGTCCTTCGTTATTGAGGAAGGCAAGAAGTCCATCATTTTTGTTGAAGACAAGTGTTATCCGTTATTGTCTGCACATAATATCCTTGAAAAATGGATGTGAAATTATGTATTGAGGGTGAGAATCAACTTTGGACATAAACATCATTTTATCTTCTTTCTTCTTTTTTTTCGTGCAAATTGAAGAGGGCCTCGATTTGAGGGGGAGTGTTGGAGATAAAATATTTTCCTTTTAAATTTGGTTTGAATCTTTTTAGTTTTTGGGATTATGTTTTGTAACAAGTTGTAAGTCATAATATATAAGACTTTCAACTTGAGGAGGAGTAAGGATTATAGGATTCCGATAGCATGATTTGGGGATTGCATGATTAAAGAGAGATTACATGATTAAGTGATTGTTTTACTTCCAAATGTATTGCAATTCTAAGCCTATATAAAGGCTCTCTATTGTACATTGTAAGATATATCTTCCCTTCTCTAATCCACAGCTTTAAGGGTGAATATATTGAGGTATACTGTTGGCATAGGTACAAGTCCTTGTCTAAGCTCAAATATATCACCTATACGACTATAAGATGCAACAAATATTGTCCAACTTTTGGGTTTTAGAATAACTGGTTCAGGGAGTAAAGCACCATGTATACAAGATATCTCATATTGGTTCCTAGTTCTTGTTTTTGGTGCATTTATTTGCTAAAGATTTGCATCCTATTTTTATTTAATTATGCATTTATGTTAGGTGTTAGTTGATTGGGTGGACCTTACTTGGGTGTCATGGAACTCTCAGATATATTTATGTATTATTTGATATTTTATGAGTTTCCAAGTTATTTTATTTTGGACACTTGATAAATTTATATTTCATTGATACCTAAGCTAGGTGGTTCAGCTTGAGTGAAATTTATTCTTTCATTCAGAAGATATAGACCTTGCAGATATTTTTCATTCTACTTTTTCTTATGAAAATTGTAAAAGCATTCCATCAACACTAGCATCACAAAATAAGTGCACTGATCTGCAAATGAGTCTGATTCTAGTAGTACATGATGCCTTGAATTGTTGAGTAATCTCCCTTGCTAATTTTTTGAATGGGTGGCAGAGAAGCTCTGATGGTGTGTGGAATACCATTTATTTATCAGAGACAGTAAATTGTGTACCATCTAACATGGAATTGTCCAGAAAATGTGACTCTTCTGCATTTATTTTTAAATAGGTGCCAGAGAAGCTCTAACTGTCCGATGTGTTGGCAATCCATTAGCCTGAAGGATCCTACCAGGTTTGTTCTGGTCTTTGTGAATGTTACAATTATCTTTAGCTTCTACTTCTTTACTGTTTCTAGTGTCTGATTCAATGGAACCACTTATTTTGAATTTCATGGCAGTCAAGAATTGCTTGAGGCTGTAGAACGGGAGAGGAGCTTTAGTTTTAATCCGACAAGAAATTCCAGAATATTTCATCATCCCACTCTTGGAGATCTTGAATTGCAGCATGTCTGTTGTCTATTCATACTAAATGAGATTATTTGTTCTTAGTTTTTATGTTAAAGTTTAACATGCCTTTTATACTGTTTGGTTTCTCTGATTGTAATGCAGTTACCTGTTGATGCAAGTGATACTGGACTTGAGGACCACATAATCCAGCATTTGGCTGCTGCTGCTGCTGCTGCTGCTGCAATGGGAAGGGCCCAACATGTTGCTCGGAGGGATGGGTCAAGGATTCGGTCATCTACTCATGCTCGTCGACAGTTCTTGGTGTTTTCAACTCATCCCAATTCACTCTCCGCAGGTCCTGTATCTGCTCCTGCTGCTCCAGTACAAGGTGAACTTGAGCCAGCCTCTATAACTGTAGCTAGCCCATCTGTTCCACTAACAGCTAGTGGGGGTGATCTGCCGCAGCATAATCCACAATTCCCTTCTGTTCAAAGTGGTCAAATTTCTGCATCACCATCTACTGTTATGCCAATCAGTCGACAAAGATTTTCAATTAATAATAGGTACTGTTGATTTAGTAACTGTTTGATTACACTCAACTCCACTTGCATGTTATCTGATTTCATATTAAGTACTTGTAGGAACTTTGCCAGTCAATCTTCTCTGCCAAATCCAGATAGAGCAGGACCATCAGATTTTCATTCACTTTCAGACTCTTGGAAATCTCGACTGAATGCTATGTCAACAAAGTATGCCTTTCTATGAGCAATGTTTCTTTCTGGTTCTTATTTATGAACGTAGCTATCCTTCTGTAATTTTTTCTCCTGGGCTTCAGTCTGACCTCTTTTTTGTTGTGTATAAGATACAAGGACTCGATTTCTAAGAGTACAAGAGTATGGAAGGAGAAGCTGTTCTCTCGAAGTACTTCCATGGCAGATATTAGTTCTGAAGTTAGGAGAGAAGTTAATGCAGGAATTGCTAATGTATCTCGCATGATGGAGCGCCTTGAAACTAGAGAAAATGATAGAGACTGCATTTCCTTATCCGAAAATCTTGTCGAGTCATCAGCTACAGAACAGTCCAGCCACAATAATGTTGAAACTCGTCAGCAGACACCATCAGCTGACAACAAAACTGCATCTTTTGCTGCCAGTTCAGTTTCACATTAAGATGTTAGACAGTATTCAAGCAGTTGCAACTTTCCCCAGCATTTTATCTTTGAAGGTGAGTTATGTAGTTTACAAGTGAATCATCATTATAGATGTTGCTGCTTTCCTGATATTTTGAATCGTTTTAATCTTGATTTGTGGTTGATTTTGTTATTTGATCTCGAACTCTTGATACATATATATATGTTTTAATTTGCTGGTGAGCTGAAAATTTAAACAACCAACTGAAAATTTAAACAACCAAGTAAACCACCTGTAATGTAGTTTCTCAAATATTACCTTGTACCATACCACCTGACCTGGTGCCTTCTAAAATTGCTGTAGAAAACTATTCTTTAATTTGGAGGACAACAGAACCTATTTTTGGAATATTTTTTAAGATTGCTTTAATTACTATATTGTGATCATAGCTTTTCTTTGTTTCCTCGTGCAACTAAATAGGAAAATACTACTGTACAAGTTATAGTGTACTTTTCCAGTTTTAATCACTGTTAAGGGGATGAATGTTGCATTAGACAGCCTTCTTAGTACGTTGTACCGTCATAAATGTTATTGCCAAGAACAAAGTCATGGGTACCTGACCTTAGATATCTTGTCTTGAACAGGTTTCATGAGATGCCTATTCATCACCATAAATAAGTTAATAATATAGAAAATAGCGAAGACACACACACACACACACACACACACACACACACACACACACACACACACACACACACACGTAAACACCCTTGATCTATCAAGTCTGATATAACACAAAAATGTGATGGATACATAACAAATATGGGAGAGCAAAATTGATAATCTATTATTAATTCTTTTTTTTGGGGGGGGGGGGGGGGGTTTGGGTAATCCTTGATTTTAAAAACTTTTACTTCCTTACAAGTTGAAGTCAAAATTGGATCAGAGAGCAGATGTCAAAGTAGGGCTATAAATATTGTCCCTTCCATCTATACCTTTATATGTCTCTCGTGCTCTTCTCTGCTCTCGAAAATTAGGGTTTATGAATTTAAAAATTGGATCAGAGAGATGTCAAAGTAGGGCTATAAATATTGTCCCTTCCATCTTTATCCGTCTCTCTTGCTCTTTTCAACTCTCGGAAATTAGGGTTTATGGATTTAAGATGATGCTTCTGACCACCCGCACCCACCACACAACACACTAATGGTAGATGTAGAAAAGATTGTATACATAAAATTACTTACTTGGAAAATGTTAGCCGCCTATGTATGCTGGATCTTCAACTAATTATATGTTGCCATGTAATATAGGATTTTAGTCTTTAGTAACGTAGCATGAATTTTGTTTTGGTATTATTATTATTATTATATCTGTTGTTATTGTAAATGGAATGTATGTTGAATTTGTTATCTATGTTTATTATACAATAATTTTAATGTAGGTTACTTATTAAACAGGTTGTTAACTCCGGTCTCCAAATATGTCATGCTAAGGACTATATGCTTATTTTGCACTTTAGGCCACGGTGCTAGAGAAACTGATGATGTCTAATAAAAGAGGAAAGGGGTAAAAAAAAAGATATTCACACTTGAAGAAGAACAAGTATTTTTTCCATCTGCTTGTAAATTTGTTTATACGTAAGAGCCAAGGGGGGCATTGGTATCAGATATTCAGTTGAGTTTGGCAGATACTCCATCTATCTATCTATCTATCTATCTATCTATATTTGTGCTGATAATATTTATCAATTGAAGATGCAACCGGTTTCTTTGATGGACAAGAACTGCATTGGTTTTTACTTTAAATTTGGGTGGTTTAGGGTAATAATCTATAACTGTAGAATGAATGTAATTAAAAGTTGAATATTGCATTGAAAATGGTAATAATTACATTACGGTCAAAACTCCTCTTTCTTTCTTTCGTTCTTTTAACACCCACACATATATAGTGTATATAATAATGTCTGGGCGAAAAGCACAATACTTATAAGAAGATAGAGTATTTTCTAGTCCTTGTACAATACAGTAATATCTACCATCCTTTAAATGGATTAAAGTGGGGGAGAAGGGAAGAGAAGAAGTTAGGAACAATTGACACCGGCCAACAAAAAACCAAAGATAAGGCCACGTTATATTATGGGTGGTTGGCTCTCCTCCTTTCATCATTATTGTAATTTATTTATTTAAGAATTATGAATTACTCCACTAGTAGAGAATCAATTTGGTAAATAAATGAAACAAGTAAAATATGTGAAGGTAAATAAATGACTAGTACTAGCTAGATTCATTTATCTATAAAATAAATGAGGTGGTGGTGGTGGTGGTGGTGGTGGTGGTGGTGGTGGTGGTGGTGGAGGAGGAGGAGGAGGAGGAGGATACTTAAAATGAATAATGCTTCATTCTTTCCTTCTCCAAGTTGGAGAGATGTCATGTTCCCCATTCCATTATCATGAAACCAAAAAACAAAAAAACAAGGACTCCATTATTCTCACGCGCGCGTCTAGTTTAATAATTAATTAATACTAGTGGTAGTTGTAATAATAGTAGTCCTACCTCACCTTTGGTAAAGCGTAGAAACCATCCAAAAGGAGATGGAGATGAAGATGGAGATGGAGGCGTGGGACAAGGACAGCTCGCCTTCCAGCTTTGCTCACCATTCACTCCCTCCCTCGGTTGCTTCGCCTCTTTGTTTTCTTGGGAAATAATTAGCATGAATGCAATTTTGGTCAATGCCTCGTGAAAAATGCCTACTACTACTACTACTACTACTTTTTGGGGTCACATCAAGTATAACTTTCCAGCAAATCACATTAATTATGATTGAGTTTTTTAATTACTTACAACATGTATGTATCTATCCTTCTTCTTCTAATATACTCCCTCAGTTACTAATTATTTAACGTTTTAAAATTTTTTATTTAATTTTAATTATTTGACGTTTATTCAAATTTAAAAAATTAATGATAATTTTTTTAAAATTACCCTTTATTAAACTCTTTCTTTCTTTTTATTCTAACAAAATTTTATTTATCCTAACAAAAAATTTAAAGGTATTATAGACAATTGAGTACTATATTTAATGATTTTCAATCATTATGTTAATTCTTGTGTCCACCTTTAAAACGTCAAATAATTAGGAACGGAGGAAGTAAGACTAAAAACACCTTTAAAAGGATCTGATTAATTTAATACAGTGTTAATATACAAATAAAAATCACTTCCATCTGTATGTTAATATTGTATTAGTCAATTCACTAAAATTAATTTTAAAATAATCATCCACCCCTTTAACAGCATGTTTGTTTGTTTGTAAATATAAAGAATGAGACCGGATAATTAATTATAGACTTAAATATAATTTAAACTTTAAAAAAAAAATTCAGATGCTAACATTGACCTTTTTATAAAGTAAACTATTTTATGTCACTTTTTAATTTTATATGAGTAGAGAATCAAATTTTAAGGCCGGATTCATTATTGTAAGTCTGAATAAATTCAACCAACACATTTTCGTACGCACTCTAATTCTCTCTAATTCTGGTTGCCTAACCACGTGTTTATTTTTTTAAATAAAATAAAATAAAATTATGGAAAGTGTTTTAGTAATAATTACTAAAGACCAAAAATTAATTAAGTAGTGTTATTATTATAATAAATAAAAATGAAATTAGTGAGAATTTATAAAGTATTTTAGTTTAGTTCCATAGCAAAGATTAAAGAGAGCAAAAAACTAAGTTTTAGTATTATATTATGTATATAGATAGATATAATTACTGCTTATATTTAGACCACAATTTCCTACACATTTCATTTATCACAAAACTTGACATTAAAGGTACAATGTAGTAAGAAAAATCACTTCAGATCAAATTAAATACTCCATTGTACCTTTAATGTCAATTAAAGGTGACTTAATTGCAATTAAGTTAATCTTGCTAGATAACAGATCCTCTATTTTTGATTTTTTTTGTTTCTTTGTGTTTTTTCAATTAAATTTTAACACCTAATCTCTTACTTAACATTAATTAATTCTAAAATTAAATAAAAGGACATGTAAAAATTTAAGTGGGGGGACACAAGAAAGACATAAAATTTGAGGACATAAGATCTGCTATCACCTTGCTACTACCTTCTATTTTCTTTCTTTCTTTCTAATCAAATAATTAAATGAATCGACAATGATCTCTCATGGATGTTTGATAAAAATTGAATAAATCTGAATTTGAATCTAAATGAGCTGAATTTGAATATGAATAAGTTGAATCTGAATCTGAATGAAAAAAAATATTTGATAATTGACATATCTGAAACATCTTAATGACAAAACTTTATTATTTTATCCCTTTGAAAAAATTCAAAACTGTTGTAAATTTATTTAATATTACTTAATATAATAGTTAATTTTTTTTTAATTTGTAACTTTTTTAATTTCTTTTTTACTTCATTCAGCAAATCATTCAGCCATTCAGCTAAAAAAATCTGACTTAGCCATTCAGCTCGTCCATCTTACCGATTCAGACCAAAACAAACGCACTGACCGATTCAGCCATTTAGTTCTTCAGCCATTCAGTTTCATTCAGCTCTAAACAAACAACCCCTTAACATAATAGTCGAGATTGAGATGATATCGTGATCTTTAGGTCTCAAGTTAGTATATTTCTTCTTTTACAAGAAGCTTATTTTCTTTTTAAATGGGGTTTGTTTGTGAGTTTATTTCTTTCTCATTTGGTGAGGTTTAATTGATTCTTGATAATGTACTTGATACACAGTTGTGTACATATATTTTTTCCATAATGATCATAATAATTAAATAAGAATCTATCACTTTTCATTATTTGAAAATAAAATATCACCAACCATACACTGCTAGGGATGTAATGTAATACTTAATATTTAAATTAAAATCATAAATTATAGTTTCTCTTATTTTCTACCAACCAGATTTAAGATTAATTAATTATACTAAATTGTCACAAAATAATGTAAACCTTTACACTTGATGCATGCATTTTCAAGTCAAGAATGTTAGGCTTATATGCTTGTTCGGTGTGTTTCCCTCAACTACTTTGATTCGCATCCTGCATCCATACATTTTGCTCAATACTCTCTCCGTCCTAAATTATTTGATGTTTTAACAAAAAAAATTTATCCCATAATATCTGTTTTTTAAGATTTTAATACATTTTTTTCATTTGTTTTCTAAATTTGTCCCTTTATCTTAATTATTGATAATCATTACTCTCATTAATGTCTCTCCTCTTTTTTAAACATCCACATTCATGCCTCTCTCTCTTTAATTAATAATTAATAATTGTTTCTCTCTATCTCTCTCTTCAATTAATGTGCTGATTTCTCTCTCTCTCTCTTCAATGTTTATCTCTCTCTCCAATTAATTAGTTGCTTTTTTTTTCTCTTCAATTAATAAAAAAATCAGCACAAAGAGTATTTTAGTATTTTTATCATACATATTGGTATCTGTGTGAAACTCTAAAACAGCAGATAATTTGGGACGGAGGGAGTATAATCACATGCATTATATATATATATAACCCACGGATCAGGTTCGGACTCTCGGACCTGATCAAAAACAGACCCCAAATTTTTTTTTTCTAGAACAACTAAAAAAAATAAAAATAAATTATGAAACTGAAATTTTTTCATAATACAGTGTTTTGGGTGTGTTTTTAATACCTATACCAACCAATGTATGTATAGTTTGCCCAGACTGTACAGAAATATTTTGGTATAGGCATCCAAATCACGGCCAAAACACTGTATTATGTAAAAATTTCAATTCCATAAATTTTTTTTAGTTGTTTAAAAAAAAAATTCGTATTTTAATAGAGTCCGGGATCTCGAACTGGATCCGGACTCATATATATATATATATATATATATATATATATATAGAGTCCGGATCAGGTCCGAACTCCCGGATTTTAACAAAATCCGGACCTTTTTTTTTTTTTTGAAACAACTAAAATAAAATAAAATTATGGAACTGAAATTTTTCCACAATACAGTATTTTGGGCGTGATTTGGATGCCTATACCATAACATTTCTGTACAGTCTGGGCAGACTGTACATACATTGGTTGGTATAGGTATTAAAAACACACCCAAAACACTTTATTATGAAAAAATTTCAGTTCCATAATTTTATTTTATTTTAGTTGTTTCAAAAAAAAAACAAAAAATAATTGGTCTGGATTTTAGGACATGTCCGGACTCCCCGACAGGATCCTTGTTCTATATATATATACTAGCTGGGTCCCGTGCCTCCGGCACTGTATGGACAATATGATTTATCTCAAACTTTGAACGACCAAAATAATTTATTGAGTGAGCGGAAAATTTAAAGTCATTTGTATTTTATTAAATTATTATTAGATTATTAGATTGATAGATATATTTTATTAGATATATGTATGAACGGTGGGATTTATCCCAAACTTTGGACGGTCCAGATGATTTATTGAGTGAACGGGAAATTCAAAATTATTTGTATTTTATTAGATAAATAGATATATATATCCCTTGAATGTTAATTTGCCGACATTCTAAGTTAACGAAAATTTATTGCCAACAGGCCCAACATGTACATTCAATTCTTACGATTAATACTCTCTGTGTCAAAAATTTAAACTCATTTGAAAATAGATAAGACATATTTCTTCTTCTTTTCAAATAGATGTTGCTTGTATGCATACTTCAGTTAATTTTGACCAATACAGTGACGACACGTCTCTTTATGTGTCAATAAATATAAAACATTTTAGATTTTAGATATATTTGATTATGTGATTATGTGATTACAATGTTTGCTTCACCTAATTACATTACGTTCGGTGTAATTGAAATTATACTCTTAATTAATTACCCTGCACGTTGATAATTTTTTTGTTAGATGTTAATCTTAATATGAACACAAACTTTATATATTTCAAATCGATCATCATTACTTATTTTTCACCATTTATTTTGAATTTGTCCTTTTAAATCTATATGAACTCGGTTATTTTTAATATAAATAGGATAAGATGATCAATTTGTTGTATTTAACACTATATTATAATCAAACTAAATGAAAATTAGAGTGTTTTACAAAGTCAAATACAAAATTTAAAGATAAATAAAATAAATGCATTGTACTAACATACTATTAATACTGTAATACAATCATATTACATTATAGTCGTGTTTATTTGTAAGAATTATAATCTCGAGATTATAATTTATGAGATTGTAACACCAAGACTATTAATCCTATGATTAAATAGCCATAGTCACATGTTTGTTTTTATGAGATTATTCATGAGAACTTAAAATAATCTCGTGTTATGTTTGTTTTTTTCATGATTAATTAAAAAATTAGAGAAAAAAAATATCGGTTGGACTATTATATCCTTACCAATAATACCATATTTTAAACTTGTTTATACATCAAAAAATGATGAACAATTAATTATAAACTTTTAAATATTGCTGAAATAAGTTAGTAAGTTCACATTGATTCACCATGTTCTTCTTATGTGAAATATTTGAGAATTAAATTATCATAAATTAGTACATAAATTAATAAATAAATAGTGCAAAATGAAATATTAAAATTTTATTAAAAATCACCAAAACTAAAATTAAAATTTAGAACTATTCATTTCCATTCAAACTCCAAAGTGTAAAATATGATCAAATACATAAAGTAAAACATAATAAAACAGAAAAACAAAAATACACTCGACTGGACATATGAAAATTTTGTATAGTTATACGAAATAAAAAAATATAATCCTGTGTACAAAAAAACATTAGCACATTACCATGAAAACCGAGAGGGTGAAGTAAACGACGTTAGAAGTGTGGCAATCGGAGGCTTGAGAGCAAAGTAACAGCCGCCGACACAGGGCGTGGTCCCCTTCCTACACACAACCTGTCCGAATTAATAATAATAAAATAATACTATATCCGTAATTTAATATAGGTTGTTTTAGAGAAATATTTTTGTTCTTAAATATAAGTCGTTTGAGAATTTCAAGTAAGTATTAATTGCTTAATTTTCAATATTACCCTAAGTAATAAATATAACTTTGGTTCTCTCAATATTTTTTGCCTAATAAATAACACATTTTTTTCAATACAAAGACAATATAGACAATTGATAGTATATTTAATGTTTTATAATCATTTTTTTAATATTTGTGCACAACTCTAAAACGACATATATTAAAAAACGGAGAAAATACTACTATCACATAAATAAAAAAAATTATATAATATTCACATACATATATATGTATATTATGGATCTCACATGTCAGGCGGGAGTATATGAATATTATTATACTATAATATTTTTATGCGATAGTAGATAATAATCTTAATTAGCCTGAGAACAAATCTTATTTTCCCAAACACCGCACCACACCGCTCTAACTTAACTTAACTTAACTACTACTTCCGCGTTCCAACTCACTCACCCACACCAGACCAGACCAGACCAGATTTTTCCTTAACTAAACTGATTAGCAAACCCTCGAACGATCGAGTGTTTTTCTTTACATATTCCAACTCCCAACCCAATACCAACTTCACTTTATCTCTCCTATTCTTACTTCCACCGAACGAACAAACAAACATAAACAACTCACCAAAACAAACAAAGGAAAAATCGAAACAACTCATCACTACTGTTTTTTGAGAAAGAAGGAAGAGGAAACCGAAACCAAAACCAAAACCAAAACCAAAACCAAATACCTCCATTCCCTGTTGGTTTCTACATGACTAGAGAGAGAAAATAAAGTAAATGTGTGATTAAGGAGGAGCTGTACTACCTATTTTCCACCATCCCATGGATTCTCAGATCTATGGCGCCACCAACCTCCTCCCCTTACTCTTACTCTCTCTGCTCTCAATATCTGCCACTGCATTGCCGCCCCCAACAACCAACTCAGCCGCCCCCGCCCAGATAAACTCCAACTCTGTTCTCGTTGCCCTCCTCGATTCCCGCTATACTGAGCTCTCCGAACTCGTCGAGAAAGCCCTCCTCCTCCAAACCCTTGAACAAGCCGTCACCCACCACAACATCACCATTTTCGCCCCCCAAAATCAAGCTCTCGACCGAAATCTCGACCCTGAATTCAAGCTTTTTCTTCTCGAGCCTCGTAATCTCAAATCCCTCCAAAATCTCCTCCTTTTTCATATAATTCCTTCTCGAATCCACTCCTCTCAATGGCCTGCCAAACACAAATCTCTCTGTCACCAAGAATCCACCCATTTATCTCTAACCCACACCAAGTCCAACCAAAAGTTTGTTGGCCTTGCAAAAGTAATCCGACCCGACGATATTGCCCGCCCCGACGGAATCATCCACGGCATTGAACGGCTATTAATTCCGAGATCTGTCCAGGAAGATTTCAACGCCAGAAGAAGTTTGAGATCTATTTCCGCTGTTTTACCCGAAGGAGCTCCGGAAGTTGACCCGAGAACCAACCGGTTGAAGAAGCCGGCTCCGGTTCCGGTGGGTTCGCCGCCGATTCTTCCAATATATGACGCATTGGCTCCCGGTCCATCTCTAGCTCCGGCGCCGGCTCCAGGGCCCGGCGGGCCGCGGCACCATTTTGACGGTGAAAGTCAAGTGAAGGATTTTATCCAGACGTTGCTGCATTACGGCGGGTACAACGAAATGGCGGATATTTTGGTGAATTTGACGTCTTTAGCCTCGGAAATGGGTAGACTGGTTTCCGAAGGGTATGTATTGACGGTTTTGGCCCCGAATGATGAGGCCATGGCGAAATTGACTACAGATCAGCTGAGCGAGCCTGGTGCGCCGGAGCAGATAATGTATTATCATTTGATACCGGAGTATCAGACGGAGGAGAGTATGTACAATTCGGTGCGGCGGTTTGGTAAGGTGGAGTATGATACGTTGAGGTTGCCGCATAAGGTGGTAGCGGAGGAGGCTGATGGGTCGGTTAAATTCGGGCAGGGCGAGGGTTCTGCTTATTTGTTTGACCCGGACATTTATACGGATGGTCGGATTTCGGTGCAGGGGATTGATGGGGTTTTGTTTCCTGTTGAGGAAGAGAAGGTTGTACCGGCGAAGAAGGTTGTGCCCGCGGTGGCTAAGGTTGCTGCCAAGCCAGGGAGAGGTTTGTGTTTGTAACATTTACTTTAATTAATATTTTTGTGTTCATTACAGTTTGTAGTCGTATATAGATAGTAGCATAAATCAAAATTTGGTTTCCATGTATTGTTTTTGATTGGCTTTAAATTGGAAATGGATAAGGAAAGTTTCGATTTTTTGCTCATATTTTGGTCATTTCTTGACAGATTAGATAGAAACTTTAATCCGTAGAAACCATAAATGTGGATGTGATAATTTACTTGATCGGTATAATATGTATAAATGAATTTGAACCGAGTTTATAAATTTTGTGTCGGTCAGCATAAAAAAGCCTTTTTGTGCAGAAATGATGTAGTTATGGTGATTGTTGTCCTGGCAATGGGAAAATTTTTCCGGTGAATTATGTGTCGGTTATGCTAGCTATAAGACATAAGTTGTAGCTGGATTGTGATGAATGTGATGTTGGCGGTGGTGGTGGGTCAAGTGGAATCAATTTATGTTGTGCATAGTGCAAACCAGTCGTGCCTTTTGGTTTTATGATAATTTATATCTAATGAACATACCGGCTGGCTATTAATTTTATTTTGCATAGAATGAATGAATCTAGTTTTGCCACATCATGAACTTTGTTTCATTTTTTGGCAAATTATGGTTTATATGTGTTAGGTAGCTTATTACAATCAAGTCTTTTAGTATTGTTCTTTTTGTTTGCGACTGGTTTGGTTTATTAAGCAAGAGATGATAAGCTGACTTTCATTGCGTGCGTGGCTGAACTTTAGCTTTGAACAATTGGCTTGTTTTAGTGTCAGTGAGAAGGTAAATTGTTTAAGCATATGCCCTTGCCATTATGACTTGGGCATCAATAGTAGGATACTTGTGGATCCCGCATATACTGTTATTATATAAAGTTAATTGTATAACCAATGGATCAAAGTTCATTAGATAAAAATTGGATTAATCCAGCTAACCCGAGCTGGGATCCGCCTCCTTATCTGACCCTTAAATTCAACGGTGGTAAACAGCCTGTCTATCTATCCTTATTCTACTAATGTTGAGCTCCATGGTTTGTTATGAATTTGACTGCTGCATCTTTTGTTATTTGACGTGATTTCTTGTAATAAGAACACTAATTTTTCATTTTTGTTATACTTATCTCATTAAATGCCATAGATGAATATGAAATTAGATTTCTTGATTGTCTTGTGTTTTTCTTCCAAAAACTTCTTAGTTTCATCCCACCTTGAACAGCACTTAACACTTGATACACTATTATTTCGTGCAGAAACATGATGGTGCTTTCTGATTTTCTCTTTATTCTTGAATATGAAATATGATTGGTTATTTTAGTAGATGCAATAATCTATGCTATGTTTTCTATTAAAAAAGAAAAAAGAGACTGTTATGTAGCATGTTTGAGTAGTATATTGATAATTGAACATATGGATTTAATATACTGGGAGTGCTTATATGGTTGTTTGAGATGAAAATATTAATTTATTTCATTTGACTTTAGAAGGTATCTCATGGTCTGATCGACTAATAAATTAAATTGTATTGTGTATGGCAGGTAAGTTGCTGGAAGTAACTTGTAGTATGCTTGGGGTCTTTGGACAGGATTCTCATTTTACTAGCTGTCATTGAAAATTCAAACTCAAGGAAATTACAAAAAGAAGCAAAAACAACAATTCAGTAAGGTAATAAGCTCATCAACATTCTAATGCATATTTGGTTACTTAAACCAAAAAGTTTAAATATTATTTTACCCAGTACTCTAGTGAGACTTTCTTTTTAAAGCTTACATTTCTCTTTTGGATTTTTTTTCTTTTACAGTTTTAGGAAGATCCCTGTGCATGAGTAGAAATAAAGGGTAGGAGGTGCTTGCATTGAAGTGAGATCCTCAAAAAGGGAATATTTTTTTTATGTTTATTTGGTTATAAATACTGTAATTACACATCATTTTTTGTTGTTGTATTTATGTTTGTTTTTTCTATCTTCTACTCTTTGCACAATACAGATACGAAATCAAGAGGGGTGTTCTTTCTTGTTATTGTGTTTGCATCAATAGCCTGCAAGTCAATTATAACATTAGAAATTATTCTCTATATTATTATTTTATATTTTAATTATGTATGGAACTGGTGGGCCTTAATTTTTTTTGTTGACAAGTATTTCTATTGAATAAAGATGTTGTAATTGAAGTGTGGCGTCGGTGATGGTTGGTAGTTGCATTATTATTTCTTTGATAATTAAGACGGGAAGAACTTGGTGTCAGTCACAAGTTGCCAAGAGTCTTCATAGCTTTAACAAATATATATATATATATATATATATATATATATATATATATATATATATATATATGTATGTGTGTGTGAGTATTTTGTTAAAGGCAATCTATCATAATCAAATGTTTAATTATTTAAAAAAGAAAGTTGATGAATAAACTTGTTAGGAAGATATGGGGGGACTTGTCCGTGTTTATGCAAGTTATCTGTTCATGATTAGGTTAATAATTGATCACCATCACCAGCTGGGAGTGAGCTGCTGCTTCAGCTGGTGGGAGATCGCAATTGACTTTAATCATTCATTCATTTTTTTTTCTATAAGAAAAAGTCCAAATCAACATTAAGCCCCATTGATTGAACCATCAATTTAAATGGAATCATTTACATTTTGTTCCTGTTGTATAGATTTTCATGATTTTTGTAAATGTGTTGGGTAAGACCGGCCGGCCGACCTGACCTGACCTGACCTGACCAAAGGTGATAGACACAAGTGGTAAGAATAAGATTCATGATTTCGTTTTAAGTTTAGGGGTGCAAGAAATACTAGTAACATACATGATTGACATCCTAAACCAACATGACAGCCTGGAAAACTGATAGGGTTTCTTTGGCCTGTGAGTCTGTGACTGTTTGGCGAAGGTGAAAAGAAACAGTTAGCAGCTGGAGAGTAGACCACGCCCAACCCCACCCTCACCCTCACCCTCACCCTCACCCTTCATCAACTATCTATATAGAATATAGATCCATAAATAATAATTAGCCTAAATTATATTGTGCGACCAACCCAACCCAAATGATGCGTTTGGATTGAAAGAATGAAATTACGATTGGAATTTCATTCCATTATAGATGTAATGAGTTATTTCATACTTTCCCTCCCCTAAGACCCCTATGGCTCAATGATAAAAAAACTAATCATAAAACTTTGGACATGAAATCTTGGACAAATAGTAAAAATTAATAAAAATTAATTGTTTAATTTATTCCAAAGGCAACCAAACACAATTTTTTTCATTCCATTCCCACATTTATTACTTATTCCCACTTTTATTACTTGAATCCAAACGTAACATTCTTGTCTTATTTCTTCTTTCTAGTCCTCAACAAATTTGCTTGAATGCTGTTATCATACACGGCAAGGGCCATTGGTACGTAGTATGATACAGTATTGTGTTGTGACTTGTTGGGGCTAATAAAGGCTTTTGGATAGCAATTTGTTCGGGATGGGCTCCCATTGATACATATGAATACTAAACTAACCCTTTACTTATCTTCACTCATTGGACTGGGTAGCAACTAGTTATCTGTACGACCGGAGGAGGGAGGGTGTGTTTTTATTTAGATAGATTTCTTTTATATTCACGTGAATCTAACATGCCGTCGCTATAGTCCAAAAAATATGTCGTCATAGCCCTACTGTGTAATACAATGCTGCTGTGTATATACATATAACCCATATATATATATATATATTTGATATTGATTATATAATTGACTTGTACTTTTATTTATATCCCTCCAAATGGCTATTGCTAATGTTCAGAAGTTTTTTTTAAAAATAAATGTTTTCTTAAGATTAGTCGTTTTAAAAATGTATTTTGAAACGAGGGACTAATAAAACTCTTCGAACAAATTAAAATACCAAAGAAAAAGGCGGAAAACCGAGCTCACAAACAAAATACTAAAGAAAGAGGCTACAAGAAGGAAATCCCATAAGCCAGTAGAGTTTCATAGAAATAAAGCAGACTGATTTATATTGTATGTCAAAACTGGTACACTTCACCAGAACAATATATTTCTTCACAAACACTACTTTGAAATTCAGTAAAGAAAACATATGAATATATATAACCTGTGCAGACCAGTTAATAACGTTCACAAGTAACTTACATACACAATATGCACAAGATAAATGTACCTTAAATTTTTTTTAAGACCTATTAAATACAAGTTTTAACTTATCAACATTATGCCTTTAACCTCCAACTGTATCTTCAGCATGCTGAATTTCAGGATTGGTGGAACTCACAAACAGTTCATTGTCCTGGCTGGGATTCTTTTCGGATTCAACATCTATCCAATCCTCAAGTCCTTTGGGGTTTACAGACTGGCTTTTGCTTTCTTCATGTTCTCCCGTGTGATCCTTGTCATCTAGGCCTTCTGCTTCTGTTGTCTTTTGTTTCAACTTGCCAGGCTTTCCTTCAGTTTTGGTGGCCGCGGATTCACGTGGGTGAAGACTAGACACGGACTTCCTGAATGGCTTCTTTGAAACAGCAATATCCTTGTCACTATTTGCCTGACTAACCTTGGGTGACCTGCTCTGATCTCGGTTTACACTTGGGCTAAGAGATAACCCACCTCCTTCCAAGGAGCTTTTGTTCCTTCCAAGCTTTGGAGATTTTGCACGTGTGGTTGGCATCTAAAGAATCCAAGGAGACGCAATAAGAAAATGCTGTTTATAAGAAAGAATAAACTGGAAAGAAAAAGAGGAAGACCAAAGTGTTTTAAATGACGATGCAATTTCACTAATTTGTGGACGTCTATGTCGTTGGCAATGCTAGTATTCAGAACAGCTAATTTTGATCTAGAATAGAACACTTCATTCCAAAACCGTCATTGTAAATTTTTATTCAAGTAAATATGCGAATCATAGTTATGGATGGTGGTGGCCATTTATCAAGTGAACGTTGGGCCATTTCATGATTGGGTGATCAAAGCACTTCCACAGTGGTGATTACTGCTAACGCAGACAAAAAGAGTAAGTAAGATCATGAGATGCAACCCCTCCTTTTGTCCATGTCTGCGCATGGACACATGATTAAGTGTGCAGTTTTCTAAAAGATCAAATTAGAGAAAGAAATAATACTACATATTCCATGTGACCAAGACATGATCATCAAGCACACCGTTGATATCATAGCAATCAACAGAATACAACATGAAAACTAGCTGCAACATGCATCCACATTGTATTGTCAAATAAGAGCACACTAATGCAGTAAAAGGTTTTAGCAACGCGTATGAGGTGTTTAGGTGAACTTATAAACTGCTATATCTTCTCTTTCACAACATAAATATATAGAAATTAAAAGAATAGAGAAAAAAAATATTAAAAGGAAGTAAAGATTGCCAACTCTAGATTCGCTTTAAACAGCAAAAACGCAGGAACAAAGCTGTGGTCCATAATTTAATAGTAGATACTTCTAGTAGCAAAAGAATCAATGAGAGAGATAGACTTCTGGCATCAATGAGAGAGATAGACTTCTGGTAGCAATTGCATTAAAAGAGACAGATTGAGAGAGATCACCTTCTTCAGTTCAACTTTAGGAGGAGGTTCTTTGTAGAAACTTGGCATAGGGGCAGCTTTAAATGTCAAGCTCTTCCTCAATTGCTTTATTTCTGCCTGCTGGCTTTCCTGCATTGGACCCTAAAACAGAATTAATAGCTTGATACTAAATCCAATATAACAGATAGGGACTCTGTAGTATATAAGAGGAGCATGCGATCAAGCTAGTAATATTGTCCATACAAGAACCTTGGATTTTTCTTGCAAGTTACTTTTTTCCACTTCCCTTGCATGTATCTTCTCTTCTAGCTTTGAAAAGAACTGGAGAACACAAAGCAAAATAACAAATCTGTTCCGTTTTCCATAGAAAAGGTTAAATAAATGAATTAATGTGAAGTATCCACCTCTCTTCGCTTTTCAGCACGTTCATCCAACCTGAAGGAAAATCCGGAGGCACTGCTCCTGCTTGTCCCACGAGGAGTGACAGTCCTAGTAGTAGTACAAAATAACAACACGATATCAATGTGTTGAACAACCAGGAAAGGCATATTCCAACAAAATGAGTATCACAATTAAATAGAAGTGCAAGATAAAGAATAGTACGATGAAGTAGTTGAACGGGAATCCTCCTCTGTAGACAGCAGTGCAGTTTTAATAGGTTTTGAATGTTGGTCAACTGGCCTACAGTTACAAACAACACAGTAACTAATTATATTGAGAATGTGAGAATGCATGGCTATCCAATCATATTGAGAATGAGACATCCACAAACATATTTAACATATATGTAGTCTTATCGTGCCACTTACGAGAGGCCTTCAGGTGGAGGGAATCTTGCAGTTCCATTTGTGGGAACAAGCTTTCGAGACTGATATCAATAACATCAGCAGAAAACCACATAAATACCGAATAAACAGAAAATATGAAGAAAAGACTAACAACAAAAATATATACCATAGACTGATTAACATTTGGCAAAGATGCTAAAGTACTTCGCCGGGTAGAAGCTCCACCACCATTTGTGTTTGGTTCCTTTGAGTTCACTCCGGTGGATGCTCGCCTGGTTGCAGGATTCAAACGAGAAACTGAAGTAACTGTTCCATTTGATAAAGCAGCCTCAGCTTTCAACCCATTAGCTCGAGAATATTTGCCGTTGGATTTTGTTGGGTACCCATCAATGCTATTATTCATACCATGCGTGCGAAGACCTTTAGCAGGGAAAGATTGACTCTGGGTCAGGCTTGGTTTTCTATTACGAGGCAGCGCAGTTGATCCTTTCAAATTAGGCTTTTCCTTGGCAAGTTTGTTGTTGTTAGAATTACCACCAGGACCTTTACTGGGCTTTGATATTTTACTTTCCGAAAGAGACGATTCAACCTCTCCTCCTGATAAATTAATACCTTCCTCAGCATTTGTTGCTTTCTGGGAGACTCCATTCCCACTAGAAAATTGTTCACCCTCTTCCTCTTTCTTTACATCCATAGCTGACCCTTCTACATTAGTTTTCTCTGTGACAGAACTTTCATTCCCTAATTGAACCCCATTCTCCGACTCCATTCAGTGTAGAAATTTCTTGTGGAGAAAAAAGGAAAATTTTTTATAGGGTTCAGTTTCAATTCAACAAAAATAAAACAAAACCAAAAAATTATGAATCTCAATGTTATACTATTCTCTTCCTCTACTTTTAGTTACTGATGGAATGTAGAAAAGGAACATAGGAAAACAGATAAACCAGATAACATCATAGACTGAAAAGGATCATTAGTGTATTTCTTTTTCCTTGACATTTTATTCCCAACCAATCAAAGTATTGACTAACACAGATCATAATTAAGTCGTAACTTATTACAAAGTTAATTAAACCAAAACCCAGTTTCACAAATCCCAAAATGATCAACATAAGGCAAAGATCCAACACAATTTGGTACCAACATTGAGTAGACACAACCAGAGAAGTGAATCTTGAAAAAACTGAAATTGGAAATACTATTATACAAATCAAAGAAACGCAAAGCTTATGAACAGAGTAAGCAGTACCTTATTTATGGTTCCAACTTGGAAGATTGTAACGTGGAGGCTGCTGTTCTTCTGATGGAAACAATTATACTTGAGAATTCAAATGCTATAAAGATTGGTTTCTGGTTCCAGATACAGTGAAGAGAGAGTGTGCGAGTGTGAGATGGTTCCAAAAAGAATTAAAAAGGGTCAAGATTTCAAAGGACCAGATAAATTAGTGGGTAAATATGGCCCAAATGACTAAACTGCCATAACTGTATTTCTCTTCTCCCTTCTTATTTTTCCCTTCTTTTTTTCTCACCAATAAATTACTCTTAAGATTCTTCATATTATTGAATTTTACTTTCTTTTTTTTTACTATTTTGTTTGGGTAATGGTTAGGGATACATTATTGAAAATTATGTCAATTCTTCAATCAACTAGGCACAATAAAAGTTTGTTTATAAATTATAATCATTTGTAAAACATGTTATTATGTGTTATTGATTGCATATTGATATTATTTTTTAATGAATATGTCATGGCTCACTTAGCAGTTCCCTAAAAAAAATAGATTGTGATTTATTGGTTCTTATATAAAACATTCTATTTTTTTTCCTAGATGTTTAATAATTTTGATCGATTAAAGTTATTTTACGGATAAATGCATAATTAATTTTATGAAAAATAATATATATTATAAATATTTATGTCACTTCATAATTTTATGAAAAATAATATAATAAGTGAATAAATTAGATAATATAATAAGTGAATAAATATTAATACCAAATCTTTCACAATTTATTTTATAAGAAATAACTTACTAAGAAATATTACTATTTTATTAGTCATAATAATCGATTTTTATAAATTAAGTTTATTTATTTATAAATTAAGAAATATTACTATTTTATTAGTCATAATAATCGATTTTTTGGTCCAAAATATTACTATTTGTAGAAAGGGAGGGGTTTAGTGTGATAGTATAATTTAGGAGACAAGGGTATTATGGTGAATATAGAAATATAAATCATTGAAGAAGGGTGTCTCCAAATCAACGGTTGGAGAACGTGGAGGCCGAAATGAGCCCCCGAGAGGCGGGAGACACAGATTGGCATTGCTGTCTTTTCACTTCCGACGTGGCACGACCACGCAACGTGTTATCAGGTCCCACCCTTGCGGCGAGCTTTGACGTGTGCCCCACAGACCGCAGGCTGTCACAACGTGCTGGCAGGCGGATGATCCTACGCTGGCTGAAGAAATCTGGGCCCTTGGATCAAGAATTCCACGTTTGAAAGAGAGAGTAATAGTACTAGTATTTTCAGGATTTTGCGGTTGATACGTTGTACTCAAATCTGTCTTCCAAGTTTCGACATGCAACAAACCTCTTTTTATTTTTTTTTGGAGCATAGTAATTATTGACTAATTTCATTTGCTTTGAATTTACAAGTCTTGCCATGTATCTTGAGATTTTTTTTTGTTGAATTATGATTATATATAAAATTAAATAAAAATTAATTCATATATAAAATCACAAAATATATTATTATTTAATTTATAATTTATGTTCTCCTATACATCTTTAGATGTCATCAGAAAATATAGGCTTCGTCACTAATTATTTTCTTGTTAAAAAGTGTGCACGTCAGGATTTTTTCATTATGGGTTTTATTACAAATTGTGAATTTTAAGTGTGATTTTGGGAAAAAAAAACAAATATGAATATCGACGGGTTTTGAAAATTTAATTTTAATAGTGACCAATTATACAAAGTCGTCAGTTTTATTAAAGATTTAAATAGATGTACCAACTCATTCAGATTTTTAGGATTCCGTAAAATTGGTCCGCAACTGAGATTCATAGAGTCGGGAGGATTGCTTAAGCGAGGATTATGTGTTAAGAACTCCTTAACTTCCGTGAAACACGGTTACCGCTTTCTTAATGTTTTTCTTTAAAGATTAAATATATTGCCTTAGAAAACATGAAATGTGTGTATTTGTGTTATGTGCCTATATGAATTGTGTCGTTGAAAAATTTAGGATATTGTCTCCTATAATCAAGTCGTGAAATGTAAATAACTTGGGGGTCGTCCCCTAAATTCAAATCGTAGAATCTAAGATGTCATCTAATATAATCGTCAAAATAATGGTGAATGCATCATCTTGAAAAAAAATTTGAGCCACTTTGAACCTAGCTATGCACAAAGGATTTGATTTGAATAAAAAGTTTCGTTTTAGCTTTCACTTGACAAGAATTTTAAAGTGTTATTAAGGGAAAACATTGTTTTACCTAGTTTATTCAAATTTAAAAGATCTTGCAATTTCGTTCAGAAATCGTTTTAGTATGTTAAAATATAAAATCAAACACCGACAATAGAGTTTGAGTCATCCATGGTCATGTAAGCCATCTAAACAACTTCAAGCACCTCGCAATAATAAAATTCACTATCAAGGGGTCTTAAACCCAAATTTCGTGGGATAAAACTCTCTCGTTTTAAAGACCGAATTACACTTACAATGATCAAATTATAAAATTACAACCGTTTAAGTATGTCTATCGCGAGAATATCTTTCAATTCCCATTAAAAACGATGTTTAAGGACCTTGAATTCATTCATAGACTCACATAATTCCTAATCATATTCATCAACACATCATGAATTATAAACGGAGTTTAGAAAAAAATATTCATAAACTCTAAATTCATAGATCACACGTCAAATCGACCATATCACAATTTATATCGCTTAACTATATCGTAGAAATCGAATATATAATATATCCTAAATTAAGGAAATTTTGACATCTGATTTTTTATTTAATTTTAGAGTTAATTAGTGTTAAGTAAAAAATTAAATGTTAAAATTTAAATGAGGGCACATAAGATAGACAAAAAAAATAGGAACAGAAAATTTACTCATGAATTTTGGGCCATAAAAATAGCCGAAGTCCGATGGCTTGAATTTAAGTACCGTTAGGAACGGTTGGCCCTACTTACCCAAATTACAGATATGGATTATTGAAAACTTATTATTCCTTGTTTGGTCGACAAAGCTACGTTTAAGGGTATTCATCGAAGGCAAGGCAGCTTACAACTTACAAGTCTACACCACTAGTCTATTATCAGATAAGGATGTATATATCAGAATATTATAGTTGTGTACTTGAGTATTGTTTTTTTGATTATATTATAGTAAAACTACTGTGTGCAATCGTAAAACTTATTTGAAGATTGTAAAGTCAATTAGTCTATCGTAGAGTATTCTATTCAAGATTGTAGAATCTGTCAGAAAATCATAAAGCTAAATGAAGATCGCAAAGTTTGTAGAAAAATCGTAGTCTGTCGAAGGATCGTAAGGCAAGACAAAGATCGTAGAGCTCATCAAGAATTGTATAGCAGATTGTAGAATTTATCAAGAATCGTAAAGCAAAACGTGGAGTAAGGCAAATCATAGAGTCGGTTTAGTCAAACACTCTACGGTGACCATTGAAGTCTACGATCAAACAAATCGTAAAGTATTTCAAGTTTGACATTAGATTGACATTGGAAAGACTTGAAAAATAATGATTCCGAGATGGTTACTAATCATTATAAGTTTAAAATGAAAATCAGATCGTGATATGTCTAACAACTAGTTTGGCAATGTGACATCACTCATGTGGTTGGTACTGCAAAAGTTAGATGTGACATATCAGAGTCGAAAGTAAGTTGATACAGTCACTCTAAAAGTCAACATTAAAGATCTTTAGGATTGGTGCATTTAATGAACTACAACTTTCTACGAGGACATCTCGAGATTGTCTATAAAATAGTACGAGGATTAAATCCAAAGTATGAATCACGAATTACAAGTTGAATCTATGCCCAAGTCAAAACAGCTATACTCTACGAATATAGAACGACTTGTTCTGCTATTAAGTACTTTAGAAGTTGAGCTCAACACCGCTTAGTAGCATCTCAGAAAACATCTAATCTTAGTGTGATTCACCGGTCTAAATAACCTTTAATTTTAAGTCTAAATGACTTAAAGAGTTCTAAGTGAATTGGTCTAAGTGACACCATCTTAGTGACATCTGCCAAGTCTAAATGATTTGAAGAAATCTTAGTGATTTATTGTTGTAATAGTTCTTAGTGAACTGATTTGAGTGATTACCCTCATCCTTGGTGAGTTTCCACTTAAATTCTTATGTTTTGTATATTTACTTTTCAGCATTTACATTTCACATTTTATCTGCTATAACTGTTAGCGACTTAATTCCAAAAGCAACTAAATGTAGAGCTGAGATTTTATTTAAATATTTGAAGAGTTTTTTAAACTAATATTTTGTTGTGCATAATTAACTTTGTTTAATTAATTATCTGGTAATAATCCGTCAACAACAATTTTTTTTTAAGAATTTATTTAACTTCCCTTCTAAATCTCCAAATGCATTTGAAAAACAACAAAATCTGTTTTATACAAAGCCTTTGTTACATATTTTTATCAAGCACTAAAGTTGTCATAATTAGTTGTTGGTAATAAATTTCGTTAATAATAGCATTATTAATTTATAATTTCATTAATTAAAAGTACTACATTTTGAATGGTTATTACATCTACACAGTGAGTTTGGAGATGAAAGAAAAGATATGAAGTTAAAATTTGAGGGAAAAAATTAGTTAAGGAAAAGAAATTTATTTTCTTTCCTTGTATTTGCGAGGTTTAAAATGAAATTATAATTTAAATAATATATTATTATTTTATTCTTATAAAATTAGTTACGAATTTCATGTAAATGTATTTAATACAGTAGGTTAATTTTATACAATCTCATCATCATGTATTCATGTATTGATATAAGTTTGACAGGAATGCCTGCTATGTACTTTGAAAACAGAATGGAAGAACCAATGACCTTTTCCCCCACACTTGTATACAGAAAGGTCACAAACATTGTACTATTATTAACTATTAACTAGTTGAGCAGAACAAGAAGCTTCATTCTCAACCTGAAACTATTTTACCAGCATGTGGTGAATGGTGATCCTTAATCCTAGTAGATTTGTAAAAATTAAAAATAAATAATCCTGAAAGAGGAGATTAAACACTATATATAAAAATGTCCTCCATATGCTAACACACCGGTAGAGCCTCCCTAAATCCAATGCTAAAATTACTCTGTAACCGTCTCTTACCCAAATCGTTGTTTCCTTTCTGCATCATGGCCACAAACTCATTGTAATCTATGCGGCCGTCCTGAAAAGTTAAAAAACATCATTAATAAAATATTTTTCTCTTCATTTTTGTATCTAGGCAAAAGGGAAAGAAGCATAAATTTCGAAAAGAGGTAAAAACTTGCAAGTTACAAAGCTCTCTATAAGATAGTTAAATCCAGTTAATCAACTGGCTCGATATCATATCTGGATGAGACCTAACCATGTGTCCTTGAACATGTTATCACAAAGGAAAAAAATTGTAAAAAAATTTATGATTCATTCTGCTTTGGATTCGTAGTTGTTGCTTTATTTCTAAGCTTTTTCAAACTACCCTAAGACTGAGGTTTTCATGTAGGACTCAAGCGAGGCAGCAATGTCATAGATGGAACAATTAGATCAAAATTAAATAAAAGTGTCGCAATGAGGGAAGCGCTTACATTGTTCTGGTCAGCATCTTTGATCATTTCATCCAAATGGATGCTATCAATGCCAAACTCCTCGCAAGCTTGTTGGAGCTCATCATGGGTGATATAACCACTGCCATCTTTGTCAAAGTACGAAAATGCAGCAAAGAGATGATCTTCCTTCTCAACTTTATTAAGATGCAAGGTTGCAGCTATGAACTCCCCATAATCAATAGTCCCACTGTTATCAACATCAGCCTGCATTTTCACAAGCATTGTAGCCAAAAAATCAATACCCCATGTAACCACTGAAAAGAAGCATCGATAGTTTTATTTTTCCTTATAGGGATCCTCACTTATTTATTTGTCTATAGATATCCCATAAGTATCTATACACAAACAAATAAATCAGAAAAAGAATGTAACTGATCCAGTGGAATACTACTTAACAGTTACACATCCATAAAAATTGTGTGCGTGTACATAAAACGGAAAGAATCAACGTAGACAATGATTGTGCTGAGGATACTACTAGGTTGTAGGTGAGCATCTTTTGAATGTAATGCATCTTTAGCCTCTATTTGGTTAAATGCATGGAATAAAATGATGAGTAGTTATAAGAAAGCCAAGGGAAAGAGGAACGAGTGACGTTGGCTCAAAAAAGCTTAGTCCTATGCACTCTATAAGGCAGAATCTTTGTCGAACTATATGCTTTTGAGTCATAAAATGATACTGTATGCCAATTAATCTATTAAAAATATATAAAAAATAAAAAATGGAAGGAATTATTCTGCATGATACTTACAGCCTTCATTAGATCATAAATCTCGGACTCATTAAGATTAGCACCAAATTTTTTCAGGCCAGCCTTGAGTTCTTCAAAACTAATTTGACCACTGTTGTCTGTGTCTATCATTTTAAACATTTCTTTTAAACCAGCAATTTCTTCTTCTGAGAGATTCTCTGCAATGACCTACAGCCAGAAACATCAGTGTTAATTGTTGAACTAAAGATGAGACAAACACTATGAGCATCACTTTCAGAACTTAGATAAAACTCAATAATTAACGGTACTTCTGCCCTGAAATTTTGTGGTTGGTAATGAATACGAGTATGTTTTGTGGAGTCAAACATATTAGAATAGTAGTACAGATGTTAATCATTGTTAAGTTTTCGTGGATGAGGTGAATGACATCCATATTGCAGTTATTTAAAACAATATAAAAAATACTTACTCTAAGAGCCATTTTCTTAAGCTTATTCATAGCAGAAAACTGAGTCAAGCGACTCAAGACTGCTGAATCAAGAGGCTTGTCAGGAGCCACACCGTCAATCCGCACCCAAGGGTGGCCTGCAGGGGAGACAAAACACAAATCAGCAGTAGCTAAAATATCCTTCCTGCTATGACAAAAGGGGTAGGGGGAGTGGAAAATGTGACTTTCCAACTGCCAAAGGACAAACCAATTTAGACTCAACTAAATTATTGACTTTAATCATAGAAAGCCATGATGAATTGACGATGCATTAGATACAACAGAAGGGAAGAAGACAAATTAAGGCACGTAATTAAATTATATAAATCAATTACAAACTAGTGAATAAAACATGCAATTTTGATGATATTCTAGAGAAGGCCCTACTCCCTTTCACATGGAAACTAAATCCCAGCTTCTTTGGCAATGTAACTGACACAGAATGTTATTAAAAATTCCAACAAGTCATATGACTCTATCATAACAGCTTAAAGAACCAATAGTTGAGAGAATGAATTATGTAATACAGTATATTCTGGTTTTGGCAGTAGGAAACTTGAAATAATGACCCATTATTTTCAGAAAATGTAGTAGTGGATTTATTATTACGAGATGACATGCCATTACTACTAATATCTACGAATAAGATAGAAGAGTTAACAAGGTAGTAATAACTTACACAGAGCTTCATGAACAGTCAACCGCTTTTTGGGGTCTCTAACAAGCATTCTCCTAACCAAATCTTTTGCACTATCAGAAATCTTAGGCCATGGATCAGATGAGAAGTCGAGATCACCGCGCAATACCTCTTCAAATATATCTTGCTCAGTTTCTGTAATATATTAAAAAAGAAGAAGTCATGACTATATCACTCTACAAAGATGACAGGGAATTTAAAAAAAAAAAAAAAAACTTTGCACTCTGTAAAACTAAGAAAATTTGTTACACTTCTATATCTCACCAGCCCAAAATGGAGGCACCCCACACAGAAGAATATAAATGATCACTCCTACACTCCAGATATCCGCTTCTGGGCCATAACGTTTACGCAGAACTTCAGGTGCAACATAATAAGGACTTCCAACCACATCAGTAAACGTTTCCCCTGCAGTTAACAAGTCTCATCAAATAACTCATGGCGGAGTCAAATATATTTAATGCAAGACATTCTTCCATGAGTATAGGACTACACGCAAAACAGAACAACATGTACTCAAAACATTTCCCTTTCAATAGGCAAATAACTTAATTGTTCGCTAGCATGTAACGATGTTATTTTTGTGAACAGTACTAGCATGATCACAAACAAGTATACTACATTTAATAATACTACATTTGTTTGAGTTCCAACTACGTATCTTGTTTTAGTGCTTTAGATTCTAGCCCTGTTAAAACTTAAAACCATATCTCAACCGCGGCCAGTTGTTTCAACATGAAGGAGAATTTAAGTATAAATATATCAGCAGCAAAATGTGAGACACAATATACATATTATGCATCTTAATAAATGTCTATAAAGACAACACCGGGAAATCCTCTTTCTTTATGGGGATGATAGAACAAGTATACACCTAAATCATCTGCTTTCATTTAAACAGAATATTGCACTTCTCATCCTTGATGCTCCTTCTTGGCCCCTAAGCTTTTGACTCATGAATACAGATATCTAATCCTTGATTTTAGTTTGTAGGAAAATTTGTATCTACAATCCAAGTTGTTAGTCTGACTTTATTGTAGTATATGCAAGCAAGTCATAATGTGGAAAATTTTACATTAAACATCTTAATGAGAGGGATGAATGCACAACAAACAATTTGAAACTGGTAACTGACATCAATTCTTTGTTCAATACAAAGAGTATAGATTTTTATATACTTCACTAAAGTCTTTGTAATTTGAATACTTGATCGCTTCAAAGATGCAAAAACTTGTATATTGAATTTTATATACCAAACAAGCTTGCAATATGTCAGCAAGAATCTGATATCCGAAGTTGTTTTTTACACGCAATTTTTATGAACTCCTAGAAATGTGGCTGCTAATTTAGACGAAGATATCGGAAAGAATATAATAACTTTCCCCACAACCACAGACCACCCCATCTGATACGCAATGCACATACAACTCTTACAAGGTTGCTCATGTACAGCAACAGCAGGTCAACAGATTATCTTTAAGCACATGCAACTTAATTCTTTCACTTCCATGGTGAAAAGTAAAAGTGGCTCATAACAATAAAAAGTGATTGATGCAGCACTAGACAACATCAAGGTATCCTTAATCTCAAATGTTAATATGTGCTACATTTAATCTCTGCCAAGAGTTGCATCACTAAAGACATCACATTTTCAAAGAAACTACATGCACAGGTAAAAAAGGAAGACATAATATGAAAGGTTCTCGATCAAACCAGCAAATATAAACTTCTTTCCACATTTTAGAACCACCATGCAAGTTGACCAAAAAACTCAAACTTTGAATTCAAAGAAAAACCAATATTTTTTGAAGTATCAAGCTCAATAACCTATTTAGGAGAAATCACAAGGTCGGCTCCACATTTTATTATGACAGTATGAAACTTACATATATTTACTTAAAAGAAAAACAGCTGAATATGAAACCATAATAATGCAGTACACAAAAGTAAGAATTTTAAGAACATAATGCTTTTGGAACATACCTGGCTTGAAGAATACTGATAATCCAAAGTCTATGGTCTTAAGAGCTGAATCCTCCTCCTCACTGACGAAAAGGAAATTCTCAGGCTTGAGATCGCGATGCATGACTCCCATGGAATGGCAAGATTCTATAACTTTGATTATAATCCTAGCAAGATTAGCTGCCTTTCTTTCTGTATAATGCCCCCGCTTAGTGATCCTATCAAAAAGCTCACCCCCGGCACACAGTTCCATAATGACATGAACTGCAACAGCATCCTCATAAGCTCCTTTAATTGAGACGACATTGGAGTCTCCAGACAAGTGATGCAAGATCTCAATTTCCCTCCTCACATCGTTCACATCATCCTCAGTCACCAACTTTCTTTTGGCAATGGATTTGCAAGCATACTCTTTCCCTGTTGCTTTTTCCACACAAAGGAAAGTGGTCCCAAATTGCCCGTGTCCCAGTTTTCGGCCCAAATTATAGTATTCCTTAAGATGTCCAGTCTTGGTTTTTAACACTGATTTTGCCTGAAGCCCCGCACTTGACATTCTCTTGACATTATGTGGCTTCTTAGGTTTAGTGTTTCCATTGGCTTGTTTCACCTTTACTGGTGGCCCTGCGGTCTGTGCTGGTTTAGGCTCTTCCTTCACTGGTTTCACCTGTTTGGGTATTGTGGGCTGGGCTTGTTCTGCTTTAGGCTCTTCTTCCTTGACTATTCTCACCAATTCTGGAGGATTATTTTGAACAGCTTTAAAGGATTCAGGCTCTTTAGCTGCAGGAGATAATTCGGGACTAATTTCTCTCTTTGTATATGTAATCTTCTCTGGTGTCTGAGACCACCAAATGGAATGTGAAATTGACTGAAAGAATCCGTCCTTTAAGACCCCCCTTGATCCAACACAGTTATTCCCCATCTAACAGTAGTTTCTATAAACTTATATAGACTTAAAATTCAATCTCATACCTCACTCAGAATTAGATAACTCCAACACAAGCACTTGAGAGAAATGTAACAATTTTCCAAATGGGTTGAATTTTTTGGGTGGTTTTTGTGTTTTTAGAGAAAACCCCAAATGAACAATCAATGGAAAAAACTCAATTCTCCAATCAATGATCAAATTAATCTAGCTCACAAAAATGATGAACAGAAAATGATAAACCAAGAAGGCGCAATTGCAAAATGAAGGGAAAGAAATAAATTACGGGAATAGAAATGATAAGACGACCTTTGGTTTACCAGGTCAGTGGAATGAATCTTCTTCTTCTTTTTCTTCGTGTGTGTGTGGTACAGGGTTTTGAATTTGTCTCTCATTTCCTCGCCATTTTCTTCTCTAATATATATGGGAATGGGGTTGAAGAGAGAGAAAATAGAAGAAAATGGAAGGGAGGAGGGAGGGAGGAAAAGGGAGAAGAAACTAACGGGTTTTTCTGTTGGAACGTTCAAAACGCGTTTGGAAGTATATATGATTTATTAATCTAGTAATTAATTACTAAGTTGGCTAAATCAAAATCCAAACACACCTATATAATAATATAAACAAGATATAAAAGGATATTATGGTCAATAACAAGATATAAACAGATTTTTTCTTCATTTTAATTTAATTCTATTTTATTGATAGTTTTGTTAATAAAAAGAAATTATCATCCATTGTAAATCACGTAATCTAGTAAAATATTAAAAATTGATATTAACCTGACAAATTATAGAGAGACGAGATTAATTGCTTCTATTCATTTTGCAATCACCATAATCCGTGCTAATAATCAAGGGCATAATTTGCTCAAATGAGCGTAATTGCCATATTTCTATAAATTTTGCCATCTTAATATCAGCTCTCAAAAATTATATAAATAATATTTTATGTGTCCGACAAAAAAACGAGTCTTATTTGCAAATATTAAGATTATATTTTTGTTTCATGTTTTCTTATAAAATATTACTGCTTTATTTTAGTAATAATAACATGATAATCAAACTTAGAGTATTGTGTGATTGTATTAATGAGAAGAATTTAATAATGGAACAAAAACAGTGAGCAGTTAAAAATAGTAAACTTATAAGAAGAATGGGTTGACTTTAGAAGTGGTGAAGCACTAATTTGAATAATGAATTATTATTAGGACCAAAACCATTTTGAAACAACAATGGTGGCCGCTATCATGGATGGATTGTACTACAACTACAGCTACAGGGAAGCCTGTTGACCGCCCGCAGCCGGCTGCAGGCCTTGCAGTTGGCACTTAATTGGTGCCCATCAATCATCAATTTTACAATAACCATTTTCATTTTGTCTGTATCAGACCAATCCAATATACGCATATATTTAAGCAACCGGCTGGCTTGGCTTGATCCTAATCCTATCCTATGATGTAGAAAACATAACACGTCTATTTTTCACACTCCCTATTAGTGGCAAGGCAATATTGAATTCAACACACTCCCTATTAGTGGCAAGGCAATATTGAATTGAACACACGGGTTTGGTTGTTGACCCCCCCCCCCCCCCCCCCCCGCGTCATTGTTTTCCCATGTAGTACAAATTACATTTCATGGTTGACCATTTCACAGCAAAGGTAAATGGGTGTGTAGTGTAGCCTAGGCCTAGCTACTACTGTATCTAATATCTAATATATAATAATATAAAGCCGGAGCAAAGTTGATCACTTCTTTTTTATGCCAACACCAAAAGTGCACACCTGGTCAATCCAATCCAATCGTGCAAAACGTATGCCAGCGGCTCCTCCAAGCAAAGTGCTAATTTCAAAACTCTACTTTTTCCCCAGTGCCCCATCCACTAAAATTATTACTGATAGTCAACAAAACCAACCCTATCCTTTTTGTTGGCTTGGCGCTAATGTCATTCACGTAGATAACATATCTGTAATTTTCCACCTAAATGAACGTGTCACACCCAACCACATTTAGACTTCCATCTGCTTCTCTTCATTACAAGGCTAGCCAAAAACATATAGATTTTTACACGATCCAAATATAAATTCATTGACTACACACTTAAACTGTTCCAGAAATCTACTGTAATGGGATTAAAAAATTCAAATGTTCCAAAACCACTATATTAAGTTTAAGTATATCCCTAATACTTGTGTCCACATATAAGGGTAGTAGCAACTAAAAGGATAAGAATTTATTTCTACCAACCAACAGTCAAGTAAGCAACTCTCTTGAGAAAAAGTCTTGCTTCAAACATCTCTGGCCAACCCAGAAAGATCAACATTTCCATCGGGATTACTCGGTTTAGTAGAAGCTTCTTTTGGAGGATGCCCTTCAATGGGTACGCCCCGCCTAGTAGACGATGAGGATGGTGAATCCGTATCATATAGGTGTGGGGTTCCAAATGCATTAAAGAATCCATTTTTCATTTCCTCAGCTGCATCAAAGAAACGAGTCATGCTACCAAACATGCTTCGTTCAATGGCTTCAATATCACTATGTAGCCCACTGCGCAGCCCAGGGAATTTAAAATGTTCATGCTCAGACGAGCCCATGGGGAAAGATCCTTTCACCACCTGGCCTGTTACATCTTCTTCAGTGTATTCTTTGTTGCATTCCACAACTTCAGATGGCCTGCATAGAAAAGGGTAAACTGTTGGAGCAAATCTATAGTTCAGTACATATTGTAAAGTGTGTAGTTCCATTTCTCTTAATAAGACCGGGATATCATTTGACTGGCGCCTAGAAATCCAGCAAAATCCAAAATAAAACACTTTCTCAAGTGCTAGTCAGGTCATTCGGCCAGCAATCTACAGGATATACCTCACGGTTTGAGAATCAGGTTGCTAAAACTTCTCTTCCAAACTAGCTCTCAAGTTACAACCAAGTACATTACAGTGTAAAAAATAAGCAAGAACATGTAAAAGACCCTGCAAACAGTTAAAAAGCAACTGGAAAATATGTATACATATAACCTGCAATACATGTATGAAATTCTGAGCGCTCTAGAGAGATGTGATTGGCATATTTCAAGTATCGGAAGTTCTTCAGGAACTTCATTTAGGGAATCCATTAATATATTTGTCTGACAAAAAGATATTTGATGTCCTTCTGAACTTCTGTCACGACTAACATAGGAAAACTTTTATCCAAGAATGGTTAGGACCTCATTATGTTAATAAGTTAACAGCTTAACCTTGTACAATATTGAAGCAACTTTCCTGTTTTGAAAACATAAATTAAAAATACAGTCTAGCAAAATTGATCGGGATGATCATATGGTATTACAACTTCTAGTGCATATATTTTTAATCACACGACTCTAGAACTTTTATTATGTAAACACTGTACATGATCTGATATTCTGATGCAGGACAGATTTGAATGGAAAAATAAACTAGGATTTAAACTCCACGTTTAAATCACTAGGGTCACGGAATTAGTATAAGATGGATAAAATACCTCTACAGTAGGAATGATAACAATCAACTTCAATATCAATAGTCCAATCTTGTGGAACTTCAATATCAATAGTCCAATCTTGTGGGGGTTACATAACTATTTAAAGAGACCAAACTCACTAATATTACTTGGGGATCAATAAAATAACTAATTGACTAATATACCCTTACTAAACCTTAAAAATTCATAATTACTAATTAATGTCCTAAATTACCACTAATAAATAAATTACATCAGTTATCGTTAAACATAATAAAAACTCTAAATAATAAATATAAAAATTATTTGCTTTGCTCTTGACTTGTGATCCCCATCATGATCAATACAAGTTATCAAACTTAGAATTTACAAAGCCACCACCCAAGTAACAAGTTCTTTTTAATCTTCATGTTCTAACTATTCTACGTTATGTGGACAAAAGTACAAAGGGATGTATTTCTGGGTCAGACATTTACCACCTAAATAAGTGTATACGGGAACCCGAGTACAAGGGTACAAAAGAGGAATTAGTTGTGGGATGAGAACGTAGAATGAACATACTAGCTAATTTGGATACGAGTTAATTTCCTCTTTGAGAGTGAAATCTTACTTTTACCAGTATGTTCCTTTCTTATACATGTTCATAATTGTTGAAATGTACATACTGGGCACTAATCTTTAGATGAAATACAGAAATAGTTCAGAAAACATTAAAAAAGCAATTACTGAAGAGCAGCTCCAAACAAAACATAAACGGACCCAGCTTATATTCAGCCAAATTTAGTTATGTTAAAATCAAAGGCCAGGCCTAAGAAATTTTAAATTAAACATATTTTCCCTAGCTTAGTGACACATCAAGTGAATATTTGACTTCTTTAAATTTCAAACTACCTATAAAGCACAAGGTCAGGTCCCATTTCACAAAACTATAAATACGGGTATCAACAACAGTCAACAGGATACATTGCAACAAAAGATGGTGCCTTATGATTCCCACCAAGGTAAGCACGAGCCACTAAAATGGCTAAATCCCATACATCCTGCCACGGAAAACCTAAGATAAATTCTGATTCTGCACGCATGCTTTACACCCAACAGCTGAAAGAATGACACACATACTAGTTGTGAGAGGATACAGCTGTTGAGCCTCCCCTTTGGATTTTTTGATCATACCAAAATCATGTGCCAGATAATAGCTTCTCCGTCAACCTCAAGGAAAACTCCAACAGTTACGAAATGGAGTCAATTTTACATGTGCCAGCTCAGCTCAGAGTATCAATTATTTGTCTTATCTCTTTCATTTACATAGCTACCACGTGCTCTCCTCAATCCTCATGCTATAGACGTGTACTTTCTTTTAACTTTAATTTTGATGCATCAGATGTAGGTTTCCCTACTATAATAAGGGGAATTGAAGTAGTATGTGATGAATGAAATATTTTATTTGCTTTTTCCTTCTTCTCTAGTTAATTTTTGCAGATTTCTTCTCCTTCTTTGTTTTATAAATAGAAAACCCAAAACATTATCACAATCCTTACAAGTGGTATGAGAGTCACCGATCGTCCACCTCCATGACGCAACCCCATGAGGAATTGATGAAATCTACCGAGGACCTTCGAAAGCATGTTGATGAAACAGTGGGATCGATGCGAAGCAGGAGACTCTGGCGGAGATGCAGGAGAGACTAGCTCAATTAACTTTGCAGGTCTCCAAGTTTCTAAGGACAAAGACAAGGTTGCTGATGATGAGTGCATATTATTCATTTATTTTGATTCCTTTATGTTTAGTTTTATTGCATATTTCATGTGTATATGAGCTTATTAAGGTGTTTAATGATTCCAGGAGGAATTGGAGCTGAAATGAGGATAAAAGAAAAATTGCAGTGTTTTTAGCATTAAGTTGGATGCATGATGTTGGCTTGGGACTTGGATTTTATTGTAGATCTCATCCTTAGCTTTCCGGAACATCTTGAATCGTCCCAATCGGAGTTCATATGAAAAAGTTATAATATTTTTACTAAACGGACGTTGAACCTCAAAGTTTATAAGTTGCAATTTACACAGCAGTCACTTGGAGCCCAATTTCGACCTTGATGCATAAAGATTCTGTCAGTTCTCAAAGAATGAAAGTTGTAGATCTCGCCGATATCTTCGTTTTGATAAGTAGTAAGCCTCGTAACTCCTCCCGGATAAAAAGTTATGCTCGTTTTACCAAAGGACGTCGTAGCAGAAAATGGAAATTCGCCCCAGCGAATTTGAGCGGAAAAATTGGGAAATCTTGGATTTTTTGAAAAGTTTTTAAATGCAGATTTTGGTAGACTTCTACATGGAATTGGATTGATATTTCTATTAGCTTTAGGATTTCTTTTAGACTAAGATTTATTTCAAATTAGATTCTATTTCTTTATGGAAATTAGTTATGATTCGTAATTCCTTTTGGGATTTAGATTTCTACTTCCTATAGGATTTAAGACTTTGTCTAGCACTATAAATAGATGATGAGAGTCAAGGCTTTAGGCATTCAACTATCAATTATCATCTATTGGAGTGTAGACTCAAGAGCATGTCAGGCTAGTTCTTTTCATTCAGTTCTAAAGGGAGGTGAATCCTTGTTATAAGTAATTGATTAATTGAGTATTATTATTTATTCCTTCTTGTATGAAATTTCTTCTGATAACCTGCTTTCATTGATTGCATGCTAATTGATCTAATTGATTTGATATGGCCAATTGAGTTAATTTGATCATTATCATCTGCTAGATTAAGATTGGTAATACGTGTAATTGATATCTTTCTTCATCACAAGTAGCAACTTGGTAATACTAATTGTGGACAAGCTTTTGTGTATTGCTAAGATTATTAAAAAACAAGTTAAACAAATCGAGCTTATGTGTTTGTTGCTTGGATTAACCTAATTCTCTATTTCTTAATGCTTCTATCATATTAAATCTAGAGAGCTTATTCTAGGTTGTATGCTAGTTAGAATCAGGTGGAGAGCTTGTTTCATACAGTGATAATCTAAGAAGAATTTCGGATAGCAGAGCTTATTGTTATCTAGGGCTAATAGTTTCATTGAAGGGAAAATAATAATAACTTGATTAATTGATTGTTGTACTTGGTGAAACTGAACTGCAGAACTGAAGTTTTTACATTTTTGGTTAACTTCATCATTAATTCTTGTTTTCTTAGTTTCAAAACAATTTTCAAAAAATGCCCAATCTTTATTTTCTATCAAAATAATAGAATAAATATAAAACAAATCACTCTCTGTGGGATCGATCCTTGCTTACTACTGTGCTAATTGTTTGAATTTGTAAAGTGAAAGTGAGGTTAATTTAGGAGTGTAAACGACAGCTCCCAAATTTTGGAGCCATTACCGGGGAGTGTTATTTGTTTTTGTTTATTCTTTATTTTCGTTTATTTTTTTATTTGCTTTTCATTTTTGTTTTATGACACAATCCTCAAACTTTATTAACTTAAATTTTGATTAAGAGATAGAGAAAATTGCAGATACAAAAGAAGCTCTTGTTCCATCACTTGAAGTGTAAGAGATGGCGGTGCCACACAATAACAGAACTTTGAAAGAACTAGCTACTCCTGATCTGACTCAACCATCTTTTTGTATTGAGTATCCTACTTTAGATGTTGCTTTTGAACTTAACTCCAGACTAATTCGTCTTTTGTCTGTTTTTCGTGGTCTTATAGGTGAAACTCCATATAAACATCAAAATGAGTTCCATGTGGTGTGTTCTACGATGAAATCACAAAGAGTGACAGAGGAGCAGATCAAGCTTAGACTTTTTCCATTCTCCTTAGTGGATTTTGCTAAAGACTGGTTATACTATCTACCATCAGGATCAATACAATCATAGACTGATATGCAAAGGTTATTCTTGGAGAGGTATTTCCCTGCATCAAGAGTTGTCGATACAAGGAAGGAGATATGTGGAATCAGGCAGTTCAATGGAGAAACTCTCTACGAGTATTGGGAAAGGTTCAAGAAGTTGTGTTCTAGTTGTCCACCTCACGAAATTGATGACCATCACTTGATCCAGTATTTCTATGAGGGGTTGCTACCAATGGAAAAAAGTATGATCGATGCGGCTAGTGGAGGAGCACTAGTAGACAAAACTCCAGACGTTGCGAAGAACTTAATTACAACCATGGCAGCCAATTCACAGCAGTGTGGTACTAGGATGACTCATACATCACAAAGGGTAAAAGAGGTTAGTACTTGTAATATTGAGCAACAAATTTCTGAATTAACTGCTATAGTTCGACAAATGGCTGCAAGGAATACGCAAGGTTTTCAGCAAACTCAACCTCAGTACCACATAGGAGACCAAGAAGTACCTGTCAATTCTAGGACATCTATGGAGGATATGTTCAAGGCATTCATGATCCAAACACAACAGTTCATGAGTCAGACAAAATAGGAGATTTGTTACACGTGATGAAAAATAGGAGAATGAAAGGCATTTGTTACACATGCGATGAAAAATAGGAGAATGAAAGGCATTTGTTACACAGTTCATAAGGCACAAAATAGGAGAATGAAAGGCATTTGTTACACATGCGATGAAAAATATACTCCGGGCCATAAGAGTCCTAACAAGCAGGTCCATGCATTAATTGGAGGTGATGAAGAAATGATGGATGATATCTTAGAACCCATGGAGGTTGAGGAGGACAGCTCTAATTTAGAGGACAAAATGCAAATCTCCTTTCATGCCTTATCTGAAAATGTACATGGGAGAAAATTAGTGTTACAAGGGTATAGTAAAGGTACCAAAATTTACATTCATGCATTTCCTTGGGAACTGCAAGGTCACAAGTTTAAAACTGAAATAAGTATAATTGATTTGGGGGGTTATGATACAGTACTAAGCATACAATGGTTACAAACATTGGGCCCAATTATATTTGATTTCTCTAAACATTATCTCATCTTCTCAAAGGGTACGGAAACAGTGAAAATCACTGGTTTTAACCCAGCTAATACCACTCCCACAAATCACTAGAAAAATTAATCAAGAAAAATGAGCCCATAATTGCAGCTATAGTGACCTTCAACACTGGCCAGGATACTACTAAGAAAGCTAAACTTGAAAATTATACAACCCAGCAATAGCCATTTTGCTGCATCTATTGTTTTAGTCAAAAAAAAGGGATGGAAGCTGGAGATTTTGTGTAGACTATAGGGGTCTTAATGCTATAACAGTCAAGGATAAATTTCCTATACCTATCATTAAGGAGTTGATTGATGACTTACATGGCTCCAAAATTTATTCTTAAATAGACTTTTGAGCGGGATATCAACAGATTCGAGTGGCTGCAAAAGATGTGTATAAAACAGTGTTTCGAACCCACCAAGGCTTGTTTGAATTTTTAGCTATACCTTTTGGGCTCTTAAATGCTCCAGCCACTTTTCAAGGGTTAATGAATGAAATTTCAAGTCATACTTACGAAAGTATATCCTAGTTTTCTTCTAACATTCTAATTTACAGCTCAATTAAAGAACACATTGAGCATTTACGGATTACAGTCTTTTGCAGCAACACCAACTCTTGGCAAAATTGAGCAAATGCGTCTTTGGTCAAACTGAGCTGGAATACTTGGGTCACATCATATCTGGAACAAGTGTCTCGGCAGACAAAGCCAAGATAGAAAATATGCAGAATTGGCCCAGGCCCACTACCCTAAAGGCATTGAGAGGCTTCCTTGGGCTTACTGGGTATTACCGATGTTTTGTAAAGAACTATGAGATTATTTGTAAGCCACTCATTGATTTATTACAAGAGAGGGCTTTCCAGTGTAACTCCTTAGCGGAGTAAGCTTTTAACCATCTCAAGGCAATCATGTGTTGCACACTAGTGCTTGGCCTACCCAATTTCATAATCTCATTCACCCTGGAGACTATGCTTGTCACTCTGGGGTTGTTCTAATACAAGAGGGACATCCACTTACTTATCTCATGAAATCTTTTGGACTAAAACAGCTTGGATGGTCTACTTATGACTTATGAGAAGGAAATGTATGCAATACTCTTTGCTGTCCAGAAATGGAAACATTATCTTATGGGGTACCATTTGTCATTAAAACAGATCACCAAAGTCTAAAGTATTTACTTGAGTAGAAAATTACAAATACCCTCCAACAAAAGTGAATAACAAAAATGTTGGGCTTTGATTATACAATTATACATAAGAAAGGAAGCGAAAATAAGGTTGCAGATGCCCTCTTTAGACAACAAAAAGTTGAAGGCAGTTGTGCTGCTATCACAACTATTCAACCTGAGTGAATGAAAGAAGTTATTGGAAGTTTAGAAGGAGACAAAGAAGTTGAGAAGTTGACTACTCGACTCAATATTGACAAGTCCAACAATCCACCCTTTTCCTTAGACAATGGGCTCTTGCGGCACAACTAATGAATTTATGTGGGCAGCAATGGCAACTTAAAAACAAGAATTATTGAACAACTTCATTCAACCGGACTTGGTGGACACTCCAAAATCACTGGTACCTACAGGAGTCTCTTTATACTTCCATTGGCCAAATATGAGGACAGACATCCAAAGCTACGTACAACAATGAGACATTTGCCAAAAACACAAGACATAAAATATGGCACCCCCAGGTCTGTTACAACCACTTCCAATTCCAAACGTAGTCTGGCAAGACATATCATTGGACTTCATAACTAGACTCCCGAAATCTAAAGGTTGCACCATCATTGGGTCATCGTAGATAGGTTTACAAAGTTTGGGCATTTCATTCCCCTGCAACACCCTATTGAAGCTAATTGTTTCTAGATAACATTGTCAAACTCCATATCCTTCCCCAAACAATTGCAAGTGATCGAAAACCTCAGTTCCATAGTCAATTTTGGAGGAAGTTGTTCAAGCTCTTGGGTTCACAACTCAATTTTAGCACCTCTTATCATCCCCAAACCGACGACCAAATCCAAAGATTGAATAGATGTCTGGAAACAAATTTGAGATGTGCTACTAGTAAAAAACCAAAGAAATGGAGACAATGGCTCAACCTAACATAATAGCGGTATAACACCAATTACCACAGTACTCTTAATGTCTCCCATTTCCAAGCCTTGTTTGGGTATCCAACACCAATTATGACTCTACAGGCCGCTGAAACCCCTAAACTGGAAAAAGTTTGTACATTCCTTAAAGACAGAGCTCTCTGGTTGTCTATTCTCAAAGACAACTTAATCAACGCCCAACAAAAAATGAAATTTCAGTTGGATAAGCACAGAACTGAGCATGAATTCAGTCCCGGGGACTGGGTATACCTTCGATTACAACCATATATGCAGGAAAATATTTCTATGAGCAAGGATTTCAAACTTGACGCACGATTTTTATGATCATTTCAGATTGTGGAAAAGGTCGGAGTAGTGGCCTACAGATTAGACCTGCCTGCAGGTAGCCTAATTTACCCAGTTTTTCATGTGTCACTCCTCAAAAAGAAGCTGGGAGTTGCCAAGATAGTTGAGGTAACTTTGCCACCAGTAGGGGATGAGGGACAGCTCTTGGTGAAACCTATTTCAGTGCTTGGGCACATGATGGTGAAGAGGAACAACGATGTTGTAGTTCAATACTTAATTCAATGGTCCAGCAATGCCCGACAGATTCCACTTGGGAGGATGCCTCTTTGATTCATCAGAAATTTTCCAATTTTCATCCTTGAGTACAAAGATTCTTAGAGGGGAAGCTTTGTTACGGAATGGAGTCAATTTTACATGTGCCAGCTTAGCTCAAGAGTATCACAGCTCAAGAGTATCAATTATTTGTCTTATCTCTTTCATTTACATAGCTACCACGTGCTCTCCTCCTGCTATAGATGTGTACTTTCTTTTACCCTTAATTTTGATGCATCAGATGTAGGTTTCCCTACTATAAAAAAAAGGGTAATTGAAGTCCAGATGAAGTATGTGATGAATGAAATATTTTAATTGCTTTTTCCTTCGTCTCTAGTTAATTTTTGCAACTGAAATTTCTTCTCCTTCTTTGTTCTATAAACAGAAAACCCAAAACATTATCACAATCCTTACACCAACCTATGTAAACTGAAAACTCCAACCATTGTAAAGGTAGTGCATAGTGGTACAAAACATTAAATGGAAAAGGATAAATAACGAACACACTGTAGAACTGTACTTCCGGTCTCTTTCTAAATAAATTCTAACCTAACAATGCTTCTATTTTCCTCTTAGTCATGGAAGAAAAAACCCTAGGTAATCATAATAAAAAAACCATTTATAACCACAATCATTAATACTCGGTCCTATACTCAGTCCCAATTAATAAGATACCTCTAATATTCCAAATTATTATCAAATTTTCATTTTCTTTCACATATTATTCTACAAGTGAACAACCAAAAGTTTGTGCATATATATAGAGGGAGGGAAGGGTAAGGAAGTGAAACCTTCCAGCGCAATCTTTGAGAAGCTTCTCGGTTTTCTCGCACTTCCGGACGAATTTTCCGGGCTCAACCTCTTCGGTTTTGCAATTTGATGTGACAATTTTCCTGGCGTAGCCTCGGCCGGCGGATGCAAAGGAGTCTCCGGCACCAGTGTTCGATTCGTTAACTTTGCCTGACCTTGTATCGTCATCCTTCCACACCCAACCCATGGCTTTTCTTCGCAAACAATCCAGGCAACTTGTCCTCCCTTCGTGGTGATTAGTGAAGTACAATTTTTAATTTATTTATTTTTTTACAAAATCTTTGGCGTAGGGAAAAAGCCAAAAAGCCCGAAACCGCCTCGATCCATCCGTGATCCCATTTTACCCATTCCCTTGTGTCCCCATTAAATTTTAACCCCTAATTTCTTATTTAATTTTAAAATTAATTAATATTAAATAAAGACAGCATATCTTATATCACTATTTTTTTATTTTTTATGTCTCCCAATGTTCTCCATTTTTTCTGTCCTATTGTGTCTCTCATTTAAATATTTGACACTTAATTTTTTATTTTAACACCAGTTAACTCTAAAATTAAATAAGAGAGTAGGAGTCAAAAATTTGAATAGGAAACACAAGGGACAGTGAAAATGGGACAAAGGATCTCCTCTCATTACTTAACACCAATTAATTTTAAAATTAAATAAAAGGCTAGGTGTCAAACATTTAAGTAGGAGACACAAGAGGGGCATAAAAAATAGAGACAAAGAATCTGCTCTCCGGATTCAGTTATTAACTTCATGAAGATCACCTCTAACCTGCGTGTCAATATTGTATTAATTAATTAACCAAAATTAATTTTATACTAACACTCCCATCCATCCCGGTTCAAAGTTAATTTTATGTTAACCATCCACGATGTGTCATAAAATCTTATCCTCTCCCAATAGAATATTTTTTTATCAATTTCTTTATTCTACCTAGTGAGTTTTATTTATATCAGTCAATCAAAAAATGAAATAATATATTCGATTGCAGAATTACATTATCACTGTTATATTAATAAATTATTATTTATAAGAATAAAAATGAAACAAAAACACATATCTAAAAAACTTAGATATAAAACTCTTTTTTGTGCGAATATTTTATTGGTCAGTTTGGGAATGGGATTATTCTTTTATCTTTTGGACATTTTTAAAAATACTGATATAAAGTTTTGACTAAGCATAGAATTTGTGTATTTGGATAAAACACTTTTAACAAAGGGCACAAAATACAAAATTCTCAGTAAATTACAACAACAAAAATAATAAAATAGTGTGCACGTGTTGACACTTAATTGGTTAAATAATATCATGACATCGTTATTGCATTTTTAGTTAATATTGATGATAAGTTTGGGAAGACGAGGTTACTTTTTTTAAAAGAATTTTTTTTTAATAAATGTATCTTTAATTTTAAAATGGAAGAAGACATTTAAAAGAAAATTAACAAAAAATAAAACTCTTATTTTCAAATATAGAAAATATTTTAATTGTGTTATAAATTATTTATTACAATAAGAAAAAAAAATATTGTGCTCATGTTTCAATTGAACATTATTGAGATTCAGGTACTATCCATTCCAACTGTCCAATAGATGCCTGAAGCCATATAAAAATATTGTTCAAGATTATCAAACATTCTACTTCGGCAGATATGTAAAGGGCTATCAACTGTCCTGTAAAACACTCTCACTGCGCCAATGGGATTGGATGGCATCTTCCTCTTTATAAATACTACTACTCCATCAACATAAGCGCGGGCTCAATTCACTCGTACTCCATCTTCCAACTGTTTGAAAATAATGAAGTGTTTGTTCAAACTCCGACCTTTGTATTCAAATTCAGGCAATAATCTTCTTTCCTTTCATGTCTCAAAGTTCCAAAAACTGTGTCTTTCAAGTCTCTCTAAAGCGTCTGAGCTGCATAATTCCAATAGGACTGAGAAAATGAAAACCCAGAAAGAAGCAAAAGACTTCTCTGCACTCTTCGAGGAAATTACTGAGATTTTAGGAGCTGAAAACATTGCTGTGGACAACAATGCATCTGGGTTTCCAATATTTGAGATAAGGGAAGAATCTCCAGACTGCATAACAGATGTTTGTGAAAATGACAATGGGAATGGTATAGAGCAGGAAAAGGAAAATCCGGGAGTGTTGGCCAATACCCAGTTTGGAAATTTGGGTGAAACTGATGTTAGTCCAATAGTACATAAGGTTACCAAGATTGTTCGGGGTGAAAATGACGCGGTTTCAATGGAGGAAAGGTTGGAAAGAGAAAGCTTTGAGCTTAACTCTGAGGTTGTTGACAAAGTTCTGAAGAGGTGTTTTAGAGTCCCTCATTTAGCTTTCAGGTTTTTCAATTGGGTGAAGCTCAAAAATGGGCCCTATCAGACAACGGAAATATACAATACCGTGATGTACATAGCTGGGGAATCGAAGGAGTTTGGCTTGGTTGAAGAGTTGTTGGAGGAGATGCAAAGGAACTCTTGTGAAATGAATGTTAGGACTTGGACTATTCTCATCTCTAATTATGGCAAAGCAAAGATGATTGGCAAAGCCTTGTTGACTTTCGAGAAGATGAGGGAATCTGGTATTGTCCCTGATCTGATGGCTTACAAACTAATGTTGCGTGCACTTTGTAATGCTGGAAAGGCTGACATTGCAAAAGAATTCTACATGGAAATGATCCATAAGAACATGGGACTAGATATGAGTCTGTATAAATTGTTATTGAAGTGCTTAGCACGGACTGGGGACACTGCTGCAGTTGATTTGGTTGTTGATGACATGATTAGGGTTTCTGAGATTCCCGAACACCATGCTTATGCTTGTGTGTTGAAGAGTTTTTGCATTTCAGGGAGAATCAGAGATGCCTTAGAATTGATTCGCGATCTGAAGGATAGAGATATATCACTTGACCCTGAAATAGTCGAGACCTTGGTGAAAGGGTTGTGTAGGACTGACAGAATTACTGATGCTTTGGAGATTGTTGGCATAATGAAGAAAAAAGATTTTGTTGATGAGAAGATTCATGGAGTTATTATCAATGGATACTTGAGGAGAAATGACGTTTCTAAGGCTTTTGAAGTGTTTCAAAGCATAAAAGATTCTGGATATGTGCCTACTATAGCAGCCTATACTAATCTGATGCAACACCTCTTTAGTTTGAGTGAGTTTCAAAAAGCCTCTGAGCTATACAATGAAATGCTAGAAAAAGGACTTGAGTTGGACTGTTTGGCAATTACTTCTATGGTTGCAGGTCTTGTTCAGCAAAAGCGTATCTCTGAAGCATGGGATGTGTTCAATAGTATGAAGGAGAAAGGAATCAGGGCAAGTCCAAAATGTTATGCCATATATATTAAGGAGCTTTGTAAAGTTTCCATGACGAATGAGATCATCAAGGTTTTAAAGGAGATGCAAACTTCCAAAGTAAGTATTGGAGATGATATATTCCGGGGAATATTATTTAATTTGGAGAGAAAAGGAGAAATGAAAAACATAGCAAAAGTAAAGCAGATGCAAAGAGCTTTTAAAGTCTACCCTCAAGAAGGTGAGGAATCTAGTAGGGATTTACCTAGCAGACTAGAGCGCAGCATCGATTTAAATTCTTGTAAAATAGTGCAAAGGAGTCTGGATTCACAGTCGCCAGTCTCACTTCCGAGTTCTTATAGTGACCATGATCTGCAAGAAGTTTGTCATATTTTATCTTCCTCCAAGGATTGGTTCTTAAAACAGGAAGCTTTAGAAAGATGTACCGTGCGGTTCACATCAGAACTTGTCGTGGAAATTTTGCGTAATTGCAGCCTGCATAGTGGTGCAGCACTACATTTTTTCTCATGGATTGAAAAGCAAGCTGGTTACAACCACACTACGGAAACCTACGACATGGCCATCAAATATCAGGACGTGCGAAGGATTTCAAACACATGAGAAGTCTGTTTTTTGAAATGAGAAGAAAGGGCTGTTTAGTAACACAAAATACATGGACAATTATGATAATGCAATACTGGTCGAATAGGTCTGACAGACATTGCTTTGAGGAATTTTAGAGAGATGAAAGCTAGTGGTAGCAATCCAATTGGTAGTACCTACAAATCTTTGATCATCTGTCTTTGTGGGAGAAAAGGTAGGAAGGTGGATGAAGCCATTCAGATATTCACGGAGATGCTTAGAGCAGGATTAATTCCTGATAAAGAAATGGTTGAAATATATCTTGGTTGTTTATGTGAAGCTGGTAAAATGCAGGATGCCAGAAAGTGTGCTGAATCTCTTTGTAAATTTGGTTTCACAATTCCACTAGCTTATTCTTTGTACCTTAGGGCCCTTTCTCGAGCTGGAAGATTGGAAGAGGCTTTGGCGATTGTAGATGAGGTTGGTCGAGAGCATCATATGCTATATCAGTATACTTATGGAAGCCTTGTTCACGGACTTCTAAGAAGGGGACGATTAGAAGAGGCATTAGCTAGGATGGAATCCATGAAGCAGGTTGGAATTCATCCTACCATTCATGTGTATACATCTTTAATAGTGTATTTCTTTAGGGAGAAACAGATTGGTAAGGCTTTGGAAATATTTGAGCAAATGAAAGATGAAGGGTGTGAGCCAACAATTGTTACTTATTCGGCATTAATACTTGGGTATATGACCATGGAAAAGGCTGGTGATGCCTGGAATGTCTTCAATAATATGAAACTTAATGGACCGCAGCCTGATTTCAAGACCTATTCAATGTTCATTACTTGTCTCTGTAAAGCAGGCAAGTCTGAAGAAGCTTTGCAACTTCTTTCTGAAATGGTGGCCGGTGGAATTGTTCCCAGTACGGTGAATTTTCGAACGGTTACTTTTGGGCTTAATAGAGAAGGCAAGCATAACTTGGCTCGTACTGTATTACATATGAAGTTGAACGTTACGAGTAGAAGAAAGTTTTTAACATAAATTTAATTTTCTCATGTAGTAGTATTTTTGTCTGCTTTGCTATTTGTGTCAAGTTTGGTCCTTTCATTACATCAACATACAACAACAATATTTCTTCTTTAAGAAACTACCTCAAAGCTAACTACTAAAATTTCATTAATCCTATTATGTTGAAATTGCAAGTAAATAACTTTAAAATGAGCAATACTTGTTCTAATTTTTTTTTAAATTTAAAGTACTTAATAATATATTTATATTAAAAAAACACATCCAATTATTTCTTTTCATAAGTTAAAAAAATATAAAGATATATTTTACATAAGTTTAATATTCCGAAACAAATAAAAATTAAGTCTAATTATCATCTCTCACCTTTCCTGGTGTACTTACTTATTTTTCAACTGTAAGATCATTAAAATCACAAACTGTACCCTATAATTTTGGAACCAAAGTTTAATACACTGATAGATTGATACTCCCTCTGTTCCTAAATAATTGATGTTTCAGAATAATGGTTTTGTTTCAAAATATTTGATGTTTAAAAAATTAATTTATTTTTATTACTTTTTTTTTTTCAATTTTGCCCTTGTAAATACTCACATTAATTATTTTTCACTCTTTCTCTTTTCCAACGTTGATGTTTCATATTTTTTAAACTATATTGTACTCCATTTAACATTACTTCAAGAAATTGAAAAGTTGTGGAAATAAATAATTTAATAGGGTATTAATTAAGGATATATTAGGAATGTTTAAAAATATTAAATATTTTCTTAATATGTGTGCAACATTCTTAAAGATCAGTTATTTAGGAACAGAGAAAGTAGTATATATAGAGGGATGTAAAGATTTTGACACAATCATTAATGAAGTAATTGTGTTTCAGAAATTACTCTTATTTTAATGATGTCATAATCTTAACACCGTTCATATTATATATATATATACTGTTAATCGATCTAAATCTTAAGCTCACCCCTTATCCAACTCACCCGAGCTCACCCCTCCTTTAGCGACGGACCCGACGACGGTTCGGTCATACAACCGTTGTCTATACTTTTAGCGACGTTATATGTTGTCCGTCGCTAAAAGTATAAACGACGGTTGTATGACCGAACCGTCGTCGGGTCCTTCGCTAAAGGGGGGTGAGCTCGGGTGAGTTGGATAAGGGATGAGCTTAAGATCCGGACTCCACTGTTAATAATGTAAAACGGATCTAAAATATATCTCTTAAATAATATATCTCTCTTAAATAACATACTTTTATTAAACTACGTCATTTGAATATTCTTTAAAAAATAAAATAATATTAAAAGAGAGTGATCACTTTTATTTTATTTATAAAAATACCACACGCGACTCCACTTGTTTTTTAAAAGAATTTCCAAAATGAAATTAATTTTAATAAAGATATACTAAGAGACTGCTATTTAAAAAATATGAGGATGAACATTCTTTTTTGGAATGTTCATTTCATTAATGCATTCCTCGCAAACCAAACAACTCATTAGAGTAGGTGTGAATTTGTTCATGAGTTTATTTGTATTTGTAATTGTGTACTTAATTTTAATTATGAAAATTTATTGTAAATGTATTGGCATCCTAAAAATAAGACTTAAAAAAAGAGAGGGAGAGATGTAAGCAATACTAACAACAAAAATAGAAAATTGATAATTTTATAAGTAAAACTTATTTTACAATGTTCCTCTTTACATAAATAAAAAATGAGGCTCATATTTATATGAGATTAAATTTATAAAAATATATTTAATTTTTTTTAAAGAAAATGATATACATATAATATTTGATCGTAATCAAGGTATATGTAGAGCAGTATTAAAGAATAGAAGATCCCAACAAACAGGAACTGTTCATTAATGAATCGGTATTTGCAGTCCCTTGGGATCACCTACCACCACCTGGAAAGGATGATAAAACAAGAAAAGGGAAGAAGATATACCAATGGAATGTTGATCCGGTTAATCAACTCGACGCATTGGGAATTTGCTAATTATGCCCTCCGCCGCTAATTTTTCCGACCGACGGAAAAAAGGGAGTTCTGTTGCCTTCGTCGCTGCCGATGCTCTAGCTTTCCGTGAAACATTAAGATTAAGATCGAGAAGAAGAACTATATGTCGGTTATTTGCGTTGCCGCTTCTGCTGCTACTTGCGGCGGTACTGATGATGGTCACGAGGGAGATGATGATACTTGTGGGTCCAATTCCACCACCTCCGAACAAAACCCTAATACTCAAATCACTTAATTCATCATCATCAGAATCAGCAAAATTCAGTAAGCACAACAAAACTACAAACTTTCCTAGCCATTCCCAGAGATTAGGCGGCCCTTATCACAACTGGGAACTATTTGCCGCCGATTATGAGGAAATGCAGCAGAATTTCAAAATATTTGTGTATCCAGACATCTACAATGCCTCCTCTCCGTTTGCCAACATTTTCCTTCCCCACTCAAATTCCTTCAATTCAATTTCAAATTCGAAGAATGGGAATTACTTCAGCGAGCACGCCTTCAAGGCGGCTCTATTACGGAGTTCCCTGATTACCCCACGGCCGGAGTTGGCCCATATGTTCTTTATGCCCTTTTCCATCAGTGACATGCGCAATGACCGTCGTCTGCGCTCGGAGGCCGCCATTTCGGATTTTGTGGCGCAATACGCGGCTAGGATTATCTCCGAATTCGATTTCTGGAATGCCTCCGGTGGTGCTGATCACTTCTATGTTTGTTGTCATTCTGTGGGTCGAGAGGCGGCCTCCAAACACCGGGGTTTGTATAACAATGCCATTCAGGTGACTTGCTCCTCCAGTTATTTTCAGAGGTTTTTTGTGGCCCACAAAGATGTTGGCTTGCCACAGGTTTGGCCTCGCCCAGGCTTCCAAGTCTTGAACCCTCCACATGCTAGGTACCGACTTCACTCTGGATCTCATATTTGTTTATAATCTTTTAAATTGGTAGTATTTAAATTTCGGTACACATTAAAAACGATAAATGGATGTATAATAGAGTATTAACCTCTCAAGGTTCGCCCAAAATCCCAGATAGCCTGCCCATTACTGTCTTTTTATATCTTAATTCGGTTCATGTCAAGCATGGTGTTCTCCTGCTTTGGATGAAGCTCTTTACTGTTGAAAGTTAAGCTGCACTATATACTAGAGACATTCTAGTTGGGTTAGAATTTTTTTACTCGATCCACAAGGGTTGCAGGCATCAATAACTTCTTATAGGAAAAAGATTCATCTTTTATTTATCCAATTGTAGTAATTAAGCCTTTTCATGTATGTACATCTAACTAATTGAAGAATCTGAACACTTCCATCCATGTCTCACTATAGAAATGTGAGTCCAGGATCGAGAGCTGGTCTATATCTTGTGGTGTCTAAGACAAGCTCAAAAATAGTTTATCAAGAATAGGATTAACTGTGACTGAATCTGAGGAAGAAATTATTGAGGGTTTTTAGAATTTTGTGTTTAGTAGACATGTTTTGCACATGTGCATGAGTGTGACCGCAGTTTATTTTGGTGGTTTGGGTAGTAAAATAGATTAATTGTGGAGGGATATAATTTAGCTGAAGATATGGAATATTTTCTCAACAGTTGATGGTATGAATTTAGCTCCCTTTTCTTGACTGTAGGTCATACCATCTTTTTATTGGAATTGCCAAATTCTGTTCCACTTTTAGTTTTATCTTTAGTTTATGTGGGGAAGAAAGAAGTACTCCTACTAAAGAGCACATCGGTGTTAAAGTTGTGTGTGGCTGTTATCTCATCGTGATGCATTGGTATCTAACTGCAGGACCAAACTTGTTTTCTTCGCTGGGCGGAAGCAAAACTCTCTCATCCGGCAGGAATTGCTGGCTTTGTGGGGTAATGATACTTCTATGGACATAATTTCTGGGAATACACCCTTCTCTTATGAAGAAGGATTTAGGCAGAGTAAATACTGTCTCCATGTGAAAGGTTACGAGGTAAACACTGCAAGGGTCAGCGATGCTATACATTACGGGTGTATCCCAATTCTAATTTCCAATTACTATGATCTTCCATTTGCTAATATTTTGGATTGGAGTAAGTTTTCGATTATTATCAACCAAGCTGACATTGTATTATTGAAGAAGATATTGTTGTCGGTACCCAGTGAAATGTATGAGAGCATGTACCAGAATTTGCAGTTAGTTAGGAGACACTTTACATGGCATTCAAGCCCGAGAAGTTATGACTCCTTTTATATGACAGCATACCAGTTATGGCTGAGAAGAGGCTTGCAGCGGGTACCTTACTAGTACCGAAAGTGTGAGCTGCACCATGTTAATCCAAAATAGTGGCTGCCTCGCATCTGATTTGAGCCAAAACTTCTGAGTTTGTACCTAATCAACCTCATGGGAAACAAAAAAGTCCGTGGCCATAGTTCAGAAATCAATTTTTTAACGGGTATATTTCAGAACTAGATTACTTTGTAACAATATTTGTTTAGAATGAGTCATCTTATTTTCTTTTATTCTTTATCTTCTATTCAAACTTTGAATAAACATGATATACATATAAGAAGGCTTCTCATATATGTAAAACTCCTGTTCTCGTCCTACTACGGCACTACTAACATATACAATGAAATTAACATAATACAGAACAGAAAGCCACACACGAAACTACCTTCCCCCTACACTCAACTCGTCTGTGATATCAAATTGTGATATTAATTTATTTTAATTTTTCAAATAAAAAATTTGTACTTAGAAATACTTTATGATATTAACTATTTCATTAATCAAAATCAAATAAATTCATATCAAATTTGAGTTTTAAAATTTCACACAGATTACAAAAAAAATATAATCAAATAAGCCTTTTTGTGGATAGAGAGTATTTAACTACAGGGAGTATTTAGCAACAGTTGGCAAAATAAAAAATACAACAGATTTTATTAGTCATTTCGTCGGGTGAGAGAAGTTTCAATATAACTCCATCAATTTTGAGGCCCTCTGAGTAGACGAACAAACAGCAACTATACCCCAATAAAACAAACACATGCACGCACCCAGAAAAGGGGAAAAGGGGGGAGGGGGAGGAAGAACACAGCAAACTCGCCCGTTATCCTAACCTCTGGTTCATGTATTACACAATGTATGTAAATATTTTGGAACTTGGCGCATGTCATATTTCATATAAGATTTTACATTAGTTGATAACCGTAATCAGCAATCTAAATCTATGTTAAAGCTACACAACCTGCTGCATCTTCTGTTAATTTAAATTCTTCCATTTCAAACCATTTGCCGCCCAGATAGAAAGTGCAGGCAACAGAACCTCATTTTTTTGGATTTTCTTTTAGTCAAAGCACTCGCGCTGATGTCATTTGCTTCAGAAGTTACCTGCTCATCCCCAATAGTTGTTTTCTCCAAAGCCGCTGCCTCTGTTGTCTGATCTTTGGAAGAACATAATGCAGTCTGGTGAGCCTCAATTGGATTGTGGATATCTTCTTCTGGTGCTATTCTATTATGAATTGCTTCTCTTGCATAAGAATTGGAAGTTTTAAGCCTGGAAATGAATTGCACAAATAATTTTTCATTTATAAGTAAAAGTGCACAAATAATTGCTTAACATATTCTTTTCTCACAAGCAACGGTTCAGCTTGTACCCAAGACACTAAATAAAAAAGCCTGCTGTTGCTTCTTTGTTCACTCTTTACTAACAATTAAGGACCACTTATAAATCCATGACCAAAAAAGAATGGACTGTTTATACACTGTGAAAATAAAAGAAAAATACAGGACCATGAGCGAGATTTTTCATTTGGAAGAAATTTTCAAAACCACAGTCGTATGAGTGAATGCATTTCAAATTTATGTCACATTTTTCAACCAAAATGTTCTTAAAAGATCCAATTTTCTGAGATGCATCCATCATGCATCAAAAAGTAAATTTCTTTTAAAGACATAAAAAGCTGGTGTTTACGTTGAGACGAGTTTTAGGAAATGAAGGAAATATGCAAAACCAGTAGATCACATCTTTTCTTTCTCCTTTTAATTCGGCAGGGAGGGGAGTTGGGAGAGAATGGTTTAGTTGAACATCTGTAAACATGTACCTGGAGCCATGACTAGAAGAACTGTTCATTGCTTCATGAGAGTTCCTTTCCGCACAATCCCCACCATTTGAAAAAATTTGATTATCTTCTGCAGACTTTAGTTCTTTTGCATCCTCCTCTAAATTTAGGAACTTTCCCATCAGTGAATCCAGGCAGAGATTTAGTTTCAGGATTAAATCCATATTCACGAAAGACAGAAATGACCTTCTCCAGTATTCCCAGAGCTTGATTAACCTCAGAACTAATAACTACTTTCTTTTTATTGTTGTCGCAAAACTTCTCAACAATTTGATTGGTTGAAGACTTACAGGATTCCTTGCTATCCTGCTCTAAGGACATAGTTTGTATCTCTTCTTCCTCGATCTCCTCAATTTCACCAGGAGCTTTCTTATTAATAATTACTGCAGCCTCTGGCTCAAAATCAGTTGCATGGCCATTTGGAAGAAGCTTATCATTCAGATTTCCCCCTTCAGCCTGCATAGTTTCTATTGTTTGTTCTGCAGGCAGAACATATATATCACTTTTGACTGCTTCCGGTTCCAGAACTTCTTTTATTATATTATCCGAATAAAGAGCTTCATGTATTTGAGTGTAGAGTGGTTCCTTCAAGGCCTTGCCAAAATCTTTATCACCCTTAACCACAGAAGCAACTTCCTGTAACAGATTTACGAACAGGAAATATATGTGAACAGCATTGAGATGTTTAAGCCATAAAACTAAAATTTATCTTCTTTGGTTCTTTCTTTCTTTGGTGTAACAGCTTGGAACTCAAGAAAATAACCGTCTACAAGCATTAACAACAAACAAACAATTGCATGATTTACGTTGGTGCCACGCTTTTAGTGGTTCTAGAAAAGTTAGTTGCTTACTCCTTCCCCCTCACCCCCAATTTTATTGTCATAGTATAAGTTATATACTTCAAAATGTCAACACTTGGAAGAATATATACATGAAAGTTGGTTGAAATTGTGGTGTACGAAAAAACTGAAAACTCAAGGTTGGTCTCTCTCTCTTTTTCCCCCTTTACTTTTCTTTTTTCTTTTTTTTGGAGGTGGGGGGTGTGTGAGAAGGGAGTGATGGCTCTCTTTAGCCAAAACATTGGTCAGCCTAGTGCTCTGTCAAACATACATGTAACTTGCTACCTACAAACTGCCTTGTGATAAATGATTATAATTAATCAGAAATAACCTTTTGATAGAGCCTGAAACCGCTGCCTATGAGCTGCCTTGAGATAAAATTGATAAAAGCTGGAGGAACAAAGTCCAGCTTTATATCCATGTTTACTATTGTCCTGCAAAATTTGAAATAGAATGACGGTGTTACAACAGTCGCAGTAGACAAGCATGCATTATATGAGCTCAGAATATTATGATCTGGGAGTCATGGGATTAATTTCTGATGTTCTTTAATGAAGACCTTATTGCCCATCCCCACTTAAGTGTTGCATTGTTATATGACCTGTGGGAGTAAACTGGAGTGTACTCACTTCACTGACCTCAATCACCTTCACTCTTATTTAACAACAGGGAATTAACTATACTTACCGAAAGTAGCTTCTGTCATCGGTTACTTTTTGTATCGCGAAACCTCCCACGAGGTCAACCCTTACGTCCTGTGTATCAGGTAGTCCATCTCTATTGAACCCATGAGTACTCATATCAATGCTTTCCATGTCAGAGATCTGAGAAAGAATATAAAATTAATTACATAAATTAGATAATGTCTGCAATTACTTGTCTCCGGACCATGCTGGATTGCCATGCAATAAAAGAGAAGGGGAAAAAGCAGGAAAAATAGCAAATCAACCGCAATAGAAACAAAATCATGTAAGTCCAGTGACTACCGAGTTTGTAAGCACAATGACAAGATCATCTTGAAGGTACTCAAACACAAAGAAATGCACTAGAGCCTCTCTTGCTGACAGTGGCCATGGAACCTTCATCCTTTCTTCCAAAGAATCACATATATTAGTGTCAATAAATGAAAGTTAAAGGAGGCTTCTATAACAAGTGAAGTTTAATGAAAAGGGCAAACCTCAATAAAGATATGTGTTCACCAATTCTGACCTTTTGCAAACATTCAGTAGCGATGACTTTAAAAGGTGGAATAATAGACTGAGGCCACCTGGTCCAAAAAATTAGTGCAATACAAAGTAAACCATGTGTTCTAAAGTGCAAGCATATCAAATATCATCACCTTAGCTATTTCCTTTTCATCTCTTTGAGTAAGTTTTACTCCCAAGCATTGTTGCACAAATCTATTCATATGCATGACTAATTGGCATTGTTGCTATTATGCTACCAGTGCATGCCGCATTGGATTCGGTCTAGATCTGGTCTGATCTGATCAAACTATCATTCTTGAGATCATAGTATGATAGACCTTAATATATCATTATCGGGGTCGATTTCAACAGATTAAGACAATCTTTTTATCTTTTATCTGGATTCGATCAGAACCTAGCTGATATATAAATTTAAAATGATATTAAACAAATAATAAATAAAGATTTGAACATGATTAGAAAAAAAACTAATTAATTCTTTTTACTAAAAATACACAAAAAAACAAACAAACAAAAAAACAACTACTACAAAAATATAATTTAATACAAAATAATATTCATAATCAGACAAAACTTAATCGGACCAGATCAAACAAGTACAAAGATTGATTCAGTTACAAACAAATCCTACAATTCGAATGCGGTTTCAATCTTGGACCCCAATCAGTCACAAAATCAAAATTCTAATTACAAAGATTGATCTAGTTACAAACAAATCCTACAATTCGAATGCGGTTTCAATCTTGGACCCCAATCAGTCACAAAATCAAAATTCTAATGGGGTATGATTCAGATCAGTAATCAGATAACAACCAGTTTACACACCTAGTTTCTAATGCCCAGGACCACAGTACACACTATTCTCTCCTTCCACTTCATCCATGTCCCCTCAACAAGAAAATAACTCATGAGGTACATATCATATATTTGAAAGACAAAGAAAGCCCTGGTACCTATCATGCATTTTGAAAGTGAAAACAAAGTCGATATAGAAAAATATTTTTACCACTTTTTGTAAAGGCTTGATTCCGTTGAGATGCATAAACCTGCAATAAGTTATTGGTCCAACCCTTAAACTGGGAGAATTTCTAACCTCAATATTAAAAGCTGAATAAAAATCTTCAAAATGCTCATTACTTACAAACATCTAGTGGCCCGTTTACATAGCCTTCAACTAGTAGTGTGTGATAAGGAGTGCCTTCTGGTCCTTCTCGATACATAACACGGTACTCTTGTGTATCCTGTTTCACCTGGGGAAAGTAAAATAATTTGAATTTTGATGTCTTATTCCTTCAGACCTAAAACATGAACTCCTACACCCGCAGAATCACATGATGAGTGAGCACGAGTAAAACAAAATCCATAACATGGAAAGAACTAACAATTTATCCATTCAGTATGTTACAGTTTGTAAGATTTCACAACAATCGAACATTAAGCTAAATAATTATGATTTTCAAATCTAAACCTCAAGGGGAGAGAAAGAGCATAAAAAGATTGACACAGTATACATGGACCAATTTACAAAGGAAACTGGACAATGGACAGTCTAGACCACTCATATCTCAAGCTCATTAGTCCTCTCTCAATCATTTCGAGTAAATTAACAAGACATATACGAAATTATATACAATCGGAGTATTGGATAAATTATAGAGGGTAAACATCATACTTTCCAATCACCATGAGCCTCTCTCTTTTTTGAGTCTTCATTATCACTCACGGCAGCACTCCTCAACATGCCAAGAAAGTTTGATAATTCCTTGGCTTTTTTATCTGCTACACCATCAATATGATCTGCATAAAACAATTTTCAGATTAGTACATTCAGAGAACAGAAATATCCTTCACAAACAGTAGATATCCCTATATCAGAAAGTTTTGACAGGGGATTTTGGAAAAATTAACCTTGAATTTCACTTCTTGATGAGCTGATGATTTGATTCTTAACAAGTGTCTTAATCCTTTCCTTGTCTGTAAGGTCATGAGTTGCCAGTGCCTTGTCCAGCCTCTCTCGGTACTGTGAGATGTTGTATTTCCCCCCCATCTATGCATCTCCAAGCAACAAGAAAGAACCTTCCTTCAAAACCTTAAGTGGGAAATATATACGAGCCACGGTAAATAAATTATTTCAATTTCTGAAAAACAATGACTGATGAGATAAAAAGTGTTTTTTAGTCCATTTAAACTTGAGTTATAAAAAAATAAGAAGCCTTGAAATCACAGGCATAGCCATTCTCGGAAACGAGAAACATAACCCAAAAAATTCAAGCGGAATTTGTACGCTAAGGAACTATAAATAGTTTGAGTATCACCCCTGAACTAGAAAATAAATACACAATAGACCAAACTAAAAGTAAATTATATCTAATATTTAGTACTTATAATGGCTTTTCAATAAAATAAGTAACTTTAAGCAACAAACTGCTAGCGGTAGCTGCATATAAGTTTCTCTAAAGCAACTAGAGGAAGGTTCTGCTTTATACATCTGTTTAAGCCCTTGCAGCAAAGAATAAGCCATTCTAAAGCTCAAAATAGTTCATCTATTCTCGTGGTATACATAAGCAAGAAAACTACACAATTAATCAATTCCCCGATTCACAATGTAAGAAATTTGTTGAATATCATGTTATCTAGCTATATCTACACAAGCACAAACCACTTCCAAACTTGCAATCGGAAAAACTATTCATAACTCCATAAGAAACATATTTGCTAAAATATATAATATATATAGACAGATGTGTTGGATGCATATAAATTAGACTTTGTCACTATTGATCATTAGCAATTCAAGAAGTAATATGTCCGTCTAAGATATGCAAAATTCATCAAATTTGACTCACATGTTGCACTTTTGGATCTAAAAACTCTGTTGATTTTAGTATCATCCCCCTCACTAGAAAATGAATCCACGGGCGAATTATATATATCAATCTGATAAGGAATAATAAAAGCATCTATCCATAAACGGAATTCTAATTATTAAGCAAGAGAATGCTAGGGTTAGCTGCACATATCTACCTCTTCACATAAAATTCCCTTTAATTACTCTTTTGGCTCTTTGTAGCAAATGATTAGACATGCCATTAAATGCTAATTTCAATCATACCATAAAGACCTCCAAAGTAATTTTCGTTATTTTTCTAAGAAGATATATTAAAGGCAGAAGAACTTCATAATTAACCGACACCAATATTCAGCGATCAGCACTTACATAATTCATTCAACTCCAGCTCCATACATATAAATATACATGTGTATATACACACAAGCACATAAACCATAAATAATCACACACACACAAAAAAAAAACTCAACTCGGTGATGACAAATACAGCATAAGTCATAAGCAAAAACAGATAAATATCATCAAAGTTAAAACTTACATGTAGCTATTTCAACAACACCCAGTTGGTTATTTGGAGTTGTGAGAAAAACCCATGAGTGGAAGGAAGGAATGAATTTAACACAACCCAATTGCAGATCTCAATGGAAGGAAGATGATTACACGAAGGGACAAGATCAGCTGATATGAGTACCCTAGACGGATAAATAACTTGGGTTTTTCTTGAATATAACGAATTTGCAGACAGACAGCAGAATAAGCGATATCACTAACTTTTCAAAAAAATTTAGAGGTTGTATTTAATTAACACTTTTAAAAGGCTTTTAAAGATTTTTAAAATTTGATTGTATTCGATCAACATATTTAAATAGTTTATAAAAATTTAATGATATTCAATTATAATTTTTATAATATTTTTAAAAGTTATGTGGTATTAAATTTAAATTTTTATAAAATCTATAAAAGTATTTTAGTATTCAAAAAGTCATATCGCATGGTAGAGTTTGACCTATTTTAAAATAAAAGTTATAACTATTAACATATATCTAAAGTCTAACATCATTTCTAAATACTTTTAAAGACGTTCAAATATTAAACACAAAGGTGTAAATTAAAATCGTATATATTTTATGAAAAATTCAAAAATCGCAAAACTCTCTTGTAAATTTTTTACTTAAAATAAATATAAATTAATCTAATTTTAGAAAATATAATTATTAAAATTATAAACCATTTATATTTTTTTACTAATTTATTAAAAATTAGATAAATTACACAAACTTTTATTATAGGAATATCTCATTATGACTTTGAAAAATCAAACATTAAATTTTGATTTTTAATATTATATTATATAGATATAGTATATGATATATACCAAACTTGATAAATTTTAAAACTCGTCAAAATTAAAAAAATTACTTAAAAGATGACAACAATTGACTGTTAAAAAATTAGTTATGTAATATTTTAATTAATTAATTTCTAACTTCATAAATAAATTAAAAAGTCGCATAATTATTTTTTTAACGGTCAATTTTGGTTCACTAACAACTATTAATAATTTTTTTAAAAATAAAATCTCTCTGACAATTTTGTTTGTGGCTTACCAACGACTAAAAATATCTCTGATAAATTTTTTATGACTTTTGTTCATATAAATTTTCATTGTCATATTATTTTGTGAAAAACAGAGTTTGGTACTACTACTAAAAAAAACATACACATATAATAGTGTATATAGTTTAATGAAAAGTGAGCTTAATTTTTGTGTTGCGTCTGTAATTTCTAAAGTTTTATTCGTATCCGAGTATCTAAATTTATCATGAAATGAGTAGAATAATATGAATGCTTTCAACATATATAAAATTTCATGCCACAATAATTTAATAAAATAATGAGATTTCTTCTAATTCATGAAAAAAAAGATGGAGATACTTTACGCATGGAATAATAAACAATTAATCTAAGTTGCGAGATATATTAGAAGTATACAAAAGTCTATCAAAATTTTGGTAAAAAATTATTAAAGTCTGTCACTTATTTCATGGAGTTTATAAAAGTCATTTTAAAAAAAATTAAAAGTTTTTAAAAGTCATTAAAATTCACAAACTCTATAAAAGATTGTTACTTAAAAAAAATCTTTAAAAATCTTAATTGAAAATACTTTCTTCCCTTCATCCTCAGAAAAATAGTTCTACTTGTCCAACAGAAAATTCACAAAAAAGTCTTATAGTGGTATAAATGACATGATATTGTCAAAATTTGTTATTATGATTAAATCATAAATATTAATTAATATTTTTTATTAGTGGTAAATACATAATAAAAATATTTCTTAATATATTATCTATTTCAAATTTGAGAATATATACTTTTTTATTTCAATTCAAAATTTGAGATACCTTTTCATTTATATAAATAATAAATGACATAAAATTAATCACATATTATTACTTCGATTATAAAATAGATTGAAAAACTAAACATACCACAACTATTATATCTAACAAAATAAACTTTTGTAAGAAAATGAGAGTATATGACGTTTTAAATAATTTTATTTTTTTAAAATTATTTAACGTTTTATATAATTTAGAAAAATTAACCATAATTTTTTTTAAATTACCATTTGTATAAAAATATTACAGATAAAAGAAAGTATAAAATCAGTATATGATAAAGAGTATTATAAATAATTAATATTATATAATTATTTTTTTAATTTTTTGTGTAGAACTCTAAACCGTCGGAGCAAATATTTATATGCACAACTGGGTATGCCTTGGGAGAGTTTTGACGACAGCAGGTGAAAGTGGTACTCCCTCCGTTTCTAAAAGATTGTCGTTTTAGAAGAAAAAATTTATTCCAAAAAATTTGTCGTTTACAACTTTCAAGGAGAATAAAGTATTTATTTTCCTATATTACCCCTACCTTCTCTCATTGTTCCAATAAATTCTATCCCTTGTATTAATAATTTTCAACTTCCCATAAAGGGGTAGTGATAGAATTTTAAATAAATTTTACTTGATAAATGATATTTTCTTAATTTATGTGCTAAAACTTTAAACGGAAATCTTTTAAGAACGGAGGTGGTATATAAATAGGAAACTTGCACCCACGCCACCTTGTCATTTTAAAATCTTTATAATTAATACACATAAATTGGCCTCACTGACTACTAGAGACAGTAACTTGTTTTATCCAAAAGTTTTTCTAAATAATATTTGTCTTTTTAATTAAGTAAACTAGCTAAATGCTCCGTGCGTTCACTTATTTTTAATTTATAAGATTATAAAATATTTTTTAAATTTAATTTAATTTATTATAAAATATCTAAAAACTTTGCTCAAACAAACTATTATCAAAGATTTGTAATTGAATATTAGTAATATGTTTTTTTTTGTTATTTTTAATTTAATATTTAGTTTATATAATTTTTGAATTTGATATTTAGTTTTATATTCAATCTTTCAATTTTTTAAATAGTTATTTAGAGTTAAAAAATGTGTGAAACCTAAAAGCTAGAATTTGGTATTTAAAGAATTCTATATGACATAAAATTATTGTAAATTAATAAGTTACCATCATAGCCTTTTCTTTTTAATGGTAATTTTAATTTTAATAACTATATATAAGTGAGATTTGTTTCTAACATTGATTGAGTAAAGTTCTCCTATCTAGAATAAAATTAGTAATTAGAGTTTAATCATTAATATATATTAACCTTTTTAATATTAATTATTATTTTCTCATAACATTTTTTTATATTTTTAATATATAGTTATTTAAGAATAAAATTGTTGTAAAATAATAAGTTACCATTGTGACTTTTAGTTTTAAAAATTAACTAAAGTTTAATCACAATATATAAGTCATAATTAACTAAATGTCTCTTATATAATTATTATGTAATCATAATATTTTTCTATATTTTTAATATTTAGTTATTTAATGTCTAAAGTTGAATAAAATAAAATTCTAAACATGTTTTAAAAGTTAAAATTTATTGTAATGACTAAATAATTAAAGAACTGTAGAATAAAATGATCGTAGAATAATAAGTTAACATTAAAGTTTGTAGAACCAAAAACAACAATTGATTAGCTCTAACATTAACTATTAATTATTTCTAATAGTTAATAATTTCACAACTTGACTTACTAATTGCATATAATTTAGTTAATTTTATTATTTCACTATTTATTGTTAAAATCTTATGATGTTACGCAATCATCATATTGTGTTGGGGTTGCAATCATTTATAAATTTCATAGAACATAAAAGAGTCCTATTAAGTTTAGATTTTATTATTAGTTATTTAAATTATTTTAAAATATATTTAGAAAGACTTTAAAAAGTATTTTAGTTGTAGTTAAATTATAAGTCCATACTAAAGACCCAAAAAATTAAGTGCGAAGCATGGGTTTATTTTTCAAATAACATAATTTTTATTTTTTTATTAATTTTATATAATAATTATGAAATATTTACGTCATGATCTTATTCTATTGAGATTGAAAGACAATTACATGAATCAATAAACATTTCATATAACATATATAAAAGAATCCTATTAAGTTTAGGTTTTATTATTAGTTATTTATTTTGTTTTAAAATAAATTCAGAAAGACTTAAAAAAGTGTTTTAGTTAAATTTTAAGTTTATACCAAATACCAACAAAAAAAAAGCGAATTACTAGTTTATTTTTCATATAGCGTATTTTTAATTTTCTTATTAATTTTATATATAATGATTATGAAATATTTTTTAAAATTTCACAATTTAACTCACTATTGCTATGACAATATTTACAAACTTTGTGACGCCCCCAAAATAGGTCTACACAACTCATTATGAGTCGTCAAATACATGATACAAAATTCAAATACAAATTTCATATATACAACTAGTAATTATCGTCTAAAATACGACAAAACATAAATATTATCACACTCATAACTGTGAGTTTCAATACAAATATTGTCTCGTAAACAATATTCAAACTCAAATAAAGTCATCATTATAATTATTATCACGCTATTTTATAGAATAGTAAGGACTACTATAGTAACCATCTTGGACCATCACTTCATTTCCGAATTAGTCCCAACTATATTCTCGTTTCCTAAAAAGAACAATGAAAGAAAAGGGTGAGCTCAAATAGCTCAGTAAAGAATATTATGACTAAGATAATGTACAACAAATTATCCTAGTCCTCAACAGGAAAAAAGCTGATAGAATACAATAGACAACAAGTTTTAGATCAACAACTGCAGCGAAAATAACAATATATTAAAAGAGTCAAGTAGAACATGATATCTACTATCTTCTGTGATTTAAAAGTCCATCGTCAATATTTTATCCCTGTAATACCAATCAATAATTATTTTCAATCAACGAATTACTTATGTGACGCCCCCAAAACAGGTATACATCATCAATCTTGAGTCGTCAAATACATAGTACATAAATTAAATACAAACTTAATTATATAATTGTCGGGTAATATACGACAAAACATAGTTGAGAGTTTAAACAAGAATATTGTCTTCTAGACAATATTCACTCTCAATAGAGTCCTTATTACGATTATTATCATACTATTTCACAGAATAGTGTGTGTGACAAACGAGATTTTATAATTTAATTTTAATATTTATTGAATTAAATAAATATTTTTTGATAATTTAATTATTAGATTAAATAATTAATTCATGAAGTTGTGGTAAATTAATTTAATTATATGTGGTATATTTATTAAATTAATGTGGAGAATTTTATTATTCAAAGTATGTAATTATGTGAGCTTATTGATTTAAAAGAAATATTTAATAAGTCTAATATTATTTTAATTAATTTTATAATTAATTAGAGATTTAATAATTTGACATAATTAATAAATGAAAATTTTAATTTTTATGACTATATGAATTAATGAGAAATTATTATATGATATTTAAATTAAATTAAATAAGATGTTGGATTAATTGCCTAAATAGATGTGACAGCGATTAAACTATATTATAAAGGATTAATTAAATTAATTGGGATTGAGTATTTAAGAATAACCAAATAGAGCTTTAAGGGAAGTTAAGAGCAGTTAACCACGTATGGGTTAACTGACCTCAACATTACTGGATTTATTTGTACGTCTGGTCAGTTTCTCCATTTTACGTATTTACAATTTAGAGTTAACTTGAGAGTCTGAGAGAATTCAGAGAATTGTAGAGAATTGTGAGAGTCAAGAAGAATCTGAGAAGGAATTCATCTCCTACTAAATTTACACTACGCTTCGGGTAATCTCTTCAACCCAATTTTTATTTTACGTTATTAAAGTTTTCATGAAAATGGCTTTCAAGAATGTCAAAAAATATCCTTGTGAAACGATACTGGATGAAACGCAAATTTCAAGGATATTCTACTAATTTCACGGAGTATAGAAGCCAACACTTTAACAAAATGAGTATAGAAGTCGAAATTTGAAACGAAATAATATTACTTACATACTACAGGGTATGGAAGAAAATATTAATTCAAGCGAATATTGAACAAAAATAACACCTCATACGACTGTTGAACGAAAATAATATTCTTACGAATATTGAACGAATATGATATTCCTTACGATTATTAAACGAAAATAATATTCATACGAATACGAAAAATAATATCTCTTCAGAATATGAAATAAATAATACCCCTTACCTCATAAGAAGACTGGATACTGGAATAGTGAGGTAGCAGACTTCTCTTTTTCTTTCTCTCTATAGATTCTTTTTTTATAGCTTCTCTCTCTATAATTGCTCTTGTGAGACATAGTGAATTGGTGAGAATGAAGGAAGAATGAGCTTATATTTATAGGAAAATATAGTTTCGATAATTACACGTTTTGGGGCTCAAAATATTACATTATAATACTTTCATCTTTTCCTACATTTTTAATTTAGTCCTACAAGTATTATCGAACTTGCACCACACTCCCTAATAGTATTGTTAGGTTTGTAATATTCAAGAACGCAATCAAATTGCACAAATAATGCGGAAATGTGTAAAAAACAGAGTTTAAAATTTTATAAACCATATACCCGGATCACCCTTTATGCACAATTATTAATTAAACGAAAAATTGAAGAACAAGAATCATACCCTTGAAGATCCGAGATTCCTCAAGTACAAGTTCACCTCCAATCCTTTTCACGTTCAACTTAAATCCACCGGGTTTGGTTACTTCCTTTGATCAACGTTAGCCACTCAAGTGTTTGGCCTCTAGAGCTGATCCACCAAGGAAGAAGAAGAATTCAAGAAGACGAGGATTTGGCAAAACCCTAGTTTTTTATCACTATAGAAAAGAGCGTACTCTCCCAACTATTGGAATTACGTCTGTTGTTAAAAAGTCAACAACAACATCACCCATAATAAGACTCCTCTTATTTATAGATGTGGGCAACCCTCCTTAACAATTAAGGAATTGGGTTTAATTAATTAAATTCTTTTAATTAATTAAACTCCCTAATCTTATTAGGGATAATTAATTAAACTCTTTTAATTAATTTAACCTCCTAATCTTATTAGGATATTTGAGAGTACTTTTATTAATTAATTTCAAACTCCTTCAGGAATTAAATAATAATAATAGTAATAATAATAATAAGACTCCTCTTATTAATTTATATTTAATATTTCCAAAATATTAAATAATAAATATTAACCTATTTAATTTATTCTATCACCATAAATTAAATTAAATATACTTAACTTATTATTACGATTATGCCATTAACTTCTTAAATATTTATTCTTCCTTTTATGGTGTGACCTTTTAGGTTCTCCATATTAAACCGGTTGTGAATAAATCAATTAGAACAATTCTAATCTTATTTAAATAAAAAAATTAAACTAATAATTTATTTAAATGAATAATATTTATTCTACAATAGGGATAAGCCTCCCTAGCGATCAACGACTTTTCAGATAATATAGATTTCAACATTAATCATAAAAGAACCTTTGAGCAAATAGTTACCGTACAATTCAATCCTTCCACCATACAATGTCCCAATTAAATATAAGACATGAAATTACTGTCAAATCTTATTTTATTTAATTATATGTATATCGACTCTTAAATGCACAACTCCAAATAATGCAAATTAGAAACTCCTTTCTAATTTCATTATGCCTTGGCCAAGGACTACTGAGTTGTCATTTATCGAATCACATAGGACATTTCTCTTCTTTTACTAGAAGTGGTAGATTCTTTATTGATCATACATTATCTCCATGTACAACTTATTATACCCAAGCATACCCTTTGATATACCCTAAAGGTCTTAAGGAATAAGTTAAAATATAACTCATCATACACAAGATACTATGATGATCTCAAGTCCAAGGATCACTTGTACTACTATCACTACAGGAATTTCTATTGACAGGCAAGTAAAACTCCATTAGGTATTCCTTAGCGAGTCACGTTCAGTGAACTTATTCTCTAATAAGCACATACATACTTGCTTTAGTGTTTCCACACAAATGATCATGAGATCAATCATCCTCATCCAATGAGCAAGCAACGTATGTATCAATCTATCCGAATTTACTAATCCCCAATTTAGTAATCCAACGATTGGGAACTATTTTAGTTTTAAGTTTTCTAAGAATTTAGATCTCATTAGAATGATCATCATCATTATTTTAAAAACATTGCTTAAAACTATGGGTTTATCACATATTATAAAATAGCATCATGTAGATAATTAAAAGCCTTTAATAAATAAATACTTTTTATTAATAAATGAATAAGATTGTTACAAAGTATATGTTTTATCATAAAACATGATTAGCTTGTGTGCATACTACTTTCAAGTATATCATGTGATTCAATAGTTCAATAATGTGAATCAATAGTTTTATACATGTAAAAATACGAATTACAGTATAGTACTTTCATCTATACCTCCATTTTTAACTTAGTCATGCAAGTATTATCAATCTTACACCACCTCCCCTAATAGTACAAGAATGTGAATCAATAGTATACACAAGTGAATAAATAGTTATAAGCATATGAATTAATAGCAATTAATTACCCGATTGGTCAATATAACTTCCAGACATCAATTATTATCGAAATAAATATCGATTTCCACTAACACTAATAATCCCAACACAAAAAAACTATTAATTTCATCTTTAATCAACACGAACTTATTCATCATTAATATTATAACTCACAATATTTAACAATCAGGTCGTTTCCAGGAAAGATGGGGCTTTCCGATAAGGATTTCTACTTATTGGCGCGCAATTAGGCGACCAAACCTCTCATTGACAGAAATTCTAGACATTGTCAATATTGCAAATAATAATATGAATAACTTTGTCGTCTCAATTATTGATTTAATAATATAACATATTATGCAGATGATACTGTGACAATAATTGAATCAATAATATGAAAGATATGATGCAGCAATTACTATAGCAATAATTGAGTATAACTGAGTGACTTCTTACGTAAGCATCAATAATCAATACCTTGTGCTACTATGCAACCACGCGTATTATTGTACTTTTACTACCGGATAGTTCAACAGTTTTAACGGTAAAACTTTCGTCGTTATTTTTATAAAAAGATAATTCTGTCATTTTCTAAATACGACAATACTTCTGTTGTGGGGTTCACTAATGATTGTGCCGTCGTACGAATATTCCCAATTAAAATGAATATTCCCCGACCAATTGAATATTCCCTGACATAACGAATATTTTATATCAACTTGCTTACTTTGCAAAATTTTCAAATATCTCCCTTAACTTTAATATTTATCAATTTAACCAAATAGAATAATAATTATAAGAAAATTGAATACTTTTATTTCATAAAATTCGGAGTCTTACAACTTATGCATTACGGGCCAAAGATAATCGTTTGTATCACTAGTGGTCATGATTATGCCAAACACCTGTCTATCTATGCACAACGGACCAAAGAAGATTTTACCACAAACCTTTATCTGTAACATTAATGGTCATGATTATACCAATTCATAATTTCTGGTCATAATCATATCAATCAACAGTCCATTTTTGTATTACGGGCCAAATATGGCTTTCACCGCATATAACAATGAGGATGATGATAATGATATAAATAATGAATCAAGTGAGATAAATGATAAATATTATAGATTTATAATTTAATTTATCTAGAGTTCAATAATGTTCAAATTATCAACATGATCATCGATTGTGGAGTAAAATTCAAGAATGATATTTCATATTCAAATTTCAAAGGTAATTTGGACAAAGAAAAGAAACTAAACTCCTTCGTGAATAGTACTCCACATGAATAGATTAAAATTTAATAAGAAAGTTTAGACCAATATTCCAATGAAATGATATTAGATGAAACACAAACTATTAATAATATTCTACTAATTTCAGGGATTTTCACTATTTAACAATAAGGTTATGGAAATAAACAATAATTTTGTACCATAAATGGAGAAAAATATGGAAAAAAACGATATCCCTTGACGAGTAAAAAAGAAATGATATCTCATACGAGTATGAAAGAATATACACCCCCAAAATAGGTCCAATTCATCCAACCTATTTTGAGTCACCAAATACATGGTACAGAAAATAACTACAACTTTATTACTACAATTATCGTACAAAATACAACAACACATATACTGTGAGTTTTAATACCAACTGTGACTCATGTCCTAACTATGAACAACACCTCACAGTGATACCTTACATAAAGGTATAATCTAGAACTGTTTTAGAAATTAAAATATTTGGAAAATGCTCAAGAAAACCTTCGTACATAGGAGGCCATGAATCTAAGTTATGATAGATATCATATGCCCAGAGAATTATCCTTGGTTGATCCAATAGACCCAAAAAAAATGAGAAGATTACAATCATGTTCCTTCCAATGGTGAGTCTTCTCTTGAATATAACTATCTCCACCGTCTGCGATTGAACATTATGTTTCAACCCAACTCCAAGATCATATAAGTAGTGCTCGTAGATATACTCAGTAAGTGGATGTTCACAACCTTTTCTTATGATAACACGAGATTGTATGTCATTAGATATCTTGTATGATAGTGGCAAAACACCCTTCAAAGTTGGGTTCACCTCACCCTATTGTTGTTCACCAAAATCAATTATTAAGTGACGTATAATATACTACACACACTTCTTAGGTCCTTAATACAATTATATATTGTATGTCATGCCATTTTATAATGTGTTAAGAAACTTTGATAGTCTCGGACCACCACACTATTCCCCTGTTATCCCCGCTCGATCCAGCTACATTTTTATTACCTGAAAGGAATTGTGAAGCAAAAGGGGTGAGTACAACTAGCCCAGTAAAGAATATCATAACTAAAGATAATTAAATTATCAATAGCCTTCATCAGTAATAAATCAAAGATTTAGAACATATGGTAGATGATAAAACTTTTCAACCATAGTTGCAGCGGAACGAGCAATCCATTAGAAGAGTCAAATAGACCATAAAGTCTATTATCTTCTCCATGTTAAAAGTCCACCAACAATGCTTTAACCCTGTAACATTAATCAATAGATCTTGTTCACAGTCATGTGAATAACTTATAATCATAATTGTAGTTTTAATTTTCTCTTCTCATCCAAGACGAAGATATTTTTCATCACATGTCTTTACCTGAAACATCAAAGATCATGGTTATACCAAATCACAGTTCCTATTCATAATCATACTAATAAGTTCATCTTTGCACTACGGGCCAAAGATATTTATTAACAGTTCATCTTTGCACTACATGCCAAATATATTCAACAACAGGTCATCTTTGCACTACGGGCTAAAGATATTCAACAACAGGTCATCTTTGTATTACACGCCAAAGATATTCATCAACAATTCATCTTTGCACTACAGGCCAAAGATATTCATATCTCAAAAAATATATAATCATTTCAGAATTTATATAAACAATAATTATAACCATGTTGATCAATTCACCTTTGCACTTAAGCTAAAAATATTCAATTGTAAATTCAATGGTCATGATCATACCAGTCAACAATTCATCTTTGCACTACTGGCCAAAGAGAACTCATAGCCACGATCATACCAATAATCTACCAATCTTTACACTTAAGTCAAAGAGAAATTTCATCACCGGAATTATAAAAATGTTATATATGATAATAAAAACAATACGATCAACAACTGCATTTAATTTCAAGAGTAAGATTCATAAATCAATGATTTAATAACACCTTAATCCGAATGTTATAAATCACTTAATAATCTCATAATCTAATATTATTAATACTACCACAATATTTTAATCATTTCTTAAACTTATAAATAATTTATTTTAATTGTTTACACTTTACTAATTAATGCATTTAATCATACTAAAATGTCAAACTCATGAGATTTCATCACAAACAACCAACAATCTCATCAAAAATATGCATATACCATATATAGGATTCTCAAGTCAAAAAATCCTATTTTTCAATTTTGTTACTTCACATAACATATTTAATTTATTTATTCATAATTAGTCCATTTTCATAAAAAAAATACCAAATCAGTTCTAAAAATATTTCTTTTCTGGATTTAGCATAATATAGTCCCATATTGAACATATATTTTTTTCAAAATTTTTAAAATTCATTTACTATTTTTCACATGGTCAAAACTACCGAATATTTAGATATTTATCATAAATTATATTTTTGTTCAAAAATTTCAAAATTTACAGAATATACTGATGTTATATAGATGTATTCCCAATAAAAATTTCACCAATTTTGGAGTTAACCACAAGGAATTATAAGAGTTTACTTTTAAAATAATTTTTTCTCATAAAATCCATAACTCCTAATCTATACATCCAAAAATCACCATTTATGGACACAATCAAGAAAACTCATCAAATTATCATTTTGATTTTTTTTCAGAATTTTTGAAGGTCAGAAAAATTACGAAACATGAAAAACATAACAACCCTTAAAAATCTCTTACAATCCCTTACCTCGAAAGAGCAGTATTTCTGACCGGAATGTAAAGCCGAAGGAACCTTGCACTGAATAGAAACTCTCAAAATATCTAAATACTCATAAAATACACTTGATAATATAGAGAGAGAAAGAGAGAAAGCTTATGTTTATGGTGTGATTTTCAATTTTAACTTAGCCCTCTATTTATAGGAAAATATTAGCACGCCGAAACAGACTTGACCTGCTACCTGATGGCTTTACCTGCTACTATTACCACCCACCACATTTGAATTAGAATTTCAACATATTTCGTCACCAACCATAGGTGGGGCCCACACGTTCTAGAATTTTCCACCGAAATCATTTATAAACCTAATTTTTGAATCAGTCACATCTTAAAATTCATAACAAATCATACGTTAATTTTTAACGGTTCAAAATTTGTGGACATATACTAAACTTATATATGTATAACATATCTAAAAATCACAACGATCTAACGGTCGGATTAAAAATTATAACTCACGCAATATATCATAAAAATACTGATTTGATTTTTAATACCTCCATTCCGACAAAAATACTGATAAAACACCTCAACATTAATTCTTTCATTTATAACCACATAAATAAATTCATCATTTATATCTGCATCAAAAAAATATTTTCTTATCATATAAATCAATAATTAATTATTCGCAAATAATATTACAGAATCACAATTATGACAACCAAGCCGTTCCTAAGAAAGAGGGGGCTTTCCAATAAGGATTTCTCCTTACTAGAGCGCAATTAGGTGACCAAACCTCTTCTTGACAGAACTTTCTAGACATTACCAATAATATTATCTAATAATATTATTCAAATAATATGAATTATTGATCTGAAAATGGGAAATACTATGCAGTGATAATTATTGAAACAACAATAATATAAAGTATCAACGCAAGAATTATTGAATAAATAAAATAAAATATTGAAAAGTAATTACTGTAACAATTATTGAGTAGTGCATTCTTACGTAAGAATCAATAATTCAAAAATAATGTACAATACCGTGTTCTACTATACAACAACGCGTATTACTGTATTTTAACCATCAGATATTCCAACAGTGTTAATGGTAACAACTACGTCGTTATTTATAAAAACTTAAACTTGTCATTTTCTTCATCCGACAGTTATTCTGTTATGGGGGCCACAAACGGCTGCGCCGTCATGCGAATATTCCCCGACAACAAAAATATTTCACGACAGAACAAATATTCCCTGACAACAATAAGTATTTTATAGCCACTTGCTTATTTTGAAAAAAATTCATATATCACCCTTAACTTTACTTTTATCAATTTAACCATTTACTGAATAATAATTATAAGAAAAATTGAATACTTTTATTTCATAAAATTCGGGGTCTTACAATCTCCCTTCCTTATAAAATTTCGTCCTCGAAATTTACGTACCTGGTAATTCAAAGAGTGAGAATACCTTGCTTTCATTTCAGATTCCATCTTCCATGTCATCATGATTTCTCCATTGCTCATCTCCTGTATTTCAGATATCATTCTATATTACAACTTTAAAACAAAGGTTAATTGAACAAATTAACATATCACATAAAAATTTCATATATCACCCTTAACTTTACTTTTATCAATTTAATCATTTACTGAATAATAATTATAAAAAAATTGAATACTTTTATTTCATAAATCCAGGGTCTTACAAAAGGGTTATTCACCAAGCATGTAGTAATCCGCGTAAATAGGTTATTCCCACGGATTAATAAGAAATTAAATGACAACTCTTATAATTATGAAGAAATAACATCTTTTATTTTAGTAAAAGACTAAATATGACTGATATAACGAAGATTATCTTGAGAAATCTTGCACAATTTGCTACACTCAAAGTATCCTTATACTCAAAAGAAACATGCACAATATTATAGCAGAATAATTCTCTGATTCTGGTGTGATTTTCATTTCTTAAATAAGCAACATATTTCTAGGAGAATGACAAAGCACTATTTAAAAGAAAAATCATGGACAAACAGTTTATAAATCAAAGACGAAATTCACAGGAGAAATATGATTTTACTATGCAACACTATGTAATAAAATATTCTAATAAAATAAAAATTATATATATAATATATTATATTTATATTCTAATATAACAAATAAATTTATATGTATTATAAAAAGTTTTATGTTTTATATAAAAAAATTATGTTTTATTACTATTATAATAATGATAAAATATAAGTGAGATAAATTTCTACCGACGGTTTGAATAATTTGGCATGTTCCCCCATGGAATAATAATTCAAACTTACAACAACCGCCTCATGACAAACTCCTATATTTATATCAAAAATTGAATAAATATCTATCACAAACCACTTATCCTCAATAAATATATTTTTAAACTTTCAACAATTATTCATCATTAATATTATAACTCACAATATTGACAATCAGATCGTTCTCAAGAAAGAGGAGGTTTTTCGATAAGAATTTTTTCTTACTAGCGCGCAATTAAACAATTTAACACATTTTATCGACATAACTTTTTTGACATTATCAATAATGCTAATAATAATATGAGTAATTATGTCGTATCAATTATTAATTTAATAATATAAAATATTATACAAATATTACTTTAACAATTATTGAATTAATAATATGATATATTATCCAGCAACTGCAATGACAATTATTGAATATTGAGTGACTTCTTACATAAAAGTCAATAATCAAATATATTATTCAATACTGTGTGCTACTGTGGAACAACGCATATTATTGTACTTTTATCATCGGGTATTTTTACAGTTTAACGGTAAAAGTTTTGCCATTATTTTTATAAAAATATTACTTCTGTCGCTTTTTATATCCAACAGCTATTCCGTTATGGGGTCCACCAATGATTTATAATACGAATATTCCTCGATCAAACGTATATTTTATAATAACTTGCTTACTTTGTAAATTTTCACATATCACCCATAATTATAGTATTTATTAAATTATAACTTTACTATTTAGAATATTATTCAGAGAAACTTAAATATTTATTCATAACAGTTGGGGTCTTATAAACTTTGCTCAAAGAGTATGATTAATGAGCTCAAATGAATTTTATTAAAAATAAAATTATTCATAAAATAATATAACATTAATTATAGTAGACAATATAACATTAATTGTTCAAATCAGAATATATACATACATATGGATTTAAAATTTAAATTATTGTCTTAGCACAACTTTACTATAAATCAATATAAAAATGATATTTAAAATATTTTCATTAATGTTCAATTGTATGTGTAATAAGAACATGAAAAAAAATAAGAGATATTCTCAAAAATTTAATAATGCAAGACACCTCTTATTCAAAATTAAAAAAATAAAATAAAAGTAATTTTGTATCATTTAAATTCAACTGAAATTTAAACACAAAGAGAGAGGGATTTCACTTCACGACATTACATCAAAATTGCTATACTATTTTTTCATGTTCTTATCATATTTCTTAGAAAATTAAGTTAGGACTCATATATTATTTCCTCCACAAAATATTTATTATGCACATTTGTCGTCTGAGATATTCAAAAGAATACCATTTTATTTTGAAATTAATATTTTAACAGGTAAAATAAAAAAAATCACACATTTTTTTTAACATTAATAATAATTTACCCTTGTCACTCTATAAATCTATAGACTCTAATTAATTTGTATAATCTTAAAATACAAAACATGATGTAATTTCTTTTCATTTTTAAAATAATATTTTTTTAATTTTTTAAAATAATTATAATATTAATAATTATCTATTTTAAAATTTATTAGGATAACTAAAAATAAATAAGTAATACTTTTTTTGTATAACGAATAATATATATATTTTTTAAATTATTGGGAATAAAATATGCTAAAGTGAAAGTTACGTCTTACTCCCTTTATCCCATAATACATAACGATTTAGATAATTTTATTTTTTTTAAAATTATTTGACATTTTATATAATTTAAGAGAATTAACTACCATTCTTCTAAAATTATCCCTCGTGGAAAAATCTTACACATGAGAGAATATGAGATATTTAATATTATATAATCATTTTTTTTAATTATTGTACACAACTCTAAATATTATATATTATGCGACGAATTAACTATTTTTTTAAGGAATTGAAATTTTCATATATTTTTTTGATATTTTTACATAGTTATCTCTTATACAGTGAATCTTACTTTCATGTATAAAAAAATTATATAAAAATATCAAAAATACATATAAAAATATTATATTCTTTTTTTTTTCATGGTGCGAATTTAATGGTCATGAAGTTGAGGACACGTGTGTTAAGATCATGTTTATTTGGCTTTGCGTTACAATGAAGCAGTTAGTCACGGTTTCAGTGTTCGCGCAATTTTTGGACTTGCCGGCCAAACATAAAGTTAAAGAGTTAGGATTTCAATTTGAATGAGTTAAATTTGAATAAAAAAATTATTTAATAATTAATATATTTAAAATATTTGAATAATAGATATTTTTATTATTTTATTTTTTTAAAATTTAAAATTATTATAAATTTATTTAATATTATTTAATATAATAATTAATATTATAAAAAATAATAATAATTCAGCAGTCATTCAACAAAAAAAAATGGAACTTAACTATTCAATTAAAATTGTCTAAATGACTGAGAAATTCAACCATTCAAATAATTTTTATTCGAAACAAACTCAATGACTAATCAAACATTCCCTTGGTTAGTTTGGCTACAAACAAAGACCTCACTAAACTCGTTCATCACAATCGTTATTGTTCTGTTTTACAAAAATAAGTATAATTATAAAATTTGTAAATAATAAATGAAAAAAATTCAATTTGGCGTGGGAATCATTTTATACTATTATTAAAAAAATTATTTTTTTGTATGAAGTAAATCTTTATATCTTATATAATAATATTTTGATGTGGGAATCATTTTATTATATATTTTTTTTATGAAAGGAATAGAATTTATAATAAGTTAAAAAGTATATGACCAAATCCGGATGTTTTCACTGAAAATCCCGTTGGCCATTGATCAATGATCACACATATTAAATACGTGGATAAACAAAAGATTGCAAAAGATGTCGAGTATGAAGATAAATTCTATGGAAAAATGATTGTTTTCGT